>JAWZYV010000191.1:0-468222 GCA_038373885.1 Cheiracanthium punctorium
ACGAAGGATAGCGCCGTAAAATCGTAATACTTGTGTAATGAAAAATACTATTTCGTTGACGCTCTCAGATAATGTGGCGCCGAAGCCCAAATAAACTGTGCAAATCGGTAGAGCCTACTACTTTCGCTCAAAACGCCAAATGAGAAGCCATTTTTTTTGATTCGGGGCCAAAACTAAAAAATACATACATATAAGTCCGTCGGAAATCTCTCAACCCCTTATCTCTTTACACATAAAAAACATTGAATTCGGTGGGGGGGGGGGGGGGGGGGGGGGGGGGGGCGGGGGGGGTGTTTTCTTTTTTTTGGGGGCGGGGGGTTTGGGAGTGGGGGGGGGGGTGTGGGGGAGGAGGGGGGGCGGGGGGGGGGGGGGAGGGGGAGGGGGGGGGGGGGGGGGGAAAACGGCAATATATTTTAATTAAAAAATATAACTTTGTAAATAATCTAAACAGAAAAAAAATCACTATTCTTTTATTTTTACTGCAGGAGTCTAAATAATTTAATAAAATAGCCAAACATGGCAACCTCGATGCTTATTTCTCAATTTTTGACTACAGGGGTTTACAATCACAGAATTGCGGAGAGCAAAAATTAGCGTTTCTGATGGGGTTTTTTATCAATATCTCCTAAACTAATTCGAATTTCGAAATTTAAATTAGCAGAGGTTCTTTCTCGAAATTTTCCGAATTCGTAGATACCTCGTTCGAAACTCAACTCCCAGCCGTTTTGGAGGAGATGATGTTACACACACACACACACACACAGTCGCGCACAGATTTTAATAGTATAGAACTAGCTGCGTACCCGTTCTCCGCACGGTGGGAAACGCATATTTTCCTTACACATATATAATTCGAATTAAACCCAGTAATGCGGAATCTCAAAACGTGAAAAAATACTTGAATCGTGACTAAAAGTTGACGTCATGAGTGCAAATTTTAGACGATTGCAACAGGACACAAAAACTACGTCAATGTGACTGGCGATCAAAAAAGAAAGAACTTTATGGTATGCAGACAAAACTTTTCTCTTTCGAAAAATGCCTGATTTCTACATCATATAATTCTCTTTGTGAGGTTTAATTTATAGCATTAATATATAGTATATACCACATAAATAACATTACATGATGTTGACAACAATTTTATCTTGCATTTTTCAAAGCGTGGACAATGCATTAGCGCAGTTATGTTACACACGACTTTATTAAATTTTACCTAAATTAAAAAACCTACATGAAACAATGGATGCATCATTTACGTTAAAAAGCCAAAAATGTACCCTGCTCCGGAGAAAATCATGTCGCTTTTGTAAATGAAAACGTTCGTGATGTAACTTCTGAGAAAAAACTTATTACCCTTATTGAACTCTTAATGCAGTATCACACTTGTTAGATAAAAGTGACGTTTATCTCACTGTCAATTCGCACTAAATAAATAACTAATTTCATTTTTCATTTTTTACAGATCACAGTTGACCCCTTTATAACATGGGTCTAATACACGAATTCTTAGAACACGACGAAAACATTACGATTGTTTTTCGTGTAACACGTTAAAAGAGACTCGGACAGCACGGTAAAATGAGACTATGTTCTGATATTATGACGCCTTAGCTCCTGTAATTAACATTCCTTTTGAATGGCAACACCAAACATCATTGCATTTTTACGGAGCGCAAATACGTTTTGCCGCGATTATACCGCGCAGTCCGCACTCCAGGTGGAGTATAGCTCAGGACCCGTACAATACGGATTCTTATAACACGGAACGTATCTACCGTGTTAGGGAATCTACTGTAGTTGCATAGTGTCAAATTCAATAGTTAAGGAAATTCTGGGTTGCCGTATTTAGTAATATTTCATCTCACCTTGGTGGTCGAAATGTATTAAAACCAAATATCCGAACTGTATCAAAAGTAAAATTTACTAAAAAAAAAAAATTTAATTTTGTATAACCCTCAGAACAACTTCGGAGTTTGCCATCTATGACGGTTTTTCATGACGTCACAACTGATGCTTGCGTACAGTGGCGTACCAAGGAGGGGATAGGGGGTCACAACCCCCCAATCGGAATTTTTTGCCATACAAAATGTATATTCTTCACTCCCTTATCGCACACACGTGTACATATATGTGAGTTGCGGTAGTCGTAACATTCCCATGAAAAATTTCTGGCTACTCCTGCTTAATCAATATACTTCAGGATCGGAATCTCCGCGGTAAAAAAATGGTCTAAAAAATGTGACACCGGAAAATTCTGATTAACACAATGGGGTTACACAAATACGCGTCGGACATACGCTCTTGCTTCCGGAGGAGCAAATACATTAGAGGGTATGTGCTGCTCCGGATAATCTGCCAGCAAAACAGCAAAAATCACGTAAAAAATGACATCCACACTCGAAGGAAATAAAATTAAAGGTATGTAGAATTGCATAAAAACTTCGATTATTTTTAAGGTGCAAGTCTGTTACAGTTCTATTTGTTTCACAATTGATGCGTTTTCACTTTTTCGATTCTTAAAAGCTGTAGAAATGAGTGGTTTCACATAATTGTAAAATTTAACAACTTAAGTGGCAACAATGGATTCCGTTGCTACGGAAACTATAGCAATGTTAAAAATAGAACATGAAATGAGTTATTCATGTTTCCTTGGCTAGAACTGCAATATTGGCGAAATTAACACCGCCAGTCGATGGCAAATAGCTCAAACCGCAAATTAAACTTGACACTAAAGGCAATACGCAATACTCTGTTTGGCGGAATTGAAAAAAAAAATATATATCTATGCATACGCTAGTGACATCGGCGCATCTGAGTTGTGGAATGGAATTAATAATATGTACAGAGTTGCACTACATTTGAATATTTTTCGCCAACTTTGCTAAGAAATGTACTAAAGTGGGAATCAACAAACATTTCAATTCGTAAAACAAAAAATATATTCGATAGTATTAATTACGCCTTTCTAACAGCTTCTAGTAAAAGAAACATCCGTAGCGCTGCTTTAACAAATAAGAATCTATTATTTATTACACAGTACTTCGATCGCCAAAATGCCAACATACACCATTTTGCGAGATTTTTTTGTTTTCAGGGAATCATTCGAAGCATTGATTTAACAGCAATCAAAATGGGAAATAATTATCTATCATTTATATGATTCGATCTGCAAAATTTAATGCAGGCTTATTACTGATAAGTAGCAGTTATTTAAATTATTATTAACTATAACGGGTTTTAATCACCGTTAACTACCATTTACAAAATGCGAGAATTTCAATTTTCTGAAATTTGGCGGAATTCCTCTAACTTAAATCAGTTTACGTAATTTGGTGAAAATTCTATGGATCGTTGAAAATCGCTTTAATAACTGCATTATTTCTATATGAAACATCGAAGTATAGCGCCGTAAAACTTATACTTGTTATTAAAAATACTATTTCGTTACGCTCTCAGTATAATTTGCGCCAAGCCCAAAACTGTACAAATCGGTAGAACCTACTACTTTCTCAAAATCGCCAAATGAGCCATTTTTTTTTTTTTCGGCCAAACTAAAAAATATACTTATTAGTCTCGGAAATCTCTCAATCCCTTATTCTTTTACACATAAAAAACATTGAATTCTAGCTTTGATTTAACATGAACGCAATATTTTAATTAAAAAATAACTTTGTAAATAATCTAAACAGAAAAAAAATCACTATTCTTTTATTTTTACTGCAGGAGTCTAAATAATTTAATAAAATAGCCAAACATGGCAACCTCGATGCTTATTTCTCAATTTTTGACTACAGGGGTTACAATCACAGAATTGCGGAGAGCAAAAATTAGCGTTTCTGATGGGGTTTTTTATCAATATCTCCTAAACTAATTCGAATTTCGAAATTTAAATTAGCAGAGGTTCTTTCTCGAAATTTTCCGAATTCGTAGATACCTCGTTCGAAACTCAACTCCCAGCCGTTTTGGAGGAGATGATGTTACACACACACACACACACAGTCGCGCACAGATTTTAATAGTATAGACTAGCTGCGTACCCGTTCTCCGCACGGTGGGAAACGCATATTTTCCTTACACATATATAATTCGAATTAAACCTAATAATGCGGAATCTCAAAACGTGAAGACTAAAAGTTGACGTCATGAGTGCAAATTTTAGACTATTGCAACAGGACACAAAAACTACGTCAATGTGACTGGTGATCAAAAAAGAAAGAACTTTATGGTATGCAGACAAAACTTTTCTCTGTCGAAAAATGCCTGATTTCTACATCACATAATTCTCTTTGTGAGGTTTAATTTATAGCATTAATATATAGTATATACCACATAAATAACATTACATGATGTTGACAACAATTTTATCTTGCATTTTTCAAAGCGTGGACAATGCATTAGCGCAGTTATGTTACACACGACTTTATTAAATTTTACATAAATTAAAAAACCTACATTAAACAATGAATGCATCATTTACGTTAAAAAGCCAAAAATGTACCCTGCTCCGGAGAAAATCATGTCGCTTTTGTAAATGAAAACGTTCGTGATGTAACTTCTGAGAAAAAACTTATTACCCTTATTGAACTCTTAATGCAGTATCACACTTGTTAGATAAAAGTGACGTTTATCTCACTGTCAATTCGCACTAAATAAATAACTAATTTCATTTTTCATTTTTTACAGATCACAGTTGACCCCTTTATAACATGGGTCTAATACACGAATTCTTAGAACACGACGAAAACATTACGATTGTTTTTCGTGTAACACGTTAAAAGAGACTCGGACAGCACGGTAAAATGAGACTATGTTCTGATATTATGACGCCTTAGCTCCTGTAATTAACATTCCTTTTGAATGGCAACACCAAACATCATTGCATTTTTACGGAGCGCAAATACGTTTTGCCGCGATTATACCGCGCAGTCCGCACTCCAGGTGGAGTATAGCTCAGGACCCGTACAATACGGATTCTTATAACACGGAACGTATCTACCGTGTTAGGGAATCTACTGTAGTTGCATAGTGTCAAATTCAATAGTTAAGGAAATTCTGGGTTGCCGTATTTAGTAATATTTCATCTCACCTTGGTGGTCGAAATGTATTAAAACCAAATATCCGAACTGTATCAAAAGTAAAATTTACTAAAAAAAAAAATTTTAATTTTGTATAACCCTCAGAACAACTTCGGAGTTTGCCATCTATGACGGTTTTTCATGACGTCACAACTGATGCTTGCGTACAGTGGCGTACCAAGGAGGGGATAGGGGGTCACAACCCCCCAATCGGAATTTTTGCCATACAAAATGTATATTCTTCACTCCCTTATCGCACACACGTGTACATATATGTGAGTTGCGGTAGTCGTAACATTCCCATGAAAAATTTCTGGCTACTCCTGCTTAATCAATATACTTCAGGATCGGAATCTCCGCGGTAAAAAAATGGTCTAAAAAATGTGACACCGGAAAATTCTGATTAACACAATGGGGTTACACAAATACGCGTCGGACATACGCTCTTGCTTCCGGAGGAGCAAATACATTAGAGGGTATGTGCTGCTCCGGATAATCTGCCAGCAAAACAGCAAAAATCACGTAAAAAATGACATCCACACTCGAAGGAAATAAAATTAAAGGTATGTAGAATTGCATAAAAACTTCGATTATTTTTAAGGTGCAAGTCTGTTACAGTTCTATTTGTTTCACAATTGATGCGTTTTCACTTTTTCGATTCTTAAAAGCTGTAGAAATGAGTGGTTTCACATAATTGTAAAATTTAACAACTTAAGTGGCAACAATGGATTCCGTTGCTACGGAAACTATAGCAATGTTAAAAATAGAACATGAAATGAGTTATTCATGTTTACTTTGCTAGAACTGCAATATTGGCGAAATTAACACCGCCAGTCGATGGCAAATACCTCAAACCGCAAATTAAACTTGACACTAAAGGCAATACGCAATACTCTGTTTGGCGGAATTAAAAAAAAATATATATCTATGCATACGCTAGTGACATCGACTCATCTGAGTTGTGGAATGGAATTAATAATATGTACAGAGTTGCACTACATTTGAATATTTTTCGCCAACTTTGCTAAGAAATGTACTAAAGTAGGAATCAACAAACATTTCAATTCGTAAAACAAAAAATATATTCGATAGTATTAATTACGCCTTTCTAACAACTTCTAGTAAAAGAAACATCCGTAGCGCTGCTTTAACAAATAAGAATCAATTATTTATTACACAGTACTTCGATCGCCAAAATGCCAACATACACCATTTTGCGAGATTTTTTTGTTTTCAGGGAATCATTCGAAGCATTGATTTAATGCAGGCTTATTACTGATAAGTAGCAGTTATTTAAATTATTATTAACTATAACGGGTTTTAATCACCGTTAACTACCATTTACAAAATGCGAGAATTTCAATTTTCTGAAATTTGGCGGAATTCCTCTAACTTAAATCAGTTTACTTAATTTGGTTAAAATTCTATGGATCGTTTAAAATCGCTTTAATAACTGCATTATTTCTATATGAAACATCGAAGTATAGCGCCGTAAAACTTATACTTGTTATTAAAAATACTATTTCGTTACGCTCTCAGTAATTTGCGCCAAGCCCACAACTGTACAAATCGGTAGAACCTACTACTTTCTCAAATTCGCCAATTGAGCCATTTTTTTTTTCGGCCAAACTAAAAAATATACTTATTAGTCTCGGAAATCTCTCAATCCCTTATTCTTTTACACATAAAAAACATTGAATTCCTGCTCTGATTTAACATGAACGCAATATTTTAATTAAAAAATAACTTTGTAAATAATCTAAACAGAAAAGAATCATTATTCTTTTATTTTTACTGCAGGAGTCTAAATAATTTAATAAAATAGCCAAACATGGCAACCTCGATGCTTATTTCTCACTTTTCTGACTACAAGGGTTACAATCACGGAATTGCGGAGAGCAAAAATAAGCGTTTTTGATGGGGTTTTTTATCAATATCTCCTAAACTAATTCGAATTTCGAAATTTAAATTAGCGGAGGTTCTTTCTCGAATTTTTCCGAATTCGTGGATACCTCGGTCGAAACTCAACTCCCAGCCGTTTAGGAGGAGATGATGCTACACACAGACAGACAGACAGACAGACGCGCGCAGATTTTAATAGTATAGACTAGCTGTGTACCCGTTCTCCGCACGGTGGGAAACGCATATTTTCCTTACACACATATAATTCGATTTAAACCCAGTAATGAGGAATCTCAAAACGTGAAAAAATGCTTGAATCGTGACTTAAAGCTGACGTCATGAGTGCAAATTTTAGACGATTGCAACATGACACAAAAACTACGTCAATGTGACTGGCGATCAAAAAAGACAGAACTTTACGGTATGCAGACAAAACTTTTCTCTTTCGAAAAATGCCTGATTTCTACAATATATAATTCTCTTTGTGAGGTTTAATTTACAGCATTAATATATAGTATATACCACATAAATAACATTACATGATGTTGACAACAATTTTATCTTGCATTTCGCAAAGCGTGGACAATGCATTAGCGCAGTTATGTTACACACGACTTTATTAAATTTTACCTAAATTAAAGAACCTACATGAAACAATGGATGCATCATTTACGTTTAAAAGCCAAAAATGCACCCTGCTCCGGTGAAAATCATATCGCTATTGTAAATGAAAACGTTCGTGATGTAACTTCTGAGAAAAAGCTTATTACCCTTATTGAACTCTTAATGCAGTATCACACTTGTTAGATAAAACTGACTTTGATCTCACTGTCAATTCGCGCTAAATAAATAACTAATTTCATTTTTCATTTTTTACAGATTACAGTTGACCCCTTTATAACATGGGTCTACAACACGAATTCTTAGAACACGACGAAAACATTGCGATCGTTTTCGTGTAACACGTTAAAAGAGACTCGTACAGCACGGTAAAATGAGACATATGTTCTGATATTATGACGCCGTAGCTCCTGTAATAAACATTCTTTTTGAATGGCAACACCAAACATTGCATTTTTACGGAGCGCAAATAAGTTTTGCCGCGATTATACCTCTCAGTCCGCACTCCAGGTGGAGTATAGCGCAGGGCCCGTACAACACGGATTCCTATAACACGGAACGTATCTACCGTGTCATAGGGAATCTATTGCTGTGGCATAGTATCAAATTCAATAGTTAAGAAAATTCTGAGTTGCCGTATTTAGTAATATTTCATCTCACTTTGGTGGCCGAAATGTATTAAAACCAAATATCCGAACTGTATCGAAAGAAAACTTTACTGAAAGTAAAATTTTTAATTCTGCATAACCCTCCAAACAACTTCGGTGTTTGCCATCTACGACGGTTTTTCATGACGTGACAACTTATGCTTGCGTACAGTGGCGTAGCCAAGGAGGGGATAAGGGGTCACATCCCCAATGTGGTGTTTTTTGCCATACTAAATGTATATTCTTCACTCCCTTATCACACACACGTGTACATATATGTGAATTGCAGTAGCCGTAACATTCCCATGAAAAATTTCTGGCTATTCCTGCTTGCATATAATTGATCTTTTTTTTTTCATGTATCAGTGATCAATATACTTCAGGATCGAAATCTTCGCGGTAAAAAAAAAAAAAAAAAAAAAAAAAAAAAATGGTCTAAAAAATCTGACACCAGAAAATTCTGATTAACACAGTGGGGTTACACAAATACGCGCCGGACATACGCTCTTGTTTATGTCCGGAAGAGCATGTACATTAGTCCTTATGTGCTGCTCCGGATAATCTGCCAGCAAGGCAGCAAAAATTGACATAAAAATGGCATGCACACACGAAGGAAATAAAATTAAAGGTATGTAGAATTGCATGAAAACTTCGATTATTTTTAAAGTACAAGTCTCTTACAGTTCTATTTGTTTCACGTTTGATATGTTTTCACTTTTTCGAGTCTTAAAAGCTGTAGAAATGGGTGGTTTCACTTAATTCTTAAATTTAACAACTTAAGTGGCAACAATGGATTCCGTTGCTACGGAAACTATAGCAATGTTAAAAATAGAACACGAAATGAGTTATCTATGTTTCCTTTGCTAGAACTGCCATATTGGCGTAATTAACGCCAACCAGTCGATGCCAGTCGATGTTAAATAGCTCAAATCACAAATTAAACTTGACACTAAAGCTAATTCGCAATACATTGTTTGGCGAAATTAAAAAAAATTATGTATGCATACGCTAGTCAAATCGGCTCATCTTAATTGTGGAATGGAATTAATAATACGTACAGAGTTGCACTACATTTGAATATTTTTCGCCAACTTTGCTAAGAAATGTACTAACATAGGAATCAACATTTCAATTTTCTGAAATTTGGCGGAATTCCTCTAACTTAAATCAGTTTACTTAATTTGGTGGAAATTCTGTAGATCGTTTAAAATCGCTTTAGTAACTGATATTTCTGTATGAAAAATCGAAGTATAGCGCCGAATTCTAATAAAACTAAATTCTTGTTATTAAAAATACTATTTCCTTACGCTCTCAGTAATTTGCGCCAAGCCCAAAACTGTGCAAATCGGTAGAACCTACTACTTTCTCAAAATCGCCAAATGAGCCTTTTTTTTTCGCCAAACTAAAAAATATACATATTAGTCTCGGAAATCTCTCAATCCCTTATTCTTTTACACATAAAAAACATTGAATTCCTGCTCGGATTTCACATGAACGCAATATTTTAATTAAAAAATAACTTTGTAAGTAATCTAAACAGAAAAAAAAATCATTATTCTTTTATTTTTACTGCAGGAGTCTAAATAATTTAATAAAATAGCCAAACATGGCAACCTCGATGCTTTTTTCTCACTTTTTTGACTGCAGGGGTTACAGTTGCGGAATTACGGAGATCAAAAATTTGCGTTTTTGACGGGTTTTTTATCAGTATCTTCTAAAATAATTCGAATTTCGAAATTTAAATTAGCGGAAGACCTTCCTCGGAATTTTTCTAATAAGTGGACACCTCGATTGAAACTCAACTCCCAGCCGTTTCGGAGGAGATGATGCTACACACAGACAGACAGACGCGCACAGATTTTAATAGTATAGATAGATGATTTATGTGTTCTTAAGTGTTGTAAGTAAAACTGTAGTAATAAATGTTTGTCTTGATATTGAGTCTTTGCTTTGACGCAATAAGATCGCCTTATTTGACCCCAGAAAGGCGAAATATATACATTTAAATTGCTGGAGCAAGTAATCCTGGATTAGTAGACCTTTAGATTGTTCCGTAGATTGGATATAACAAAATCGAGGTAAGCGAATGCATGTTTACGTGCATGACTCATTGAATAAAGAAGTTAAGTGAGTTACGTAAAGAAGTTTAATCTAATTGAAAGATTAATAAAGATTCAATTTAATTGAAAGTATGTCAGAAATTGAAAAATTAAAGAAAAAAAGAACAGTCATTAGACGGTTGACTACGAACTTGATTAATATGATCGAAGAACACTTTAAAGAACATGATAAAACTCCCGATAGGATCACAGACCTCTGTGTATTAAGAGATCAATTAATTGAAAAATCAGAGAATTTAAAAAAACTGGATTAGGAAATTGAAGGGTTAACCGATGAGAATGATTATGAAAACGAAATAGTGAATTCAGAAGAATATATGGAGAAAATAATAAAGTGTAAAAGTAAAATATTTCTTTATTTGAGTACCGAAAGTAAAAATTCGGATGTTCGGCAAAATCATAGTTTTGATTCTGAAGGAACAAGCGGTTGTTCCAGGGTTATTCCCGCGCAAAGTGGAATGCGATTGCCGAAGCTTTCGATAAACACATTCTATCAAGGCCGTAGCCAGGAAAATTTTTCGGGGGGGGTTCAAGTTTTATGTTTTAATATGGTACTTTTTTCAGCACACTGAAATTAAAATTAAACAAAGTATGATCTTCAGCTTTGTGTTTTTCATTTTTATTTAAAACGCGAAAATAATGCATCCAAATTGAAACAGTGCTATGTAAGCAATTAGGGATGGACGCGAGACGAAACATAGGCGTCTCGCGTCTCGCAAAACAGCCGAAAAGCTTTGTCTCGTCTCGCAAAAATTGCTATATCATAATGTTAAAAATGTTTGTCTCGTCTCGCAAAAAATCTGTAAATCTCTGTCTCGTCTCGCAAAATGC
Organism: Cheiracanthium punctorium; assembly: GCA_038373885.1. NCBI lineage: Eukaryota > Metazoa > Arthropoda > Arachnida > Araneae > Cheiracanthiidae > Cheiracanthium > Cheiracanthium punctorium. Next base: position 11,200 of record JAWZYV010000191.1, read on the forward strand.
TGTCTCGCGTCCATCCCTGTAAGCAATATCCTATCGGCGTAGCGAACCTCTGTGTCAGTGCAGCCTTTAAAGAATGACAAGCACTGCGTGACAGAGCAGGGCCGGCTGGACCATATAGGAAAACTAGGCAACTGCCTAGGGCGCTGACTCGAGAGGGGCGACACTAGCCAGGCAGCGGGTTTTTTTTTTTTTTTTTTTTTTTTTTTTTTTTTTTTTACTCCTGCTGTCCGCAATGCCACTCTCTTTTTATTCTAAGAAGTAGCGGACTGGTTACGTGAATAATGCAACGTAGGATCTCCCTCCCGGTCCACATGGGTCGAGACTGGAGCTTACATGTCCCAAACTCCAAAAATCACAAACTTATCACTCTGACTTTTTTATTTATAGAGGTCATAAACACGATACTGTGAAACTGTTTCGTGTTTCGATCTCCGATGGAATCGAGAGATGACTCACTTTTTTTGTGGAAAGAGAAATTTTTTTATTTACGATATTTCTTTTTTGTCTCTCTCTACGTGTAAGGGGGGGGGGGGTGAAAGAAGAAGAGAGAGAACCAATGTGGAGAAGCATTAAGACGAATGTGAGCTTTTGCTCCGATCCTACTGCATTCTAATTATGGGAAATGTAAATACTGTGTAAAATTGTGTAAATAAAGCAGCCGTACATAGTGTACTTAGGGCACATTTTTGCTACCACCTTCACAAATTCCTACTACTATGATACATTAAACACTGTTTATTTAAAGAATTATTTGATGAGAATGAGAAATTCTGCTTGCAAGTGCCACGGAAATTGCATTTCCTTTTAGCCATACTCAGAAGACAGGTATGCATATAACGTACAGAGAAAAGAGTAGCATATTTAAGTGAAATTTATCACTTTGCGATCCTCAGAGAAACACAAGTAAAACATTACATGCGGTTTGAATGAACTGAAGTGCAATAATTGTAGTTGGCGATACAAGGGATAATTCTTTTTCTACGAACAGTAAGTTATGTGACTGAAAATTTCGGGGGGGGTTTGAACCCCCAAAACCCCCCCTTGGCTACGGCCTTGCATTCTATGGTGATCCGGCGCTGTGGATGGAATTTTGGCACCAGTTCAAAAATGCGATTCACGATAATCCGGAGGTTTCCGATATAAAAAAAATTCTGTTATTTGAAGTCGCTGTTGGGTGGAATCGCTGCAAGTGTTGTTGTTGTGTGTGATTATGGACGCGCTACACTAGGGCGATCTGCCAAGGGGGGGGGAGGTGCCTTGGTATGAGGACTTTCTAAGGGGTTCTAACGCGTATTCACGTTACATCTGGAGAAAACCTACCAAAACTCCAGACCGTTAGATCGACCGCCGCGCGATGGGACCCGAACCCGGGTCCTCCACACTTCGGCCATCTACCATTTTCAGTGGCATAACCACTGTGCCATGGTGAGGCTCGCTGCAAGTGCAGTGAAGGGCTTAGCTTTAAGTAGTGAAAATTATAAAGTAGCTATAAAGCTTTTAGAAGAACGATTTGGTAGAAAGGATTTGTTAATTAGTGCACACATTAATAAGTTGTTATCGCTTGAACCTGTAAATAATGTTAATAATTGTGTCGCATTACGGAAGCTGTATGATTGTATTGAAACTAGCGTAAGAAATTTAGAAGCTCTAAACGTCACGAGCGGTTCGTACGGTAATTTGTTATCACCTGTGTTACTGAAATTGATTCCAGAAAAACTCACGTTAGAATTCAGTAAAACTCGCAAGACACAAAATGATTTCGATGTACAGGAAATATTGACGTTTCTTAAAGGAGAAATTGAATGTAGAGAAACGACTCTTTTGTTGCGTAATTCCAAAAACGAAAGTAGACATGAAAATCAGTCCAGGTTTACGATAAATCGAAGAGCAAATTTACGAAATTTAAAACCCCCACAGCCGCAGCTTTAACATCGAACACTAGCAAGAACTATTGTATATTTTTTAATAACAACACACATAAAACTGCAGACTCTCTAGAAGTTAGCGTAGAAAGGAAAAAACAAAAAATTAAGTCTGATGTATGTTGTTATAAGTGCCTTAAAAGATTCCATTTGGCCAAGGATTGCAAAGCTAAACTCGATCCCTGTGAGTTCTGTAATAGTAACAAGCATTTAAAAACGTTTTGTACGGAAGCGCGGAATAAGGTTGAGAAAATTGGAACCGGTACAGCGATTTCTGCAGCAGCTGAAGGTAACGAATTGAAATCTAGCATACTGCTACACACGTGCTCTGGTTTGATCAAGTCGGGGCATTACACAATAACAGCTAGAGCCTTATAGGATACAGGAAGCGAAAGAAGTTACATAACAAATGACTTAGCTAAATCCTTAAAATTAAGGTGCGTCAGAAAGCAGAACCTTTCAATTTATTCATTTGGAACGGATAATGCAAGGGAAAGGTTGTATGAAACAGTTGAAGTCGAGTTACGAATCATTTGTTTTCCAGAACGCAAATTAAAAATTGAAGCATTACTGAAAAAACACTCAAAATACTGGTGTTAAACGATAAAGTATTTAAAAAACTTTGTAAAAAACACACATAAGAAGTAAAAGGAAAGAGGATACGCACGTTTCGTTCAAAAATTGTTTTGAACTTCTTCAGTCCAAGCTCTTCGTCGTAAAAAACACAGTTCCCTGTGTTCTTTACGACGAAGGTCTTGGACTGAAGAAGTTCAAAACAATTTTTGAACGAAACGTGCGTATCCTCTTTCCTTTTACTTCTTATGTGTGTTTTTTACAAAGTTTTTTAATTACTTTAATTGAAGCATTAGTTTCAAAAGTTATTACATCTGCTAGTTTAAGAAGACCGGGTGTAAACATTCGCGAGTTAATGGTAAAAAAGGGTTGGCAGGTAGCATATCTGTTCCTTCTGACAAAGGGATACAGCTATTAATCGGTGCAGATTTCTTGATGGATGTTTTGACGGGAAACTGTCAGAAGCTAACTAGAAGGCTTATGGCCATAGAAACTATATTTGGTTGGGTTGTTCAGGGCCGTGCTCTTTCGGGCTCTGATGAAACCACTTTAAGTTGTACCGCAGTTTTGGCAAATTCATATTTAGATACTGAAGATGACGAACATTTGTCAAATAAGTTGAAATCAACATGGGAACTCGAGAGTCTAGGAATAAAAACATAACTTGATAATTCTCGCACACACGATAGCGAAGTCATAAAATGGTTTGAATCGAACATAAGTTTTAATGGGGAACGCTATCAAGTGAAGTTACCGTGGAATTCAAATAAAGTTTCGTGTCATGACAATTACGAGAACACATACAGTCGTTTGAAAATGCTGGTTCGAACATTTTTGAAGAATCCCGAGTTATACCAGGAATACAGATACATTATCGTAGAGTACATTAATCTTGGAATTATAGAAGAGGTACCTGATTCAGACAAGGTAATTTCGGAAGAATCCATAGCCTACTATTTACCGTACCATCCAGTCATTAGAAGGGATAAGGAAACTACAAGTTTAAGAATTGTCTTTGATGCCTCGTCTCATGTTCCTGAATCTCCCTCTTTAAACGAAATTTTAAATTCCGGACCTAACTTAAACGCGAATTTGCTGTTATTACTTTTGTAATTCAGATTGAACGAAGTTGCCTTTATAGCAGATATTGAAAAGGCTTACCTTCAAATGAATTAGCTGAAGAAGATTGGGACTCTGTTCGTTTCCTTTGGATTGATAAATTGCCCAAAGGATATACTCATGAGTTTCAACCAATTGTTTTTAGGCTTACACGCGTATTATTTGTTTGTACTTCAAGCCCATTTTTACTTGCAGCAGTTTTGAAACATCATTTTAGAAAATATGAATCCAGTTATCCCGAAACATGTGAAATCTTAAATAAATCATTTTATGTTGATGATTTCATCTCTGGATCAAGCACTGTTGAAAGGGCCTCTAAGATATGTGAAGAATCAAACAAGGTACTAAAGGAAGCTGGTATGACTTTACGAAAATGGAGAAGTAATTCCAAATTGCTTACAAACTTTTGGCGCGAAGCTCAATTTCAAGTTCCACCTGGATTTGATTCAAGAGCAGAAAACGAAGGGGATAAATCTACTAAGGTACTGGGTCTTTTATGGAAAACAAACCCAGATATATTTAAATTCAGTGTTGAAAATGTAGTAGAATTTCTCTCAAAACAGAACAAGACTAAACGAACAATAATAAGAACTTATGGTCGTATTTTTGATCCTCTAGGATTTCTATCACCTTTCATTATAAGAATCAAAATTTTGTTCCAAGAAATATGGGAACGAAAGTTAAAATGGGATGACGAACTGCCCACTGACATTGCTCAAAGATGGGATTCGTGCTATGAAGAGCTGAAGATCACGAAAGACCTAGAAATTCCACGCTATTACTTCAACAAATTTTGTTCACAGAACATCATTGATTTGCAGTTGTACGCATTTTCTGCTTCGAGTAATAAAGCTTACGGTTGCGTAATATTCCTCAAATTTACTCCTGAAAATGGTGATTCTCAAGTTGTGTTTGTAGCATCAAAGAGTATGGTTGCTCCTTTGAAGAACCTTAGCATTCCGAGACTTGAGCTCATGGGAGCTCTCATCGCAGCAAGATTCATGAACTACATCCAGCCAGCGTTTCAAATTTATCAATTCAAGACGTTTTATTGGGTTGATTCAACAATAGTTCTTAGCTGGATTCGAAGCAATTCATCTCAGTGGAAGCAATTTGTGGGAGGAAGAATTCAAGAAATTCAAAATCTAACAAATATCGAAGATTAGAAATTTTGCCCAGGTCATGAAAATCCAGCAGACATGATAACTAGAGGAAGGTCACTTTACGATTTGAGATATATATCTGAATGGTGACGAGGCCCATCATGGTTAAAACTGCATGAGGAATATTGGCCCAAACCTACATCAAATGAATCTTATTTCGAAGAAAGCGAAAGATCGAGTAAAATGATGACTTTGACTGTGACTTCAAATGAGGCAGCATTACTTGATATTTATTCGAAATTGTACAAATCAATCAAAATCACAGCTTGGATGTTAAGATTTATAAGGAATGCTAAACCTGGATTGAAATCAGAATTTGGTGATTTGACCACAGCTGAATTAGAAGCTGCTGAAACTTACTGGATAAAGGCAGCACAAGCTACATCATTCAAAACAGAAATTGAAGACCTCAGCAAGGGAAAACCAATAAGGGATAATTCGAAACTTAAGGACTTAAACCCTTACATTGACTCAAACGGAATTTTGAGAGTTCAAGGAAGGTTAAAATGTGCGAATTTAACTTACGGTGAAAAACACCCGATTCTAATTCCTCATGAGCATTACTTTTCAAAGTTAATTATAAAGAACTCTCATGAACGTGTTGCGCATTTAGGCTTGTCATCAACCATCACAGATGTCAGAGAACTATTTTGGATTTTACGGGCTCGACAGTTAGCCAAAACTGTCATAAGAAATTGTTTGACTTGTAAGTTTTTTCATTCCAAACCATACAAAGAAGTAACAGTCCCACTTCCGCCAGATAGAGTGAATATCGCAGATCCTTTTGAAACCACCGGTATTGACTTTGCCGGACCTCTGTTTTACAAGGATGAAAAGGAACTCAAAAGGGCTTACATCTGTGTATTTACTTGCGCTACAACAAGAGCGATACATCTAGAATTAATCACAGATTTGACAGAATCAAGTTTTATTTTAGCATTCAAACGATTTATAAGTCGTCGTGTTGTGCCAAAAACTATACTCTCTGATAATGCAAGCACATTCCATAGAGCAGAAAGGGAATTGAAAGAACTATTCGAGAAACAAAATTTTCAGAAACTGAATAATCATTTCAGAAATTACAAAATAGAGTGGAAATTCATAACTCCTCGTTCTCCTTGGTCAGGCGGCTTTTGGGGAAGAATGATTAAGACCGTCAAAGGATGTTTAAGGAAAATTCTCTGAAGGGCTCAACTGAGATATGTGGAAATAGAAACTGTCCTAACTGAAGTCGAAGCAATCATCAATTCTAGACCGTTAACGTTTATTTACAATGAGTTACAAGAGCCTGTTCCGCTAACTCCATCCGACTTTTTAGTTGGCAAACGCTTAATTGCCCTACCCGACAACACTAGAAAAACGCTTGTGAAATCTGACCATGAATCGCTTAGAAAACGTTTTCGATATCAGCAAATACTCCTAAATTCCTTTTGGATTAGGTGGAAAAGGTTATATTTGTTAGATCTCAGAACAACTCATCGCATCTCCTCCAAAAAATCTTCTGAAGAACCGAAGGTTGGTGACATCGTGCTCATAGAAGAGAAGAAACTACCGCGATTATCATGGAAATTCGGCAGATTTGATGAAGTTTACCGTGGTCGAGACAATAAAATTAGATCTTGTCGAATATACTTACCTGACGGAACTTATTTGAAACGTCCGATACAACTACTATACCCCACTGAAGTTCACAAGGACTAAACTGACTTTATTGTGTTATATTTGTGCAATCTCTAATATGTGTATTTTTCTGTACAGATTTCTTGGTGTAACAGTGTTCCCTCCCTTTTTCGGGGGGAGGATTATGTGAAATATTTGCTCATTGCTCTCCCACCTTTGGCTCACCGATAGAGGTCGCCTTTTCTTTTTACTGTCTGTTCTTTAATGCGTAATAGAATCTTGATCGCGAGCACCGCGAAGTTTACTGTTGATATTTATGTGTTCTTAAGTGTTGTAAGTAAAAGTGTAGTAATAAATGTTTATGTTGATATTGTATCTTTGCTTTGACGCAATAAGATCGCCTTAACACTCTACTTGACCCCAGAAAGGCGAAATATATACATTTATACACCACAATTAAAGGGACAGTGGCTGCAAACGAACCTAAACAGCAGAGGGGGAATTTTCGTTTAAGAACACTGTTGGAGGATCATACTTCGACCCCACGAACTTAAATTTATAGGAGAGGACACTTCTCTTAGAAAGTTGGATAACGCCGTTGTTGTAAACAGATGGCGCTACACACACAGGGTAACTGCGTATCTCAGGTTGTTTATATGTCTATCGAGGCGAAGTAAATGGAGATCGTTGAATTAGCAGAACTTCAAAAAATTAGATACATAGCCTTATGAACGTGATATATAGTAATTACTGGTTTCAGATATGTTTTAATTACATAATTTATTTACTTATTTGTAAGGACAGGACAGCTCGCATGACTGAATGTGTCGCTTAGAGCTACATATACGTCCTTCCCGGAATTTCCCGCCACAATTTGGAACCTCTCAGAATGTGGGGGACTTCAGAATATTGGCATCCCTCGAAACTGCAAGCTACCGCCGAGAGGACTTTTGGAACCACGGATTTAACGTGCGCGTACACCGCATGTAAACGGTGGTCTTTAATGGTACGCCGATTTCGAACCCACAACCTTCCGGTTACGAGTCCAACGCCTTAACCACTGGGCTACCACGGCCCTTAATTACATAATTGTCTTAGAATACTATTTCGTAATGAATATAGGCAATAGTTTAGAAGCGAAGTGATATAATTATTTGTCAAATGCCAGTTACCTGGCCTTTAGGCCATTAAACTCCTAAATATTATGTATGTCATGTCTGTTATAATTTTGCCCAAAAGCTGTATTTTCAGAAATATTAGTAAATTTCGAAGAATGTAGTTTGTGTGAACTCAATATTTATTATGATATATATGTATATTTATATACTAGCTGAAGTACCCGTCGTTGACGGGTTAGTACTGAATGCAAATTTCTAAAAGCAAGAACTTTCGTCAGCATTGTAGGAGTACACAGAATGGATGTAGTATGTTGCCAAAGTAAAGAAAGCGCAATTATAATTTTTATGTATTGTTAAAATATTACAGGTTAGAGAGTAACTAAGTAATATCATTTCATTCGCTTTAGTCGTAATTATGGGATGCGCGAACGAATATTTACACATATTGAAATAATTTTCGCAAAATCTCAAAATCTAATCAACATTTTTGAAAAATTGGAAGCCTAGAATTTAAGTGAGATTAAGTTGAGTGTACCTATCATGTCACTCAATTTCGTTTAATTTCCTGCTGTCTTTATTTCGTGATGCTGGAACAAACATTTTAGCATTTTTAAACGATTTTCACAAAATCTCAAAATGTAATCAAAATATTTTAAAAATTCAGCACCTATAAATTAAGATTAGCAACTACCTATCATATCACCAAATTTCGTATTAGTCGTTATTACGCGATGCTTGAAAAAATATAACCGCATTTTGGGAGAATTTTCACAAAATCTCAAAATCTAATAAAAATGTTTAAAAAATTGGACACCTATACTCTATGTTGAGCAACAACCTATCATGTGACCAAATTTCATATCATTCGCTCTAGTCGTTTTTCACCTTTGCAGTTATTACGTGATGTGCGAACACAATACGCAATTTGAAACAATTTTCGCAAAATCTCAAAATCTTATCCAAGATTTTTTTTTAAATTCGACGCCTATGTTTTAAGTTGAGTTTCAGTCGTTTTTACGTGATGCTTGAACACAAATCTACGCAGTTTGAAAGGATTTTCGCAAAATCTCAAAATCCAATCAAGATTTTTTAAAAATTTGACGCCTATGTTTTAAGTTGAGTGACTACCTATCATGACACCCAATTTCATATCATTCGCTTCAGTCGTTTTTACGTGATGCTTGAACACAAATTTACGCAGTTTGAAACGATTTTCGCAAAATCTGAAAATCTAATCAAGATTTTTTAAAAATTCGACGCCTATGTTTTAAGTTGAGTGACCACCTATCATGACACCCAATTTCATATCATTTGCTTCAGCCGTTTTTACGTGATGCTTAAACAAAAAAAAGCGTCACGGACAGAATGACAGAATGACAGAAGGACAGAATGACAGACAGACAAACTTTTTTTTGAGGGTCGCATCGGATTCCTGGGTGCTTGAAACGGATAGAAATCGCAAAATTTTTGAATTCCAAGAAATGTACAGACAAAAGTCTAATTTTATTTATATAGATAGTAGTGATTTGTGTAATGATATATAGTATATTTAAAATGATATATATACAACGGTTTAAGAATACGGGTATGTAACACCACAAAGAAACAAACACTCGCTGCAAACGGTTTAAGAACAAAATAAAAGAATAACAAATGGACACTCCGTGGATTCTAACACAACCTCAAGACGGAGCAAGCAATGGTTTAACACGGGGATGGAACACCACAAAGAAACGGACCTGGCTGCAATCAATCCCAAACAATAGACAGAACCTGCAGTTTAAAAACACGGATACATATTAATAATAATTCGAAACCTACCAGCAGACGAAATTAACGCTTAAGAATACTGTGATAGAAAAACACACAAAAAAATTTACACTACCTGCATTCGAACCCAACAAACAGAGGAAAACATCAGTTAAAGAACACAGTTAAAGTATAATACTAGACTATGGACATTCCCCCCATTCAAACCCAACCTCCAGACGGTACAATGGTATAAGAAAACAGCTAAAGAATAATACTACACCATGGACACTTCCTGTTTTCTAAGTAATTATCATGAATTACCGATGATTCTTACTGGAGATTTTAATGTTAATGTTCGCTCTCAAGAATCTCAGCCGTTAGTTGATTTTTTAAAAGAAAAATTTGATCTAACTATGAATACTTCTCGACTTCAATCAACAACGTGTTTCGGTACAACGATAGATGCTGTATTAGCAAATTTAGAGAGTAAAATTTATGTTTCACAGTATAGTTAACACAAACCTATAATTTCATACATAAAAAAATATGATGACATTCAAATACCTATTTCCAATGACTAATATGAACATAACATTTATATAATCTTTGTAAAGTACGTGAATAATAAATATAATTAAATTATAATACGATATTTATTTTAAGTTAAAGTTTAATCATTTCAGTGATATGTGTCGTAATCGTCAAAGAAGTTTTACTTCAACCGCGCGTAAAGATTACACGCACACACTTTTTGTTATTATTATGCATCTAAATTATATTACACCGGATATATTCAATTTCGATAATTTCACAAAATTTAATTTATTTTAAAGGAAATGGATGTCTGGAATTTTGCAATATTGCATTGCATAGGATGAAGTAATCGAATTTTGAAGGCAATTTTGTAAGTTACGTAAAGAGAAAAACCCTTTTCTTCAGAACTATAAATATCCATGCTTTCATAATTATGGTACTCTTGTTCTTTCAAGACTTTTGGATAAAGCATTTTGGAAAAACAAGAAGATTTTGGTAAGAGTTACTTTCTTTTGAAGTCTTTCTCTCCGTGTGTGAATCTGTGTCTGTTTTGTGGTTTTCCTTAGATAGTTACATGCATGAAGCTCTTAGCAACATTTAAAACTTTACTTTATTTCTATTATATCTTTTACTTCTTTCAATATGTCATATTTTTTAAATCTCCGAAGTCTATAATTTTGCAACTTGTTTCTACGTGGGAATTTGCGCGTGTGTGCGCCATTTTAGTAAAAAATCTGAAGAACCCATTTCAATACGTTTATTATGTTTATTAAGTCTGGTTTATTAAGAACTAGCGGCTACCCACGACTTCGTCCGCGTCGAGATTAGAATTAGATCCCGAGAGAAACGAAGCATGTGTGAATAACACATATGTTTGCGACTAAAGAAACTGCATTTAAATGTTATTTGCTTTTTACTTATTTTAAATGACGTATACTATTTAAAATAACAGAGTATTCAGAATTACTAAATTTAAATTTTTTTCAGGCATTTGGCGAATACAGACAGTTACGACAGTATTTGCTAACTGTTTTTGTTGTTCTTGTGAAAGAAATATTTATGCTATAGCATGAATTTTAGCCTACGTTAATCAGGAATAGTGCAGCTTTTTGTTAGCGAAAAAGTTTTAGAATCGGTTCTATAGTTACAGAGATACCCATAGAGCGTAATGTATTAGAATTATTTTGAGTGTTGCTGTAAAGGAACTATTTGCGCTATATGCATGAATTTTAGCCTATAATACTCAAGAATAGTGTAGCTTACTATCACTGAAAAAAGTTTTGGAATCGGTTCAGTACTTACAGAGATACACATAGAGCGTAATGTAATTCTTGTGAGTATCCTTGTAAAAGAACTATTTGTGATACATGCATAAAAGGTAGCCTATAACACTCAGGGTCCCCTCAGTGTCTAAGAGGTTCTGCTCTCAAAACTGGAAGGCGGGAGGCGCCAGGTTCAAACCCCGGTCGCGTCTGTCGACCTAGCCGCTCGCAGTTTTCCGTGTTTTTTTCAAAAACCGCGCAAAAATGCGGGATAGGATCCCTTAGAAAATTCCACACAGAGGAATTCCCCATATAGGCCTAGGACCCTATACGCCTAGGACCATTTAGGCCTAGGACTTTCAATTAGTGAAAAAAGTTTTTAAATCGGTTTAGTAGCTACAAAATTTCCATAGAGCGCAATGCATTAGCATTACTTTGAGTGTCTTTGTAAAAGAATTATTTATGCTATATGCTTGAAAGGTTGCCTGTATGTTAAACCAGGGCATAAGCTATCTTCATTACAAATTTTTCCAACCATTTTTGTGTGATTCAGTCAAAAACATCCAAACACATAAACGTACACATTTATATTATTTGTAGGATTTGGAAATTTACGAACTTTAAGAAACACATCTGGACTTTTCTTGGTACTTACGTATTATCCCAGCGGTCATTCCCGCCAAACTGTTTTTTGATCAAATGAGTTAGTTGCCAAACTGTTGCCAATCGTATTCAAAACCATTAATAATTTCATGCGCCCGGCATTTATCTCGGCAAAAAATCGCTCGTCTTGGTGGACCGCCGGGATAATACGTAAGTACACTTTTCTTTATTTATGCTTTTTAATTTGGCATAAAATCAACATAATTTCCATACTTATTTATGTTTTCCAAATGCATGTGATTTTGCAAATAGAATTTCTGCTTTATTTCAAAAGCATAAATTATTTTGTGCGGGCGATAAAACGGTTTTTATTTAATAGTTAGAAAACTAATTAAAATTTCTGAGTCTCAGGTACACTTTGCCGAAGTCATTGGCCCAGGCATGCTCAAATTTTCAAAGCTCTGCTTTCTGTAGATTTGTCTGGAGAACATTCATTTTATTATTAGAGATAGATATATTTGGCACAAAACTGGCTTAATTTCCGTATTATTTAATGTTTTTCAGATGCACGTGCTTCTTTATTGAAGTAATAGCATTCTTGTTAGCTCAAAACATGAATCATTTGATACGGGCGAAACTCGCCAAGCATGGCAATGTAAAAACGGTTTTTAATTAATAATTAAAAAAGTAATTAAAAATCTAAAATTCTAAGTAGCCTATAACAATCTCCAGGGTCCCATCTATATCTAAACCAAAATGCATCCTAATAGATTCTGCGGTTTAGGCGTGAAAGCGTCATAAACAAACAAACAAACAAACAAACTCACTTTCGCATTTATAATATTAGTTAGGACTAGCGGCTACCAGCGACTTCGTCCGCGTCGGCTTTAGAATTAGGTCCCGAGAGAAACGAAGCATGTGTGAATAACAAATATGTTTGCGACTAAAGAAACTGCATTTAAATATTATTTGCTTTTTACTTATTTTAAATGAAGTATAATGCATGGTAGTATACTTCATTTAAAATAACAGAGTATGTAAAATTACTAAATTTAGATTTTTTTCTGGCATTTGGCGAATAGAGACAGTTACGACAGTATTTGCGAACTGTTTTGAGTGTTCTTGTGAAAGAAATATTTATGCTATATGCATGAATTTTAGCCTATGTTAATCAGGAATAGTGCAGCTTTCTATTAGCGAAAAAGTTTTAGAATCGGTTCTACAGTTACACAGAAACCCATAGAGCGTAATGTATTAGAATTATTTTGAGTGTTCCTGTAAAGGAACTATTTGCGCTACATGCATTAATTTTGGCCTATAATACTCAAGAATAGTGTAGCTTACTATCAGTGAAAAAAGTTTTGGAATCGGTTCAGTACTTACAGAGATACACATATAGAGGTCTGCGCCGCACAAAAATTCGTTTCGGCGGCGGCGCGCCGCGGCGTGGAAAAATTAGTGAAAAAGAGCATAATGAAAATGGGCGTATGCGTACAAACACACACACACCTATGTATAAACTGACGTTAAAAGATTTTTTAAGACTATGAAAACTCGTCTTGAGTATGAGTTTCTGTTGTTGTGGGATTAAGGCCAATTAGCTACATGTGGGCTCTAGGACGAGGTGTGGAGTGCTCTCCATGGGGGTTTTTCTAAGGGGTCCTAACAAGCATTTCGGAGGAAAAGACGGAAAACTCCGAGCGGTTAGGTCGGCGGATGCGACCTGGGTTTGAACCAGGCACCTTCCGTCTCCCAGTTCAGAGCACTATTCGCTCGGCCAGTAGTTGCGCTCCAGAGTATGAGCCTGCCGTTTCGGTGCACTTTTAAAACATTTCTACTGCAGAACTGAAACAATAGATTTTATCAAACTCGCATTGGTTTATATTGCTCTTATAGCACATTCACGATACATTTAGCTGTTAGTGTACAATTGATACATTTGCTTTTAAGCGGTTTTTTTTTTCCTCAACAACCTTCTCCTGAACCATTCCAAACCTATAATTTTCTTTTGAGGTATAAAGCAATGTTTAAGCAGTTTTACAAGCAACCAAATTACGCCATTGACTCAAAAAAATTAAATGGTATCTAGTGTTATGAGTGTACTACTTACTAGTGTTAACCTTTTACAGACCGAATTCAGATCCAGCCATATTTTGAATTCTTTTTCTGTATATTTTGCCTTCTAATGCGTTAATTAAAGGATATTAGTCATTTAAATGGGGGAAAATTGTATACAATTTTCTCAGGGTTCGCAATTGTGAGCATTGGTCATTTCTGACTAATGACTTCTGACAAACTTTTACATTGGTTTCGAAAACGGAATAAGCATAGCTGCCAACCGTTCCGTTTTTATCGGAACATTTCCCACCACCAGGGATAGAATCTTGTGATTTTTTTCGGTTGTCCATTGGGCAATCATTAAAATTGATTCGGTTGCCTGCAAATGGAGATTCTTGCCCATAACATTTTCGCTAAACAAATTTTTTAAGAACATGCGACCGTTGCAATGAAAATGAGTTGAGAAACGTTTATTCATAAAATTACCATTACTATTCGGAAATGAATATAGAAATAGAAAGAAGTTCAGAATTAAAATAGGAATAGGAAACTGCAATTTGAAGCTACGGAATAAAAAGGGGAATAGTTGTTTTTTCTTGGTTGCCCTAAGGGCATCTGAATTTTTTGTTTTACCACCGATTTCCTGCCTGTCATCTTTGGAATAATGCAATGAGAGAGGTTAAACGATAGGTGGCGCTACTCACGGTGCCTACCTTTCCGTAAATGAAGCTAATTTAAATTAATATTTTTAATAACTAGAACTCTTAATAAATGCTGGTGTTAGAATGTAAAATTGATAAAAACTGTATAATAATACACTGTGGATGAATACCATTTATGGATGTTTCATATGTTTTCCTCCTCTAGATCGTTTAAAAAAAATCTAGAACAACTAATCACTCTATTTTAAAAATAGTTTGTTTTCAATTAAAGCCCTCTCCACCTTTTTTTAAATGAAATATCTCTACTTATTATAAAAGAAGGTGTCTGTGTGTGTGTGTGTGTGTGTGTCTGTCTGCAGCGTTACGGACAAACGGCTACACCTAGAAACACCAAATTTGGTATTCGGGAAGATGTAAATATGTAGTTGTGCACCTCGAAGCGATTTTTTCAAAATTCGACCTAGATTTTTTTTTATTTTATGTTTTATGCGATTTTTGGCATTTTTTCTCACCTAATTCGTAATAACGGCGGAAATTACGCTCGCAGCAAAACGGCATTTGTATCATCGGATAGAGGAGAAAATTTTCTTTTAAAAACAGTTTGTTCTGAATACTTAACCTGATTTACCGATTTTTAGGAATTTTTTTACTAAACATCTGCTTCACGATTTTTTTTCGTAAAATAATTTTAAAACTGTCGCATCTTGAATTCTATCCGTCATAACTTTTAGATATTTTGACAAATCGTGAAACATTCTTTTCTCCCTCTTTTAAAATAAAAACGAAAAAATTATGTAAATTAGATGATTTTTTACGAATTTTAATGCAGCCTAATGTTTAGAATTTAATAGCATCAACGCGATCTTACGCCATTCATTACATTGCGATCACGGCACGAGAATTTATGTTCGGTTGTTGCCACAGAAAGGATTAGAAAAAAAGGGTTTTTTCAACCAATCGAGTTTTTAAATGGGATATCAGAATTTCAATTCGCAAGTGAGGATCTATGACGTCAAATGCTTTAAGATACCTAAAAATTACGCCATAATTTTAACTCATTTATTCCAGCTCTATTTTCAACACAGGGAGACGATATTTTGATTAAAATTTACTGTAGAAATAAACTAAGAAATTCACGATTATTATTATTAGAAGTGGTATTTTAATCCGGTGCTTATTTAAAAATTGAAATGTTTTCACGGCGCTGAAAATGTTCATTTTAAAAGTTACAAAGTTCGTTTCAAAGCGCGATATATTAAATTTTTTCTATTTATTATTTTTATTTTTGGCATTTAATTTAGCGCAGGCGTTGCCTAACATACGCATGCAGGTTGCGAGTATAGTTTTATTTTAACGTTGAATTACGTTCCTCCATAAAGGTCACGCAAAGTTTTAATGATACCGTTTGAAAACAATTATGCGAAATATCGAAAGTAACTCCGAAATTAATCTACCGGGGTATCCTTTACGGCAGTCAAACAGTGACGTCATAAATTAAAAAAAAATGTGTGAAATTTGTAAACTCTGCAACTCTAACGCCCTGTCACAATTAAAATGGGAATAAGTAGCTCCTCGAGATTACACAGTTTGATGTTTTTCAGGAGACAGGACTATAAAAGATATCGCTATTGGATATTTAAAATGGCACCCCTTGGATATTTTCTCCCCACAGTAAGATGAAATGGTTTACGGCGCTAAATATGCCAATCTTATAAAACTATGTATAAATTAAATATATATGGAGAGTTTCCTTAATGGCAACCATTATGTGAAATGATTATTATTTATGCTAATGCGTAAATTGCAAAGAATCGCCACAGAATCAAAAGATCCCATTGAGGCCAAATAATCGAAGCTGTTTCTTTTAAGGGAGCCTTGAAGAGGGAGAAGCGAGTATAGATAGTATTAATGTACGTAATAGGTAGTATTATTAGATTTGTAAAGATAGTACGAATAAATCGCAATGTACCACGTTAATAAATATTTTATGAAATTAAAAGTGTTTATCCTTTTTCAAAGGTTGTCTTACAACCAACTAAACGAAAAGTAATTCTAATTAGCGTTAATATATCCCGCAGTAATTTCAACAGTAGAGATTACTTGAACTTTTTAAAAAATGAAATTCTGTTTTGTCACATGCAGATATGATTTTAGTAGTAAAATATTCCCTTCTTCCCGTATGAAGAGCGGGTGCGCAGCTATTTTAAAAACATCTCTTGAAAATAGCATGAATGAATTCAGAAGACCTCAAAACGTGTAAATACACCAAAATCTCGAAGTCGAATTTTTTCATGATTACAATACTTTCCTTATATGGTACATTTTCGGAAAGAAATAAATGGTGCTCCATTTCATGTAGTGTCTTAGGTATTTAATGCTACAACTTGAGCCTAAAAAACAGTATGATGTAGAAATAAGACATTTTGAAAGCCAGGAGTTCTCTGCAAACCATTAAGCTTTCCACTTTTTTGATAGTGAATGACACTGACGTAGTTTTTTGAGTCATTATACTGCAATGATCAGGTTAGTACTCATGACACAAACTTTACATTAAGAGTCAAATAATTTTGCTCTTTTTTTTTTTAAATTCCACATCACGAATAATTTCGAATTACACATGTAAGGAAAATTTTCGTTTCCTACCGTGCGAAGAACGGGCACGCAGCTAGTACATACATAAAATAATTTCTCCACTTAAAAAGGTTAAAAGATTTAGGTGCAGAACTTTGTTTTTAAGTCTTTATAAATTTTAAATAAGAATACAAAGCTACTAAATTTAGCTAAAACTCATAATAAATTAACAGCTGATTATTTTATATTCTTACCATAAAAATATGAACATTAATAGTTCCAATATATTTTATTTAAAAATAAATCATCAAGTCAATATTGATAACATTTAAATTTTCAAAAATTTTTTAATTTGATGTTCTCAATTTGGAACACTCTCCAATAAAAGGGTAAGAAGTATCCAGAAAAAAATAAGCAGTTGAAAATTTAGGCAGAATTTTTAAAAAAGTTTTGAAGCCGATTGTACGCTGCGGTATGCAATCGGCGTTCTTTGTCGGCGCGCCGGCCTAGACCTCGGCGGCGGCGGCGTGGTACAAATGCCCCGCGGCGCGGCGGCGCAGACCTCTATACACATAGAGCGTAATGTAATTCTTATGAGTATCCCTGTAAAAGAACTATTTGTGATATATGCATAAAAGGTAGCCTATAACACTCAGGGTCCCCCCAGTGTCTAAGAGGGTCTGCTCTCAAACTTGGAAGGTGGGAGGTGCCAGGTTCAAACACCGGTCGCGCCTTTCGACCTAGCCGCTTGCAGTTTTCCGTGTTTTTTTCAAAAACCTCGCAAAAGTACGGGCTAGGATCCCTTAGAAAATTCCACACTGAGGAATTCTCCATATACGCCTAGGACCATATAGGCCTAGGACTTTCAATCAGTGAAGAAAGTTTTAAAATCGGTTTAGTTGCTACAAAATTTCCATAGAGCGCAATGCATTAGCATTATTTTGAGTGTCTTTGTAAAAGAATTATTTATGCTATATGCTTGAAAGGTTGCCTGTATGTTAATCCAGGGCATAAGCTATCTTCATTACAAATTTTTCCACCATTTTTGTGTGATTCAGTCAAAAACATCCAAACGCATAAACGTACACATTTATATTATTTGTAGGATTTGGAAATTTACGAACTTTAAGAAACACATCTGGACTTTTCTTGGTGCTTACCTATTATCCCGGCGGTCATTCCAGCCAAACTGTTTTTTGATCAAATGAGTTGCCAAACTGTTGCCAATCGTATTCAAAACCATTAATAATTTCATGTGCCCGGCATTTATCTCTGCAAAAAATCGCTCGTCTTGGCGGACCGCCGGGATAATACGTAAGTACACTGTTCTTTATTTATGCTTTTTAATTTGGCGTAAAATGAACATAATTTCCATACTTATTTATGTTTTTCAAATGCATGTGATTTTGCAAATAGAATTTCTGCTTTATTTCAAAAGCATAAATCATTTTGTGCGGGCGATAAAACGGTTTTTAATTAATAGTTAGAAAAGTTATTAAAATTTCCGAGCCTCAGGTACACTTTACCGAAGTCATGGGCCCAGGCATGCTCAAATTTTCAAAGCTCTGCTTTCTGTAGATTTGTCTGGAGAATATTCATTTTTATTATTAGAGATAGATATATTTGGCATAAAACTGGCATAATTTCCGTATTATTTAATGTTTTTCAGATGCACGTGCTCCTTTATTGAAGTAATAGCATTCTTGTTAGCTCAAAACATGAATCATTTAATACGGGCGAAACTCTCCAAGCATGGCAACGTAAAAACGGTTTTTAATTAATAATTTAAAAAGTAATTAAAAATCTAAAATTCTAAGTAGCCTATAACCAACTCCAGGGTCCCATCTATATCTAAACCGAAATGCATCCTAATCGATTCAGCGGTTTAGGCGTGAAAGCGTCATAAACAAACAAACAAACTCACTTTCGAATTTATAATATTAGTTAGGATGGTTCACAGATATGTTTGATGAAAATCTGTTCAGCTTTTCACTTAATACAAGATTAAAACCACGAGGAAAGAAATTTGCAGCCTCTGTCTGTGGTGTTGTTCCTACCAAACGGA
Organism: Cheiracanthium punctorium; assembly: GCA_038373885.1. Classification (NCBI taxonomy): domain Eukaryota; kingdom Metazoa; phylum Arthropoda; class Arachnida; order Araneae; family Cheiracanthiidae; genus Cheiracanthium; species Cheiracanthium punctorium. The sequence goes on from JAWZYV010000191.1 coordinate 30,222, forward strand.
TGAGCTGATTTTAATGATGCGTATTGTGTTTGAAAGCCAGCAAAATCTTGATAGATCTTGACTGTGTTTGAAGATACCTTCACACCAGTAGCAGCTCCTCTATTTGAGCACATGAACCCGTGAACCCCCCAATGGAAAAAATACAAAATTAACACATTAACAAATTAATTTTAAAAAATATTAAGTACCCTTCTAAATTTTTGAGAATTTAAAACGTGAGTTTTTCGCACCCTCCAGCCCCCCAATATTATTAGATACGCTTATCATAGCTTACTCACTGTATTGTAGGTTACTACAGCATAAACATCGGTGCAGTCTTTCCTCGATGGCGAAGAAAAGCCCTCCTGAACCTTCTAGATACAGAAGGCTTACAATTGAAGCTTTGACGTCATCACTAAATCTTCGTAAATGACGTCGTCGCAGTTTTATCTTGAAAAGATAAAACTGTTTAAAATTTCTGAAGAATGCTACAAATGCTAGAAAACATCCAAAATTAAGAATAAAAATTAAACTACCTTTCAGTTAAAAAATGATTTATTGTCATTTACTTTTGTATCATATTATACAATTTGTGATGGTCAAAAATTGACATTTGTCGTAAAATTAATTTTTCTATTATTGTAAATCATTAAAAATTTTAGAAGTTTTATAAGTGAGAAAATCCACCAGAAATTTTAAATAGTTTTACTTTTTGAAAAGAAAGAAAAAAAAAAATCATGAAATTCTGAGATGGTGATGGTGATGGTGATGGATGATTTGCCCCTGCAATGCCTCTTAAACAGAAACAACGCCGTATTTGAATAGAAATTCTTTACGTCGGAGGGGCCGGGAATTTGAAATATCGTCTTTAAAAAGAGATCGCCGTTAAACAAAGAATCAACTGTATATACACTGCTACTTTTTTAATTTCAGTTCATGTGAAAATTTACAACTGCAAAAATTTTTTTTAACTTCCCTAAACCATAGTATATCTAGCTCTGAGGGGAGGGGGGCTCTAGCCCCCTGAGCCCTCACCTCCTCTTGGATCCAGCACTGTTTATAGGACTAATTTAAAAGATTATTTCTAAGTGCGTATTACCAAATGTCACCTTTGGACTCCTATAACATTTTATACACAAGAAATTGTTTTCTCTGTCGGAAATAAAAAACGCATGACGTACTTACATTAGGCATTTGAATGACGTACTTGGGTTATATAATTTACATGTGTTTCCACATATTTAATTAAATTTCATTTTTATTATTCCCAAATGCAAATATAGCGTTTATAGTGAATAAATAAGTATTATCTTATATGTATTACAAATTTTTCATTGCCATTGTTCAATTCTCAAAGGAAATTTTATTGCATACATTCAAAGATGAGATTGCAATCCCCTATTAAAAAATCGTTCAGAGAAATCAATCAATTTTTGAAGTAAAACTTCTTTAGTGGAGACTAGGGAGTAACTCAGTTTTTTTTTTTTTCTGACGGAAGTAACGCTCAGTAAAGGAAGTAACGTATATGTCATACTCCCCGCCAAGCGCGCTCCGAAAAAGAAGAACCACTGAAAAACCTACCTTTTCGACCTGCTTTCGCCGTTCCCCGAATTCATCGTGTAAAAATACACGGAACCTGTTTGGGAAAGAAACGGCGAGAAAAACAGTCAAGAGCCGTATCTTTGAGACATCAATCTTTATTCAGAGCCCGATTATGACCAACAGGTGTCCCGGGCATTGATGAATATGGGGACCCCAAGTATGAATTTTTTTTCATAAAATTTTGATTACAAAAGAATATTTCAGAACAAAGTGGGGGCCCTGGGCAAAGTCCTGATTTGCCCATGCGATAATAAGGCTCTGTCTTTATTTATATATCAGTAAGCGTTTTGAAGGTACATCCAACATAGTATTTTACATGTAATCCCAACCTCACAGGAGGTTCTCGATAATCCTTGTTTTTAGCTGAATAATATACATAGGCGCACCCACGGAGGGGGCTATGGGGGATGAAGCCCCCCCCTAAAGGTAGAAAGTTAGAAGTGAAAAGCTTTAAAAAATGCAAATTGTCGCTAATGAATTATTTTTTTCTTTCTTTTTTTAAATGTCTTCAAGTTATTTCTAACCAAAAAAGACATTTATTTAAAAAGTTTTTAAATAAATGCTTACAGTTAGTTTACGAAACACTGTTAATCTCGGTTACAACGTCACTGAAAAGAACAGATAATTATTTATGACTCCATACCAAGTTACATTGCTTGTGGGCTTGTGTTCTATGGGACAGTCAAGTGGTACCGAATATGTAGACGTTATAAGAGAGTTGTAACTAATCGAGGTCACTATAACCGAGTTCAGCAGTATTTGCATGTCGCCCAGCAACCCCTAAACTAAAATCCTGGGTGCGCCACTGTTAGTATATGAGCTTCATTGGAAAGCTTGATAACAAAATTGAAGTGTGAGTCATCTATCTCTTGAAATTATTGAATTCTTCGAAATGCTATATGTTCTCGCATTCCAAGTAGTGTTCGGATATACTCCAGTCAGTCTTCCCGGATGTTGAATTGTACTTCCATATTCTTAGAACTTTCCATTATTTTCCAGATGTGATGGCTTTTCCACTGAAATAAAAGCTGAACTTCGAATAATCGCCAGTTGTGTCTAAGACAACTACTCTACAAGTCGTTTGTCGTCTGTAATCACCGGTGTTTCTGCAATCATGATTCTGACAAACCTCCTTCTACCGCTGACCCTACTGTCTGGTTTGCGACCTCCTGCTCCACCCAGACAACAAGGACCGAGAGTATACAGTTTAATTGCGAGAGGTGAGTATTCTCTTTCCATAATTATTAAAATCTAAGTTTAAATCAGTGCTGTTTTGTAACAGATCATTCAACTCATAGACCTTAAATCTTTCGTTGATTTTTCCTGTTTTGATTTCAAACAAGTGAACTTATTATTAATTATTCCATTAATGTTTTGCAATCTAATGGTCTGTAATTTCGAGCAGTTTTTCCAGGTGTAACATAACTCATTAGAACCTCTTAAAGCACGCCTACTCAGGGAGATAGCCTTCGAATAGCTTTGACTTAATACACAGCACAGTACAGTACAATCAATTTTTTCAACTAGTATTTATAATTTTTTTTATATACCTAGCTCTCATAAATAAGTTCAACTGTAAACAATCAAAACTTTTCGTAAACAATTATGATTTTAAGGGGGCGGGGGGAAGGTGATGAAAACCGCGGTGATTTCTCACCAGATATAGAAAACTAGATGAAGTGCCCGTTCTTCGCAGTGCCATGCCATTTCATTCAGCATTTGTTTCAACAAATCTTCCAAATTACACAGAGCTGCACATACGCACTATATCATTTCTCCCCAGATGCTGCTACATCTGGCAATGTCAACAGAATCCATGACCTTCAAATCTCTGTACACCATACTAAATTCAACAAATAAACAAAAATCAAGGTACTATCCAATTTTCTTGCACAGAATAACTTACGTTGCGCAGAAACTTACGAATTAGAAGTGCACAAATGTGAAACAAACGGGATATTAACTACCTCGAACTTTAAAATGCTCGTATAATAAGATATCGTTGCTATTTCATATTGTTACGAATTTTCGGGGCAACCCGCTGCCCTGGGGCTTAAAATGGTTTAAAATTCCTATTCTACGCTTCAAATACATAAATTTTGCTTTTTGTTGAATCAAAATAGGCCAATGAGAACCGGAGATACAGAGGTTTCGGTTTTCCATTCAAATATATGGGATTTCTAGAAATTTCGAGAAATATTGGTCCTAGGGCTTAGATCTCTTCATTTTTGGGGACTTATTTTTGGCGACAAATTTGGCGATGTTTCGCCAAAAGTCGCCAAGCTTGGCGACATTTTGGTCATTTGGCGCGATTTTCCCAATGGGGCCTGGAAGTTGGTTTTCCTGCATTAAAAACGTATAATAACCTAACATTTCTCTTCTATGACGTAATCAAAATTCACGCTTTATGTAGAACCCTCGAGAAATAGACTTTTCTGGAAACTTCTTGTACCTTCTGCGTCGGCTATTTATAGAAGCGCGCGTCGCCCCGACAGTTCAGTGCGAGTTGAACGCTCAATGTGTGAAGAGCTCTCAGTACGCTTGCTTTGTGAATTGATAGTGCTATAGAAGCTGTGTTTTAGCTTGCTTTATGAAGCTGTTTTTAAAGTGCTGTGTGTAAATTCTTCATTGCTGTGTCTTAAGGGATTGTGTACGATATCCCTTGAATATTTCCACTGAATTTTTGCCTGTGAAAGTGACATATTTTGTGTGAGAAATACAGCAATTGTGAGAGCTTTTGATCTAAGCCTATTGTTAAAAGCACGTTACTGCTAGTTTGTGCTTGTGAATTGTGTACAGCTGATTGTTCTACGAAGTTCTAGAAGCAATAAAGTTTGTGTTCCATCCTGACAAGTGACTTTTTACTTGAACTTTTTACACCAACTGGACTTTAGAACGACGAACCCCAGGAGTAGCAGAGTAATTCTGCAACAATATTTTATTATACATACGAATCCTCGAATCTTAATACACGTTTTCTAAACTAACTTATCCGTTATGTAATTTTATCGTCGAAGATTTACAGCATTTAACTCTGCAATTTGAAATACATGACGTAAAAATGTCCAGTATACCCGAAATTAAAACAAATATTGCTTTAAAATCCTTAATATATTAATCCTTTAAGGCTATTCCCAAGATATGCAAATGTTTTTGTTTAATGAACTTTTTACACCAACTGGACTTTAGAACGACGAACCCCAGGAGTAGCAGAATAATTCTGCAACATTTGGTGTCAGAATCGGGGTTCTAAAGAAAGACTTTAATTCTCCAGTGCATGGTGTGGACCAGGAAAATGGAAGAATTCCAACAAAAGCTTATGGAGATGATGAAAGAGATGAAAGCCGGACAAGATGAGATAAAAAAAGAGAGGAAATCCGGACAAGCTGATTTAGAGAAGAAAATTGAAGCTGGACGAGAAGAAACGAAAACCGGATTGGAGGAATTAAAGGCTGCACACAATGAAATGAAAACCGGATTGGAGGAGTTAAGAGCCGCACACGACGAGATGAAATCCGGACTGGAGCGGACCGGACTAGAAGAAATGAAATCCAGACTGGAGAAAGTAGAGACAAATCAAGAAAATATGGAGAAGAGAATGTCGCTCCTGGATGAAAGTCAAGCGAAATACGAGGAAAGAATTGAGGAAAAGATCGATCACAAGTTAGAAGAAAAACTGGACAGTTTGGTAAAGCTGGGAAAGGTACCAGAAAACATCAGGTTGTCGTCACGCCACCCAGCAGTGAAACTAACACCTTATGACGGAAAAACTCCCTGGGAAGCTTACAAGACCCAATTTTCGATCGTCGCCAGAGCCAATGGTTGGAGCGAGTCCGAGAAAGCGAACCAACTGGCCGCTTCCCTTAGCGGAGATGCAATTAATGTATTGCAAACTATTGTAACGACGAAGATATGAGATTTTGACGCCCTTGCCAGTGTCCTGGAGATGAAATTCGGAGAGAAGTGCAAGAAAGAATATAGTAGAATCCAACTTAAGTCAAGGATACAGAGATCTGGCGAGACCCTTCAAGAACTTGCTTCGGACATAGATAGGCTGTGTCATCTAGCCTACATGGACCACCTTGATAATGTCCGAGAAGAAATGGCGGTGCGTCATTTTATTGAAGCCATCCGTGATCCAGAAACCCAAAAGGCACTCATGTTGGAGGATTATCAGGATTTGAAGTCTGCTCTTGTGTTCGCAATGAAGCTAGAGGCAGCTCAGCGGGCCGTGAGAAAAGATCGGCATGCTGTTAGAGCGGTCACGGTCCAAGAGCGTGCTGATAAAGACACAGCGAGCGTCGAGAACAGATTGAAGAGGCTTGAAGATCTGATGGAAAGAAAATTAATATCCAGTGGAAGAGATAGTCCAAAGAAAGTAAATTGCTGGAAGTGCGGCCTCGAAGGTCATGTACAAATGTTCTGTGGGCGAAAGTCTCATGACCAGCAAGATAACTCCATGAACATGAAGGAGGGAAACTAGGAGGTGGCCATCTCGCGGGGCGGAGGTTGCCAGATAGTCAAAAGCCCCACCTGAAAGTCTTACAGATTTCATCAGTGAATGGCGGCAGTGATGGACTATTTGTTCTCGGATACGTTAATGGTTCCCCATGCCACATGGTGATTGATAGTGGAGCGAACGTAACCATCATAAGGACGGATCTGGCCAAGAAATTAAATTTGAAGACTATCTGGACTCCGCCCGCGCTGACCCTCCAGACTGTAACAGGTGACAAGATCGAAGTGGGTGGAAAGACGCAAGTGGAAATCACATTTGGGAATGCCAGATACAACCATGTGATATATGTCGCCAATATTACGGACTCTTTTATTCTCGGACTGGACTTTTTAAAATCACACAAATTTAATTTGGACTTTAAGAATAATGAGCTTCGTTCAGACTCAGAAGAAATAGCTGCGTTCGATATTAGAAATGAAACTGTTTTGCCTGTTCAGCAAATAATAGCCCAGACTGATATCACTCTACCTCCCAGAACTGATTCAATAATTTCTGGAACAGTAAAAGAAAGCAATAAATTCCGTTTTGGATTAATCGAACACCCAAACAATAGTGATTCCGTCAGAGGAGTACTTGTGGGAGCAACACTTGTGGACTTGTCGAGAACAGAAATTCCAGTTAGAGTAGCAAATGTGACGGACAAGTTGAAGGTGATAAAAAAAAATGAAGTCTTGGCGACATGCACTCCTGTTACCTGCATTAATAAGAACATCAGCCAAACGACAGCTAAATCTTCCGAGTGCCTGACGAAGGAATTATTACAAGACGTGGAGTTAACGGCAGAACAGAGAAGCGCTGCGGAGAAAGTAATAGCTGAATTTGAAGACCTCTTCTCTCGTACTTCGGGTGACTTTGGCCGTACGAGCTTAACGCAACACAGGATAGGTACAGGCAGCCATTCTCCCATCAAGCAACATCCTAGGCGGCTGCCGTTTGCTAAGCAAGAAGAGGTGGGCAGACTTTTAGAGGAGATGCAGCGTGATGACGTCATCGAGACATCGACTAGTCCCTGGGCCTCACCGATTGTTTTGGTCCGAAAGAAAGATGGTTCCACCCGGTTCTGCGTTGACTATAGACGTCTGAATGACATTACCAAGAAAGACAGCTACCCTTTTCCCAGGATTGACGACACATTGGACACTTTATCGGGAAATGAATGGTTCTCCACTCTCGATCTCAAGAGTGGCTACTGGCAAGTGGAAATTCATCCCGATGACCGTGAAAAGACTGCGTTCACCACGGGACAAGGATTGTGGCAGTTCAAAGTTATGCCTTTTGGACTCTGCAACGCACCGGCTACATTCGAGCGTCTAATGGAGACAGTGTTGAGAGGACTTTCCTACGAAGCATGTCTCGTTTATTTGGACGATATCATCATCGTCGGAAAGACTTTCGAAGAGCATCTCGAGAACATCCGAAAGGTGCTGCAGAAATTAAAGGAGGCAAACTTGAAACTGAGTCCATCGAAGTGCAACTTGTTTCGTCGGGAAATACGTTATCTCGGGCACATAATATCCGCCCACGGAGTCCGAACCGATCCCGAAAAGACGTCCGCAGTCCAGAACTGGAGTCGTCCTGAGAATATCCATGACTTAAGAAGTTTTCTCGGTCTGTGTACTTACTATCGAAAATTCGTGAAGGGTTTCTCTCAAATTGCAAGACCACTTCACAAATTGACCGAGACTGGACAAAAATTTCTATGGACTGCAGAATGTGAGGATGCGTTCAACGAACTCAAGACGGCCCTAACATCTTCGCCGATCCTGTCGTATCCTCACCCTGACAAGCCATTTATCCTGGACACAGACGCAAGTAAGGAGAGTGTCGGAGCAGTTTTGTCCCAGGAGATAGATGGCCAAGAACATGTGATTGCTTACAGGAGCAAGTGCCTTTCGAAGGCAGAACGTAACTATTGTGTTACGAGAAAGGAACTTCTTGCAATCGTTAAGGCAGTTGAGCATTTCCATCATTATTTGTACGGCCGAAAGTTCCTGCTCCGAACGGACCATGCCTCTTTAACCTGGCTTCTAAATTTCAAGAATCCAGAGGGCCAGATAGCCAGGTGGATACAGGGATTACAAGAATATGACATCGAGATACGTCATCGGAAAGGAGCATCTCACGGAAGTGCAGATGCTTTGTCGAGAAGGCCCTGCATAGACAGTTGTCGCTATTGCTCCAGGGCGGAGAAAAATTACCATCTGAAACATCCCATTGTCCGCCAAGTTACGACATCGGCACCATCTCAAGATCCCTGGAGTGACGAAAATGATCGGGTGTACCAATTAGCAGATAGCGACATCAAACCAATTGTGGAATTTATGGAAAAATCCGGTGATAAGCCCAGCTGGCAAGAAATATCATCTTGCAGTCCGGCAACAAAGCAGTACTGGGCTTTATGGGATTTGCTTCGCCTGAGAAATGGAGTCCTGTGTCGTAAATGGGAGTCGGACGACAGCAAGATGCTCCGATGGCAGTTAGTACTCCCTCGTTCGAGGATTCCGACGGTTCTAGAAGAGCTGCATAATGGCTTAAGTGGGGGCCATTTTGGCATAATGAACACCCTGCAGAAAGTTCGTGAGTGCTTCTACTGGGCTAGGGCTCGAGGAGATGTCGAAAAGTGGCGTCAAACTTGTGACGCCTGTGCCGCTCGTAAAGGCCCGAAGAAACGAAGCCGTGGAAAACTACATCGTTATAATGTAGGAGCTCCTTTCGAGAGAATTGCCCTCGACATCTTGGGACCTCTTCCGCGAACTTCGGATGGCAACAAATACATCCTAGTTGTCATTGACTATTTCTCTAAATGGCCCGAAGCGTTTCCTATTCCCGATCAAGAAGCTACGACCGTATCAGAGGTACTGGTGCAAGAATGGATTTCCAGTTATGGAACCCCTCTGCAGCTTCATTCCGACCAAGGAACGAACTTTACCTCTACAGTTTTTAAAGGACTACTTCAACTTCTCGGAATAGACAAAACCCAAACTTTGCCTTTACACCCACAATCCGACGGCATGGTGGAGAGGCTCAATCGCACAATTTTGAACAACCTCTCGCTCCTGGTATCTAGGAATCAAGAGGACTGGGACAAGAAACTCCCCCTCTTCCTTCTGGCCTATAGGAGTGCCGTCCATGAGACTACCGGCTTCACACCTTCCCAGATGCTGTTCGGAAGAGATCTTCGCCTTCCCGCCGATCTAGTGTTCGGCCGCCTTCCAGATGCGCCTTCATCGCCAGAAGAGTACATGGAAAATCTTCGGGCACGCTTTGAAGACGTGCATGATTTTGCTCGGGAGCGGATCAACCTGAACACGGAAAAGATGAAGACTCGCTACGACACGAAAGCTACAGGACACGAGTTCAACGTAGGTGACAAAGTTTGGTTATGGAATCCTACTCGACGGAAAGGCCTGTCTCCCAAGCTACAATCGCCGTGGGACGGTCCTTACATAGTCCTAAACTGGCTGAATTACGTCATTGTACGGATTCGTAAGTCACCTAACTCGAAACCAAGAGTTGTACATTACGATCGGCTAGCCGTTTACCGCGGTGGTAATTAGCTATTTGATTATTAGACCATGGTCACTATGGCGCAACCCGCTGCTCTGGGGCTTAAAATGGTTTAAAATTCCTATTCTACGCTTCAAATAGATAAATTTTGCTTTTTGTTGCATCAAAATCGGCCAATTAGAACCGGAGATACGGAGGTTTCGGTTTTCCATTCAAATATATGGGATTTCTAGAAATTTCGAGAAATATTGGTCCTAGGGTTTAGATCTCTTCATTTTTGAGGACTTATTTTTGGCGACAAATTTGGCGTTGTTTCGCCAAAAGTAGCCAAGCTTGGCGACATTTTGGTCATTTGGCGCGATTTTCCCAATGGGGCCTGGAAGTTGATTTTCCTGCATTAAAAACGTATAATAACCTAACATTTCTCTTCTATGACGTAATCAAAATTCACGCTTTATGTAGAACCCTCGAGAAATAGACTTTTCTGGAAACTTCTTGTACCTTCTGCGTCGGCTATTTATAGAAGCGCGCGTCGCCCCGACAGTTCAGTGCGAGTTGAACGCTCAATGTGTGAAGAGCTCTCAGTACGCTTGCTTTGTGAATTGATAGTGCTATAGAAGCTGTGTTTTAGCTTGCTTTATGAAGCTGTTTTTAAAGTGCTGCGTGTAAATTCTTCATTGCTGTGTCTTAAGGGATTGTGTACGATATCCCTTGAATATTTCCACTGAATTTTTGCCTGTGAAAGTGACATATTTTGTGTGAGAAATACAGCAATTGTGAGAGCTTTTGATCTAAGCCTATTGTTAAAAGCACGTTACTGCTAGTTTGTGCTTGTGAATTGTGTACAGCTGATTGTTCTACGAAGTTCTAGAAGCAATAAAGTTTGTGTTCCATCCTGACAAGTGACTTTTTACTTGAACTTTTTACACCAACTGGACTTTAGAACGACGAACCCCAGGAGTAGCAGAGTAATTCTGCAACAATATTTTATTATACATACGAATCCTCGAATCTTAATACACGTTTTCTAAACTAACTTATCCGTTATTTAATTTTATCGTCGATTTACAGCATTTAACTCTGCAATTTGAAATACATGACGTAAAAATGTCCAGTATACGCGAAATTAAAACAAATATTACTTTAAAATCCTTAATATATTAATCCTTTAAGGCTATTCCCAAGATATGCAAATGTTTTTGTAAGATTTCACCACTACGATCGTGGCGATGTTTGTTATTTGGCCAATCAGTGGCCTCACAAATACCACTTATTTTAAAATTTAATTTTTGTAAGTTTTTCTTTTATAAACAAAGACCTCTTTAAAATCCTCCGTACGCTCTGGTGGCTTCCTCCAAAATTTCGCATCCGTGGTCCTTTTCCGAATCCAGAGAAGAATTCTGGAAGAAGCTCCAAGTTATTTCGTCTCCTTTTTCTTATAAATCCATTTCAATTTTACAAAATTAGTCAATTCTCTATAATGTAGACTTAATTCGTTAGGGAAAGGCTGCACTTGCCCCTGTGCCCCCTTTCTGGATCTGCCAGTTGACCTTTTAACTTAAAAGAATCACGCCTTGTCAGATATGGCGCATATTGCACTCCATACCCATCAGCGCACTGCATTTTAAAGACATTGTTTTAACCCTGTCGCAAGTACTAGTTTGAAGACAAATGCAAATCCATTTTCACTATATGGAGTAAGTAACCCTGTGTAAATTACATTTAAAAGCAAGACCATCACTGATACATCTTTACTTTCCGAACATGTACCACGTAAGGAAAGTATTGTACTTGTAATCATGAAAAAAAAAAAATAGACTTCTAGATATTTTGATGTATTTACACGTTTTGGGGTCTTTTGAATCCATTTATGCTATTTTTACAAAATGCATGTATGTATGTACTAGCTGACCCGGCGAACTTTGTACTGCCTAACAGTCAATAAATGTAGTGATACCTTTTAACTAAACTTAATTTATGGTTTTAATTAACGTAATAAAATGAATACAAAAAATTTATTAGGTTCAATAGTTCATTAGGATAATATATATAATGAAAATAAAAATTAAATAAAAGTACAAAAATCAACTATTTCAATGGCGTGTCGGCAAGACATTTGCTTTGATGAAGCTGTGTATTTTGCTGCATGGTTCAGTCTCGTGAAAAACATCAAACTGTGTAATCTCGAGGAGCTATTTAAAATCGCTCAAATTGCGAATAGGGTGTTAAAATTGTGAAGCAGAGTTTACGAATTTCATGCAGTTTTTTAATTTAAGATGTCACGTTCTTACCAGGTTAGTTGAGTCTGGTTATTTCTCACAGTAGTTTTCAAACGGAGTAATATTGAAACCTCCAAGATTGAAGCTTACGACGTTCAAAAACTCACTCGCAACAGAGCTTATTAATATTAATTTGTTGGGCTTATGCCCATCTAATCAGTATTTCAAACATTTTTCGGAGATATTTTGCTAATGACGTAACTTTTGTGCAAGAACTTGCTAAGTTGCAAGAATTCACCCAGAAAAGATCATTAATGTATATATACCGCTAAAAGTCGTCAAAACATGGCGATATTTTGCGCGATTTTTGGGAATATATACGACGGCCATCGTCAAGCCGATAACGAATACTATGTATTATGTTAATTAGTATTTTCCCCTTGAGCATCTTTTGAATTTTCCACGATTTTAAAAATTGCAAGTCTTCTTTCGTTATTATAGTTGCTGAAAAATCATATAGTGCTCAAAAATCGCCAAGGGCAGCTCATGCATTAAACAAAATACTTTTAAATTTTTATTATAGTAACTTTTTACGTAGATTTCTAACTTATTTTTAAACCCAAAACGTCAAAATTGCGTCAGATTCCGCCAAACAGTTTTTTCGTCAAATGTGACTGCTGCCAATCGTATTCTGGATCTTCCATGATTTCATGTGTTCGGCCGTTGTTTACGTAATACTACTCAAGGCCGGGAAAAGGTCGTGTTTTTTAGTAATAAAACGGGCGAAAACTTAGTTCATTAAATAACCACTAGGGGAGCTCTTATGTCTTTCTTGAGTATTGCGTAGGCAACGGTTCGGCATTTATCTTGGCAAAAAGTCGCTCGTCTTGGCACACCTCTGGGATAATACGCAATTTACCCACGCATCTGACTGAAAAGTAGCAATATTTTAAATTATCAACTATAACGTGTTTTATTTACTCCGATGTAGAAAATGCGAGAATTTTATTTCTTTTGAAATTTGGCGGGATTCCCTCAACTTAAATCAGTTTACTTAATTTGGTGAAAATTCTGGAGATAGATTGCTTAAAACTGCATTAATAACTGCACTATTTCTGTATAGAAAATTAAAGTTTGACGCCGTATTCTAATAACAACTACACTTGTTTTTAAAAATACTATTTCGGTTCGCTCTCAGTAAACTGCGCCAAGCCTAAAACTGTGCAAAATCGGTAGAACCTACTACTTTCTCAAAGTCTTCAGCCATTTTATTTTTCGCCAAACTAAAAAAATTATACATATTAGACTCAGAAATCTCCAAATCCTTAATTTTTTAAGTATAAAAAACATTGCATTCTTGCTCCGATTTCTCATGCACATGATATTTTAATTAAAAGATAACCTAGCAAATATTCTAAACAGTAAAAAAAAAAAAAAAAAATCATTATTCTTTTATTATTACTTCAAGAGTCTAAATCCTAACTAATATTATAAATGCGAAAGTGAGTTTGTTTTTTTGTTTGTTTATGACGCTTTCACGCCTAAACCGCTGAATCGATTAGGATGCGTTTTGGTTTAGACATAGAGGGGACCCTGGAGTTGGTTATAGGCTAATTAGAATTTTAGATTTTTAATTACTTTTTTAATTATTAATTAAAAACCGTTTTTACGTTGCCATGCTTGGCGAGTTTCGCCCGTATCAATCAAATGATTCATGTTTTGAGATAACAAGAATGCTATTGCTTCAATAAAGAAGCGCGTGCGTGCATCTGAAAAACATTAAATTCCACGGGAATTATGCCAGTTTTATGCCAAATCTATCTATCAATAATAATAAAAATGAATGTTCTCCAGACAAATCTACAGAAAGCAGAGCTTTGAAAATTTGAGCATAGAAGCCCATGACTGTGCACCTGAGGCTCAGAATGTTGAAATTTCAAATACTTTTCTAATTATTAATTAAAAACCGTTTTATCGCCCGCACAAAATGATTTATGCTTTTGAAATAAAGCTGAAATTCTATTTTCAGATAAACATGCATTTGAAAAACATGAAATGGTATGGAAATTATGTTGATTTTACGCCAAATTAAAAAGCATTAGAAAGAAAAGTCCAAATGCGTTTCTTAAACTTCATAAATTTCCAAATCCTACCAATAATATAAAAACTCGGCTGTTCGAGCCTCGTCAGAGGGAGAACCCCCCTAATTTTTTAGTTTTATTATTGCCATATTAAAACTATATTAATTAACTTGGCATTTATCGCTCATCTTTCGCGTATTTCGCCTGGTAACCCTATGTTGAAATTTTTATGAGTGTAACCTATTTATAGAAAAATACATGTTGTGCATATTCTACAGCTTACGAAATATTGTAACAATAGATTCAAGCTGTTGTGAACTAATAATATTTGAATATATGTAAAAAATGCATGTGGAGCATATTCTACAGCTTACGAAATAGTGTAACAATATCGAGACTAAAGATTGCTTTAATCTCGATATTAAAGCTGTTGTGAACTAATAGTATTTAAATACATGTAAAATTATGTCGCTTTATTATGTCGCATTTTTGGGACACATTTTTCAATAAGGGTATTGAGAGATAAAATGACATAGTCATTAAAAAATGTGTACGTTTGTGTGTTTAGATGTTTTTGACTGAATCACACACAAATTGCTGAACGGATTTGGAAAAATTCGTAATGAAGATAGCTTATGCCCTGGATTAACATACAACCTTTCAAGCATATAGCATAAATAATTCTTTTACAAAAACGTTCAAAATAATTCTAATGTATTGCGCTCTATGGAAATTTTATATCTACTAAACCGATTCTAAAACTTAGTTACACTATTCCTGAGTATTATTGTTTGTTTGTTTGTGGATTAAGACCGATTGACTGCACTAGGGTCCTAGGCCTATATGGGTTATTCCTCTGTGGGGAACTTTCCAAGGGATCCTAGCCCGTATTTACGCGAGGTTTTGGAGAAAACCGCGAAAAACTGCGAGCGGCTAGGTCGACAGGCTCGACCAGGGGTTGAACCTGGCACTTCCAGCCTTCCAGTTTTGAGAGTAGAACTTCTTAGGCACTGGTGGGACCCTGAGTGTTATAGGCTACCTTTTATGCATATATCACAAATAGTTCTTTTACAGGGATACTCATAAGAATTACATTACGCTCTATGTGTATCTCTGTAAGTACTGAACCGATTCCAAAACTTTTTTCACTGTTAGTAAGCTGCACTATTCTTGAGTATTATAGGCTAAAATTCATGCATGTATCGCAAATAGTTCCTTTACAGGAACACTCAAAATAATTCTAATACATTACGCTCTCTGGGTATCTCTGTAACTATAGAACCGATTCTAAAACTTTTTCGCTAACAAAAAGCTGCACTATTCCTGATTAACGTAGGCTAAAATTCATGCTATAGCATAAATATTTCTTTCACAAGAACAACAAAAACAGTTAGCAAATACTGTCGTAAATGTATTCGCCAAATGCCTGAAAAAAATCTAAATTTAGTAACTCTGCTTACTCTCTTATTTTAAATGAAGTATACTACCACGCGTTATACTTCATATAAAATAAGTAAAAAGCAAATAATATTTAAATGCAGTTTCTTTTGTCGCAAACATATGTGTTATTCACACATGCTTCATTTCTTTTGGGACCTAACTCTAAAGCCGACGCGGACGAAGTCGCGGGTAGCAGCTAGTCATTTAATAAAATCACCAAACATGGCAACCATGATGCTTATTTCTTATACTTTTTCACTACAGGGGTTACAATTGCGGATTATGGAGAGCAAAAATTAGTCTTTTGTAACAAGTTTTTAACCAATATCTCCTAAACTAATTCGAATTTTGAATATTTTAATAGTTATTCTGCTATTCGGGGCGGAGACGAATCCAACAAATAAGAGATCATTAAAATCGGTCCAGTCGTTCTTAAGTTATAAATGGTGTAACTAACTCAAATTTGCTTTATGTATATAGATTATTATTACACTTTTAGGTTGCCAATTACTATAGTTTTAATAATTAAGTGTCTTCAAATCACTTAAATGGTGCGTTTATCGCTAATTGTTCACTTTTGTTAAAACTTGTACGTAACTCCCAGAGACTCATGACCGCGAAGCTCGCCAAAGTGCAGCAGTTTTTTGGTTGGCGAGAGTGGGGGGGGGGGGGGGGGGGGGGGAACTAAAGTAGGAATCAACCAGAAAAGGAGCATTTATTCTCTTCAACATAGACTACTTATGTTGGATTATATCCATGTTTTCAGTGGCGGCTCGTGATCAAAAAAATAGGTGAAGAGCTTGATACCAAAATATTATGAAAAACACCTGATGCAGTCATTAATATGGGCGTCGGCAGAATATTTCCCAGGGGGTGGAAAAGACTACTTTAACGTATAGTTACCATGTTGAAAAGAGCAAAAAAGCAAGGGAAAACACTGCATACAAAAATCCAGGGGGGGGGCATAGGCCCCCTTGCCCTATGATGCCGGTGCCCATGTCCATTAAGCCTGGTAATTAGGCGGTGGCACAGGCCTTTCTGCGGAAAGAAATTTTTAATCTTTCAGCGATGCATTCATTCCTAATGCCTCCACTGGTAGACCCAGGGCCCTTTTAACCTTTGAAGTGAGGGGAAGCTCAGTCTCATTTCGGGCCTCCTATCCCCTTTTTGTTTGGATTAAGTAAAGTTTTTAATGATTTTCTTTGTTAAAGGGATATTTTATTGATTTAATTATTCTAATGATTTTATTTGAAAAAAATATTTTTTAATTAATTTGAAATTTACCTTAGATAAAAATATATTATTCATTATCTTCGCAATACTTTACTTAATTGTAATGAGATTTTACAGTATTTTTAAAATTACTGTAAAAAGTAAACTAAAAACATTTCCTTACTACTGAAACAATAAACTTTATTTATTTAGTCATATATTTTTCATGAGACATGGGGCTTTTTTCGGGAATTCTTTGTTCGTTTTGATGACATCATAAAAATCACAACATGACTAAAGTTCAGAATTAATTTTGACCTTTAGACGATTTTTAACATTACATACTAAAAGTTTATTCCTTTCTACCGACCAAATGTTCCTGATAATAGAAAATTTTGTCTCAACTGGAACAAATATCCCAGGTATAGACATCGCATACTGAACTAATTTAGAAATGTTGCTACATGGAGTATCAAGACTTCTAAAATGCCTTAAAAATAGCTTTCCACTTCTCTTAATTAAAAATCTTTACAATAACTTAGAAGATCATTTAAAAACAAAATTTTGAATTTTTATCCGTTTTGTAGTCATTTTTGAGCCCCCTTCAAATTATGACGGGAAGCTTAAGCTTCTCGAGCCTTTTCGCTAATCAGGCTCTATGTCGACCACGAGAAAGAACATCTCTTTTATCGTCATCATTCCACCGACTAAACGGTGTTTGTAATACATTACAGACTACATCATTTACAGGAAACATAATGAAGGTGAATAAACAGAAAAGAAACTAACTTTTATTATCATTAAAATTAACACAAGAAGAAACTCTAAAATTTTCAAAAGACAGCAGTAAAAATCTCATGTGCCAAAATCTCAAACAAATCACGTGGTTTCATTTTCCTACACAAATTTGTGCTTGGAGATGCACTACGCTGGGTTTTCTCTCACTTGAAGAGACAGACCGTTTTCTGAGGGATCTCTTCACCTGATAGAAAGTAAAGCTGTAAAACTGAATGAAGCGTTTGGGGTTACCATGGCAACCCCCCCAATAAGTGCAGTAGAAGAGATAATTTTTCCTTAGCACTTCACAACTCATCCCGTCAGAACCCGCGTACCACGTGACTCTAACAATGGACCAATCCTGACACAAGTCTTTCTTTGGCCGCGGCAAGGGGAGGGGTGGGAAGAGAGTTTGGCTTCACTGATAGTAAGAGCATGATTTAGCACATAGTCTTATGGCAATTAAACTTTCATCAGAAATGTAAGTGTATTCTTACAGACTAAATTTGAAAAAGGATTATGGCTTGCTTACGTTACACAATTTTTTGTTACTTTCAATACTTGGTGAAGAGGCACTTCACCTACTTCACCTGAAAAGCCGCCACTGTCAATAATGCCTGCCCCAAATGAAATCATTTGAAAACAGCTATTGTATTTTCGAGTGTTCGCTAGGAAATGCCATGATTCTGGTGTTTCGCCACGAAGCAAGGAATGCAATGGCTCAGGTGGTGAAGTCAATAATGGCAATTTCACTTTGCCATTAAGGCTACACAACCCAGGCTATTCACCAGCAAACTTCAATGTGCCACAATGTCCACAAACAACGTGCATTGGACCAATGCGAATGAAAGGATGCGAGCTGTAATCAATTGTGCACTCGTATAGAAAATCTGCTCGATTCAAATCAACACTTGAAGCATTTCTTCTTGCGCGTCAAAGATTATCTAGCTGTTGATCAGTGCAATAAGCTCGAAGATTTCTCGTTGCCAACCGAGCCGTTTCACGGGCTGCCTCTCTTTGCTCTTGTGTTTGAGAAGAACGTCGTCGGGCCACTTTAACGCGGCGCTGTTCTCGTTCTTCTTCAGTGGATTGATTAGCAGTGTTACGAGGCCTAATTGCAGTACGGCTTTTTTGGGGGGAAAGACTAGATCTTCTGGGTCGCGACATTTTTAATAATAGTACTCCCACAATAACATTTATAATTACAATCGCACGTAACAAACAAATCGACCGGAGAACTTGAAATGCCTTTTTAAAACAAATAACAGACAACATAAAACAAAAACAAAAAAATTATAATTTCGCGATTTACAGCTTATACAGCTCCAATTCAAAATATTACAATAATGTAAAACAGAATGGGTTTACTGTTGCTAGATTTTCAAGATTAAAAAGAAAGGGGCAGAGAGGATGTGCAGTAGGCTGTCACTCAAATGACGTCACTCAAGCGTCACGTCCAGTTGCTCTGTTGAACATTCCTACGATTAATAGGCTTGCAGTATGTGACGTCATGGTAGGCAAACTAACCAGTAGGCCAGGGGCGGATTAATGCAAGTTTGTCGGGGGGGGGGGGGGTCGGCGGTTAGTTAGAAGATTTACATATACATACATTCATTTTACTGAAGTAAAATAGGATCTTTTACATTAATTTCTTTATTCTCGGGGGCGAAGGGGGTGGCGGTCGCCCCCTCCGCCCTTGCAGTAGGCTTGCTCTACGTTACGTCACTTTGCTATTTGTTCGTAAACATGCTACAGCCCTATTAAAAATCTTCAAAATAGCAGCCTCCTGCATTTCTGAATGTGGTGTTTCCTATCCTGAAATGTATTCATTTTATTACGTTAATTTAAATCTTAATTTAAATTTAGCTAAAAGTTATCACTGCATTCATTGACTGTTAGGCAGTACAAAATTCCCTGGGTCAGCTAGTATAATATAAATGTTTATTTTCATTTGCCACACTAATTTTTTAATATTTAAAAATGTTAAAACTATTTAATATTCAAGCTGTATCAATTTTAATTTCTACGTATCCAATATAGCAATACTTTGTAAATCCTCCATGGTTCTGTCTCGTGTAAAACATCAAGCTGTCTAATCTCGAGGAGTTATTTAGAAGCGCTTTATTTGCGAATGGCACGTCAGTGTAGCAGAGTATACAAATTTCACAGTTTTTAATTTATGACGTCAAGGTTTAATTGCCATAGAAGATACACCACTCATTTTTAGTAAAAAAATTCCTAAAAATCTGTTACATATTCAGAAAGAACTGTTTTTAAAAGAAAATTTTCTCCTCTATCCGATGATGTAAATGTCGTTTTGCTGCAAACGTAATTACCATCGTTATTACGAATTGGGTGAGGAAAAATTTAAAAAATCGCATAAAATAAAAAGTGTCTAATTGGAATTTCGAAAATTTTAACAGTTATTCTGCTATTCGGGGTGAAGACGAATCCAACGAATCAGAAATTATTAAAATCGGTCCAGCCATTCTTGAGTTATAAGTGTTGGAGCAAACCCGACTTTGTTTTATGTATATGTTACGGCCAAAGCCCAAAGTTCGGCCAGTTCGCGATTTGGCTGGCCGATTCGCGTTTTGGCCAAAGTCCGAAGTACTTGCACACAATTAATATTGTACATTCTACTTTGGCTGGCCATTTCGCGAAGTGGCTGGGAATCCTTGGCCAAAGCCCGAAGTGATAATGGTAGCACTTAGCGGTATCTATTTACTTTTGCAAAATGTTTAATATTTTTTGAAGAGATATTTCGGAAATTTTAACAGTTATTCTGCTATTCGGGGTGAAGACGAATCCAACGAATCAGAAATTATTAAAATCGGTCCAGCCATTCTTGAGTTATAAGTGTTGGAGCAAACCCGACTTTGTTTTATGTATATGTTACGGCCAAAGCCCAAAGTTCGGCCAGTTCGCGATTTGGCTGGCCGATTCGCGTTTTGGCCAAAGTCCGAAGTACTTGCACACAATTAATATTGTACATTCTACTTTGGCTGGCCATTTCGCGAAGTGGCTGGGAATCCTTGGCCAAAGCCCGAAGTGATAATGGTAGCACTTAGCGGTATCTATTTACTTTTGCAAAATGTTTAATATTTTTTGAAGCGATATTTCGGGACACAATGTGATCTGGGATCTTTAGCATTAGGTCTATGGAGCAGAATAAGACTAAGGATACCCCTTAAAGGTAGTTGAAAAATGGAGTACTCAATTTGCCTTTGTATTCATACAAGTTACGCAACGCATTTGCTCAAGATAAAATTCGTCATTTTGAAGGGCGCAAATCCAATATTATTCGCGCTATATCGTTGTTTAAGCGTATACGCTCACTGAATAATTTCTATTATGGTTTTAATATGAGAACAGAATAACACGAGATCATATTTTTATATATTACAAGCTTATTTTTAACTCAGAGATGTCACTTAAACATTTGAACTCGTTACTAAAACAATTGTACTTTTAAAAAAAGAAAAGAAAGAAAAAAAAAAAAAAAGAAAAACAGTACACAGATGTAACTCTTTTTTAAATACTTGATTTTTAACAGTGTGTAAAACAATCTGCTCTTGATTTCTTTCTTCCCACTTTGTCCGATCGTCCCAAGCCACTTCGCGAATCGGCCGGCCAAAGCCCGAAATCAAGTAAAGATAGGACATTGGCCGGTAAGTTTACAGCAACGTTGGCCAAAACGCGAATTGGCCGGCCAGTTCGCGAACAAGTCGATTTCGGGCTTTGGCCGTAACATATATAGATGTATGTATGTGTGTGTGTATGTATGTGAGTGAACACGATAGCTCCTAAACGGTGCATTGGATTTACTCAAATTTGATATGTATATTATAGGCCACCGTCGCATGACTGGTATTGATTTTGGTGTGTATATGACTTGCAACCACACACCACCGGCTTAAACAGGGTTAGAAAAAAGAATTGTTTTACATTACAGTCTATGGACGGAAATTCTTGAATGTGCGCTAGAATCTAAGCAGTGCATTCGATTGATATTTATTATATTAAAGATAATTTTCACGAGACCGGTATCGATTTTGGTATGTAAAGGACTTAATTTTTTTATCACATGACCTGTATAGAGTTTAGTGTTTGTAGACCCAACAGTTCGTTCACAGGGTTGCATAAGAAATTCTTAACATTATGGTCTACAGACGCAAATCAATTAAAGTCTGCTGGTGTCTAAATGGTACATTCAAATTTGTATTATATTATAGAGCACCGTCACATAGCCTATATAGATTTTGGTGTGTATAGGGCTAATGGTTTTTGTACATGGGTACAAAAAAGTTCAAATTACGGCGCAAATTCTTGCAAGTGCGCAGTGTTTTTATCGTGAATTCGATAGAGCTCAAATAAGGAACGCATATTATAGGTCACTGTTTTACATATTGTACAGACAATATTGTACATATTGTTCTTGCACAATAGCATAATATCGCTTTCGAGCACAACCACACAACGGTCTGGAGTTTTGGTAGGTCTCCAGATGTAACGTGAATACGCGTTAGAACCCCTTAGAAAGTCCTCCTACCAAGGCATCCCCCATCTTTGGCAGATCGCCCTAGCATAGAGTTGCCGTAATCACACAAACATGATCATGGATCGAGCACAAACACTTCTATCCAAAACACATCTCGGTCACCCTAGAATATGGTGATTTTTACTCTCCGAACTTGTACCATGTAAGGAAAGTCTTGTAATCATGACGTGTCTACGACTGTGAGATTTTGATGTAGTTACGCGTTTTGAGGTCTTCTGAATTCATTTACGCTAATTTTGCGAGATGCATGTCTGTGTGTATGTGAGTGAACACGATAGCTCCTAAACGGTGCATTCAATTGAGCGCAAATTTGGTATATATGTTATAGACCACCGTTGTGCAAGACCGGTATTGATTTTAATGAGTAAGAGTTTTTTTTTTTTTTTACAGGGCTACAAAAGGTTTTCTTTTACATTATGGCATATGGACAGAAATTCTTGAAAGTACACTAGCGTCTAAACCATGGGTGGCCCACCATTGAGTGTACCGTGTTTTCCATCCTTGTTCCACAAAACACTTTTTCGGAATAGAAATCTATATTGAAATCGCCTACCAAAACTGTTTGACAATTTTCGCCAGGCATAGTCAAACTATACTTCACCTTTATAAATACCATTTGGAAAGTGTATCATAATCTATCAGTGTACCATATTTGTCTTCGCTGTTCCATAAAATACTTCTTCGGAATTAAAATCAATTTTAAAATCGCCTACTAAAACTATTTTACAATATTCGCCAGGTGTTTTCTAGCTATTCTCGAAATATGTTTATAAAAAAAACCCCACACAATTCATTAAAAAAAAAAAAAAAAACATTTGAAAAGTGATACGACGCACTAATGTCCACAGAAAAGACCTGATTGATTTTAATAGCACTCTGGTGCTAAAAATATAAATTAGATTTTTAAAGAATTTTTAAATGAAGAAGGATTTTGAATTCAACAGCAGCTGCTAAAAAATGGCGGTATGATAACTTGCTTGGTTGTCTTGGAAACAGGACCAATGAATAATATTGCCAGTTGAAAAAAATAAATACAATTTCTTTAAAATAATTGAGTTTCCGCATGTGAAATCTACGTCATTTTAATGTAACGAGTTTAAAACCCCTTTAAAAACTCAATCAGAATAACAAAATTACAAGCAAAACATACGCCACGCACGAAATACTTCCATATTTTATATTACGTTACCAGGTTACCAGAAAAAGAATTGAATGCTGTTTTTCAACAATGAATTATCCAGCATTATTTTCGGCTAAATTTTTAAACAAGACGCGTTTTCGAATCGCAGGAAATATTTCGTGGTGCTAAATACGGCAATTGGACAAGAATTATGCATAAAAATGTATGGAGAGGTTTTAGTGGCAGCCATAAAGTGAAATGATTATCGTTTGTGCTAATGCGCAAATTGCAAAGAATCACCAAAGAATAAAAGACTACATTAGTGGCAAATATCTAAATCGTTTAGCATAACCGTTAAGTATTAAAGTGGAAAAACTAAAATATATTAGTATCAGTAAAAGATAGTATAAGTAATAGGTAGTAGGTATGCTAGGGCAATAATTGATCAAAGCACAATATACCATATTAATAAATATTTCGTGAAACAATTCGTTTCTCAACAGCCGTCTTACATCACAGCTAACCAGGCCCGGACTGGGAGGGTTGGGGCTCGCCCGTCTCAAGAGATGGGGGGGCCCGGATTATTGTGTAACCGATAAATAATAGAATGTGTTAACTTTCGGGGTATGGGGGGGAGGTATGGTGTTATTAATTAATTATGATTGATAATTAATGCATTAATAAAATATTGATCTATTAATTAATATGCATCATTCATATTAATTAATTCACTATTCATTCTTTAACCCTCTCTCAAAAAAGTTTGAGAACTACATTAAAATGAAGTGTTTTGAAGCCTTCCGGGGTGCAATTTTAGCTGCAAAAATTTTTGTATGTGTCAAACTTCATTCAAATGCTATCAGTATAACACTTTTTTTATTTTCTTTCTGTTTTCTGTTTGGGGGCCCCCAGGCCCCCTACCTGCA
The DNA here is from genome assembly GCA_038373885.1 of Cheiracanthium punctorium. NCBI lineage: Eukaryota > Metazoa > Arthropoda > Arachnida > Araneae > Cheiracanthiidae > Cheiracanthium > Cheiracanthium punctorium. The sequence goes on from JAWZYV010000191.1 coordinate 54,165, forward strand.
GGCTGCAGGAGGGGGGGGCACCCGTCTGCAGGCAGTCGGACACCCTGGCCAGTCCGGGCCTGCAGCTAACTAAACCTTAAATAATTCTACGTCGCGTAAATATATCCCGCAGTAGTTTCAACAGAAAAGACTGCACCTGAACTTTTTTTTTCTTGGGGATTCTGTTTTGTCACAATCAGTTATGATCACATTTTAGGAAAATGTTCTCTTCTTGACTTGCGAAGGGCAGGTACACAACTATCTCTCTATTCTAAAAAAAAGTAACGGCCGCTGTCAAGAGCTTGTTGGGCTATCTTCTCCTAAACCGTGGGGATTTGAATTTCGAGAAACATGTCCACAGATTCGAAAAATTCCGAGGAACCTGATGAGCTGACTTAAATTTCGAAAATCGAATTATTTTAGAAGATATTAATAAAAAACTGAAAAAATAAACATAATGGTTGCCAGATTTGGCATAAAATTATTCATTCCTTTGCAACAAAGCGTTTCCAAGTATGTAGTATCAAGTGAAATTGTCAAACATGAAGTAGAAATACACCCATTTTACGCCAAAATAAAAACTACATGAAATAAGTAACTCAAAATGTGCTACACAAAGTTGGCAATTTTCAAATTCGCTTACAGAACAGGAGTTTAGAATTAGCGATTATCCGTTTTTCCAAAACAGAATAAATAATATCTTGAAAATGAAAAATAATTAAAATGCAGATTATTTTAAAGCCGGTTCGGTCCAGCTGGATTATTTGCTACCAGTAGAAATATTTGGCGGCGTTAACTATGCCATTATAGCAGTTACAGTACACTTTGGATATTTGCTAGCGCGGCGAGATGATATAATTTGTGGTGCTAAATACGCCAATCTGCAAGGATTGTGTATATGAAAATATGGATAACGGTTTTCCGGGAACCTTACATGAGCAGTAATTATAGGTTGTGCGCATGTGTAAATTGCCAAATAATGAAAAGTCGCCGTTGGTGGCAAGCTGCTACGTAGTTTTTATCAAAGGAAACATGTGAAGTACTGTTTTCTTAGAGCTAATTACTAACTATACATATCATACGGAAGTCACTAAAATATGCCATAATTGGCTAATACGCCATAATTGGCTAATACGCAAGGTATTCCATGTGTTTCGCATAATTTAAAATAATGTGAAGTTTAAACTTTTATGTTCCAAGCAACATGCAAGAACCAAGCAATGTGTAGCTCGATAACATTCTATCTGATACAGCGTTTTGTTTGTTGAAATTATGCCTTTTTTAAGAATAAGCCTTATGAGGGAGACCGAATGCCTCATACGAAAAGCGAGCGTAGCGAGTCTAGGGGCCTTGGCCCTTAGTTTAATCCTAACTATTATAAATGCGAAAGTGAGTTTGTTTGTTTATGACACTTTCACGCCTAAAACGCTATCGATTATTATGAATTTTGGTTTAGATATAGATGGGACCCTGGAGAAGGCTATAGGCTACTTAGAATTTTAGATTTATAATTATTAATTAAAAACCGTTTTTACGTTGCCATGCTTCGCGATTTTCGCCCGTATCAAATGATTCATGTTTTCGGCACAAAAATGCTATTACTTCAATGAAGAAGCGCGTGCATCTGAAGAACATTAAATACTAAGGATATTATGCCAGTTTTATGCCAAATCTATCTATCAATAATAATAAAAATGAATGTTCTCCAGACAAATCTACAGAAAGCAGAGTTTTGTAATTTTGAGCATATAAGCCCATGACTTCGGTAAAGTGCACCCGAGACTGAGAATTTTGAAATTTTAATTACTTTTCTAATTGTTAATTAAAAACCACTGTTTTATCGCCCGCACAAAATGATTTAAGCTTTTGAAATAAAGCAGAAATTCTATTTGCAGATTCACATGCATTTAGAAAACATGAAATGGTATGGAAATTATGTTGAATTTACGCCAAATTAAAAAGCATTAGAAAGAAAAGTCCAAATGTGTTTCTTAAAGTTCATAAATTTCCAAATCTACCAATAATATAAATGTGTACGTTTGTGTGTTAGATGTTTTTGACTGAATCGCAGAAAACTGGTTGAACGGATTTGGAAAAATTTGTAATGAAGATAGCTTATGCCTTGGATTAACATACAGGCAACCTTTCATGCATATAGCATAAATAATTCTTTTACAAAAACACTCAAAAAAAAACTAAAAATCTGAAAGAACAGATTGTAAGATATTTCTTCCAGATTTTATTTACGTACTCGGAAGAATTTAATTTTTTTTTTTTTTTTTTAATCTATTCAATGAATTCTGCGATATAGGGGAAAATGATAACTGTAAGTGCTCATATAGACAGACACCTGTTCGCATAATTTTGTTGCTGAAAATTGCATCCAATGTTGTTTGGCCCCTAGTGGTGAAATGTTTTCGATGAGTGCGTATTGGAAAATCTAAACTATCCATTTCAGTTATGAAACCGGATCCTAGATCGGAATTTAAATCTATGTGAAAATCTCCTACTAAAACAGTCTTACAATCATCCTCCTTCAGCAATGCTTCGAATATAGAACTAATTTATCTTCATGAGAAATTCGAGGACTAGTGTATGTAACTGCAAATCTCACTTTATCTTGCATTTGCGCAATGACCATTTGAAGAACACCATTGATCTGGCTCGTGTAGGCACGGGTAAAGTGTTTCATATTCTTTTTATAAAGTTTTCCTCTATAAAAATCTTAACTCCCGATGGCTTTCTGTTTTGGAAACCACTGTCGATCCGTTCGACCAAAGTGAATCCTGGTATTTGAAAATCATCTGAAGGGGTAGTCCATGTTTCCGCTAGCAGTATCAAATTAGGAGGAGGTGAATCAGGAAGTCTGCTCCCCCCCCCCCTCCAATTTAAAATGTTTTTGACAAAATAATAATGATGAAATCGTTTTATGAAAAATTCACCCTTTTCCGCTGTTCGGTCCGCCTCTTTACCTTAAAAAAATTTTATTGTTCCAGGTCTAGCTCCAAAAGGTTATGGATCCGGCTCGAATAGGAATAGTAATTAAAAAAAAAACATTCATTCTTTGGCTGCGACTACAAATAAAAATATATGTCTCGGGCTCCAGCTTAAAAGATATGGCTTTGGTTCCAACGACAAACATTTATAGCTCTAAAGTTTACACTCTAACTCAAAATATTAAATAAATCCATCTCAAGTTAAAAAAAATCATTGTGTAGCCTTCAGGTTAAAAATATACGGCATGGACCTGCACATTTCCAATGGGGGGGGGGGGGCACAAAAGAGTCGATACACTCTTAGAGCTTAAAAAGAAAAAAAGAGTAAAGTTTCAGCTTAAAAAGTACATGCTCCAGCTTAAAAATTAAAGACTCCGTTTAAAAAGCTGTAAGTATCAGCAGAGCTGCCAAGTCTCCGGCTTTTTTTTGGGAAATTTCCCACCACTTACTTACTAATTCATGTTTACTTACAAATTCATGTTACTTACAAATTCATGTTTAAAATAAGTCCAAATATTTAATTTAAAATAAAAATATGTCTATCTAAAAATTGTGGTGGAAAATCTCCCGGAAAAAGCCGGAGACTTGGCAGCTCTGTATCAGGCTCCAGATTAAAAATAATACGCGTGTATAAATATGTGGATTGCTTCGACTACGATTTAAGAAAATGAATATGACTTTTGCATATAAAATTACAAAGCTCCGAAAATCCAGATTAAATGGCTTCCGACCAGGGCCATACCTAGAAAATAATTTCGGAGTCGGGGAGCATGGTATATCGGGATAAAATTTTCAGGATATATCCCCCACACCCAATTTCTGTCTAATTTAGCAAGATTAATTTTTTTTTATTATTGCGCAAACATTTCGTTCATTTATACATCACTGCATTTCATACCCCTTACCATGGGCGCCGTCAGAATATTTCCCAGGGGGGGGGCAAAGACTACTTTAACGTATGGTTACCATGTTGGAAAGAGCAAGAAAGCAATGGATAAAACTGCAGACAAAAATTCAGGGGAGGGGGCATTGCCCCCTCCCCTGGCCATATAGCCAATAGCCATTTCAGAAAACATTTTCTAGCTACGTCCCTGTATAAAACACCATGTACATATAATGTAATAACTTCGGGGGAGCGGCGTCCGAACTCATAGGACCCCCCCCCCCCCGTATAAGTACGGCCTTGCTTCTGACTCCAAGTCTACAACTTTGACCCTAGCTCAGAACTTAATTAAAGCAAAAGAACAGGGAACAGATCAATAAAAGAATTTCTTTCACCGAAGAACACTTCGTTTAACCTGTTCAGCAAAAGAACACCTTAGCTCTCCGTTCCCGGAAAGAACACCTTAGCTCTCCGTTTCCCGAAAGAACACCTTAGCTCTCCGTTCCTAAAAGAACACCAGTTCAGGAAAAGAACGCTGAACTAGGTGTTCCAGCTCACTGATAGCTCCAGCCGTGATCAAAGAACTTGTTCTTTTTCAGCCAATAGGAGAGGTCTGCTCCGGAACAGGTTCTTTTTCAGCCAATAAGAGATGGCTAAGAGCGTATGAAGCGAAGGCGCGTTTTATATGGAGATAGTGTAATGCTAATATTATTGTTTGACGTTGATAAAATATTTTTTTTCGATTTGTTTGTGTTTCAGACTATCATTTTCTTTATTATTAAATTTTTTTACTTTGATTGAAATTGAGTAGTTTGGCTGGAATAATAAAAACTGACGAATTGTTTTCCTGTGAGTGCATTTCGTATTGAATATATAAGAAAGCTTCTTATTCTTAGCCCGGGTCCACTCTAAAATTATGGTAGGTTGGGTTAAAAGTTCTATCCCCCCCCCCAGATAATCATCTTCGTTATCATTATTTCTCAAAATAACTAAGATTCCACAATTAGAATTTGATAAAGCTAAAATTGTGAACTTCTGTCCCCACCATCAGATACGTAGCCAATGTGGGGGGAAGGGGGGAGGGGTCTGGCCCCCCATAATTTAAATTTTTCTTAGCAAAAAATATTAATCATGCCTTTCAATGAGAAATTTCACCTTTAAGGCATTTTCTAAAATTTCTCTTTTCAACACGCTTGCCTGCCATAAAATTTTGAAGCGTCGGACCTTAATGAACTGCGAACATGTTTTTGCCGTGATCACTGAACAGGGTGTTCCCGTTCTTTCTTGAGAACAGGGTGTTCATTCTTTCCCCATCTCTAATTTTTATGGGTAACTTTACAGAATCAGAATGCACCTTTTCTGGCGATCTTTTAGATGGAACTAAGAAACCAGAAATGCTCGTTTCATTAATTGCGCGATGTTTCCCGATATATTTTGGATGAAAGCGTTGATAATGCGTTTTCAAATTTTTTTAAATTATAGACGCATTACATTCAACAACAAACTTTTTCTCGAGCAGACATATTTACCGTTCTGTGCGTGTGTGTGGTGTGGTTCTTTTTTCGGGAATGTTGGGATATCGGAAGAGCACAGACCGTCAGACGCCCTTTCGATGATAACTTACCTTGAATAATTATTCTCTCAGGTACCCCTCCTTTCCTCAATGTGATTGTTCTGCAGTGGATCTCTTAGTACTGCGACACATATCGTCGACTTGGACATGGTTTGTGCTGGGGTGCTCTGCGAGCAATTCTGTGCCTGCGAGGGGTGGGGGGAGGTTAATGGATCTCCACACATGGGTTTTCTGTAGCTAAGAAACTGTACTAGGGAAAAAAAAAGGACTTATCGGAGGAAATAGGATCGGAGCCCTATCGGAAAAGGACTTAAGGAAAAGGATCACTTAAAGTAACCCGTCCTTTTAACCTTTCCCGTCCTTTTCGTCATCCGTGATTGTTCTGCAGGGGAGTTATTTGTTCTGCGCCCTTTAAATCGCTGCGCCCTAGGCCATGGCCTAGGTTCAGGGCCGGATTTCCCATAAGGCGAACTTAGGCCATGGCCTAGGGCGCAGAACAAAGAACTCTCCTGCAGAACAATCACGGATGTGGAAAAGGACTGGAAAGGAGAAACAAAAACGACTTATTTTAAGTGATTATTGCCCAAGAAAAACACGTTTATGGCTTCCGGAAATTCCTTTTTTCCTTAGTACAATTTCTTATCTATAGAAAGCCCATGTGTGGAGATCCATTAACCCAGTGGCGGCTCGTGACTTGTTTCAGTGGTGGGGGCCGAAAAAAAAATACTGCCAATTAAAATTCGGAAAATATATATCCCATTCCTGCCCAGTTATTTTTGCGACTTTCTTTGATTTTTGCCAATACCAGAAATAATAGCTAAATTTCTGATGTCAACTTCTTGGACAAGGAATGATTTCTTTTAAAATCATTATGTATAAAAATTGAAATGTTAACATCCTACTGGGTCATGTTATAATATTTTGTGGAGTTGAGGTCCAATATTCGTGAATAAAGGCTAGGAAAAATAAGTAACGTTTTCGACTGACAGCGAAAATGCCGTCCCAAAAAAGGGACGCTAGGCATAAATGGGTTGGTTAAACATATAGGGTTGCCAGGTCGCCAAACCAAATTGCCGGACAGACCAGCTAGTTTGGCTGGACATTTGGGTAAAAAGGCTGGAAAGCCTAGAATATTGAGGATTTTGTTTCAGTATTAATAGGTACAACAAAAAAAATTGTACGTAAAATCAAACGTTTTTGATTATTACCATGAATCTTGTTAAATTCTAATGAAATATAAATAACATCGAATGCCAAATCAGTTCAAGTACTTTATTACTAAGTCACCAGTAAAAAGACTAACAAAAGCCGGACACCGTTTAAGTTTGGCCGGAGACGCAATCAAAAAGCCTAACTATGTCTGGCTTTATCCGGACGCCTGGCAACGCTATATGCATATAGAGCAATCTATCCCTCCCCGTGCACACAGTGTAAGCATTTAAAATATTTCAAATTGCTAATAATTATCAAAATTACCATACAACTTTTGCTATGTTTTACCTAATTATGTTAATACTGAAAAGTCCATTACTGATCGAAAAGCCAAGTTTAATTTTAACTTAGTATTTATGTCTTTACAGCTGCTTGTTCATAATTTTTGAATTATTTATTTATCTTAAAATCAATATTAAAGTATAAAATACATTTGCACATCGCATTTCGTAAATCAAGAAAACAAAACAGAAAAATACCTGACTGCTCTGCAAAAATACGATCACGAAATTAAAATGATTTCCTCCTGAGCGGAAAATTTTGCCAATTGCTATCGACTGGCGAAATTTCTCCATACAGTCGAGTAGATCAACATGCAAGGGCCCGAAGACAGGGCCAAATAAGCCGTTTTTATGCCAAGTTAATGCCGCGTCAAAATAGCTTTTGTGCTCAGTTTCAAATATGTCAACCCGATAAACGGAGAAAAGACGTCAAGTTTAGGACACACAAGCTCATGGCCTTTGCATGGTTTAGATAGGGAAAAATTGCAACTATCTCTTTTATAAGTACTTTTTTTAATGGATAGTGTTTAAATTGAATAAAATGCGTGTTTTCAATTAAGGTAAATTATTAAAAGAATTTGTGTTACATAATAGAAAGAAGCTTTCATTTAGATGGTGATTAGTCGGTGGGGACAGGCCCCTCTGGCCCCTAATAACTAGCCACCACTGCATTACCCCCCCCCCCTCGCAGACACAGAATTGCTCGCAGAGAAACCCAGCACAGACCATGTCCAAGTTAACGACATGTGTCGCAGAACTAAGAGATCCGCTGCAGAACAATCACATTGAGGAAAGGAGGGGTACCGGAGAGAACAATTATTCAAAGCAAGTTATCATCGAAAAGGCGTCTGACTGTCTGTGCTCTTCCGATATTCCAACGTTCCCGAAAAAAGAACCACACCACAAACACGCTCAGAACGGTAAATATGTCTGCTCGAGAAAAAGTCTGTTGCTTTGAGTGTAATGCGTCTATAATTTTAAAAAATTTGAAAACGCATTATCAACTCTTTCATCCAAAATATATCAGTGAAACATCGCGCAATTAATGAAACGAGCATTTCTGGTTTCTTAGTTCCTTCTAAAAGATCGCCAGAATAAGTGCATTCTGATTCTGATATGTTACCCATAAAAATACTGAGAACAGAAACTGATACCAAAGTTTTGCAGAAAGTTAACGTGTACAAAAATCGCACGAGGTTTACAATGCAATCTTCTGTTTTGCGATGACTTTCATAAATTTCACAAAACTGAACTGTTTCGTGGCTTTAAATGGTAAAATTCAGGGTCTTCCAATCGAAATTATAATAGATAATGTAAACTATCTGACAATCTTAAAAAGAAACTGTATTTTATAAAACACTTTTTTACGTGACATGTAGTGCTGATGAGAAAAAACGAATTATTATGCATATGAAATTGGAACTATTGATCAATTTTTCGAGGGGGGGCGCGCAATTATGGCGTTTGGCCTAGGGCGCGAAAATGTGTAAATCCGGCCCTGCCTAGGATGAGTTCGGGCTCATTTTTTGAAGCCCGAGGACTTTTAATCCGAGCCCGAGCAATATTATTTAAGTCGGAGCCCGAGCCCGAAATTTCAGCTAAAGATAAATAAAATTCAGTTACTTCACTGATACATTACGATAAATTTTGCCGTTTGTGCAATTTAAAGACAAATATAGTTGCAAACTCTTAATGCACTTTCTAATTCTTTATATCCATGTTTATCAAATAATAACAATAATGCTTCAATTTTTATTAAAATTCCGTTGAGTACTCACATCAGTGTTAAGCATTCCTATGTACTTCGATATATTAGATACAGAAAAATACAAGTTATAAATCTCGTATAGTGACATTAAAAAATGTTATATTTAAAACACGTCCAGAAAAGAGATTTTGCATAATAAATTTAAAAAATTTGCATATTTGTATAGAATTGCATAAGAATATATTATTGCATAAGAATTTAGTTGATAGGAACAAAATTACTTTTATAAAATATTTTATGATACGATGTGAATATATACATTTAACTAAGATAGACCAGTAAGTAATGAGGCCAAAATTTTGAATTAACAGCATTTTAACACACACACGCCAATGAAATAGCACAACACACCATTTAGTAAATTATGTGGAAAAAGCTAGCTTTTTACCCACCAATTATTTTGTTGCAAGTCCTAGACATCAGTACGTTTATTTTCCCGATGAATCGCTTTTTAAAATCCGTTTCAAGGAGTATGCTCAATAAAGGAGACATTTTTCAGGAGCCCGAGCCCGAACACAATCGTGAATTACAGGGCCCAAGCCCGCTTCGGGCTGAGCCCGTCTCATCTCTACTAGGTTGGCCTTATGGGAAATCCGGCCCTACTCTGCAGAAAACATGAATCAAACGTAACAATGACCACGGCGCGCCGCGTAGACAAAAATCCCGTGCTTGAAAGAAATAGCACCCGAGTGCTAAAAAAAAACTGAAATTCTTCCAGATTTTATTTACGCACTCGGCTGGAAGAATTTTTTTTTTTTTTTTTAAAATCTATTCAATCAATTCTGCCATATAGAGGGAAATGATAACTGTAAGTGCTCATATAGATTCCTGTTTGTATAATTTTGTTGCTGAAAATTGCATCCATTGTTGCTTCGCCCCTAGCGGTGAAATGTTTTGGATGAGTGCGTATTGGAAAATCTAAAGTATACATTTCAGTTATGAAATCGGATACTTGATCGGAAGTTAATTCTATGTTAAAATCTCCTACTAAAACAGTCTTACAATCATCCTCCTTCAGTAACGTTTCGAATAGAGCGTCTAATTTATCTTCATAAGAAATTCGAGGACTAGCGTATGTAACTGCAAATCTCATTTTATCTTGAATATACGCAATGAACATTTGAACACCATTGATCTGGCTCGTGTAGTGTTTCATATTCATTTTATAAAGTTTTCCTCTATAAAAATCATAACCCAGATGTCTTTCTGTTTTGGAAACCACTGTCTATCCGTTCGACCCAAGTGAATCCTGGTATTTGAAAACCATCTGAAGGGATAGTCCATGTTTCCGTTAGCAATATCAAATAACTCTGCAGAAAACATGAATCAAACTGAAAAGTGACCACGGCGCGTCGCGTAGACAAAAATTCCGTGCTTGAAAGAAATAGCGCCCAAGTGCTAAAAAAATCCCGTGCTTGAAAGAAATAGCACCCGAGTGCTAATAATTCTAATGCATTGCACTTTATTGAAATTTTATAGCTACTAAACCGATTCTAAAACTTTTTTCGCTGATTTAAAGTTACACTATTTCCGAGTATTATTGTTTGTTTGTGGATAAACCCGATTGACTGCACTATTGTCCCAGACCTATATGGGGAATTCCTCTGTGGGAAACTTTCTAAGGGATCCTAACCCTTATTTACGCGAGGTTTTGGAGAAAACCACGGAAAACTGCGAGTGGCTAGGTCGACAGGCGCGACCGGGGTTTGAACCTGGCACCTCCAGCCTTCCAGTTTTGAGAGCAGAACTTCTTAGACAGTGGTGGTACCTGGGGTGTTATAGACTACCTTCTATGCATATATCACAGTTCATTTACAGGGATACTCATAAGAATTACATTACGCTCTATGTGTATCTCTGTAAGTACAAAACCGATTCCAAAACTCTTTTTCACTGATAGTAAGCTACACTATTCTTGAGTATTATAGGCAAAAATTCATGCATGTAGCGCAAATAGTTCCTTTACAGGAACACTCATAATAATTGTAATACATTAAGCTCTCTGGATATCTCTGTAACTACAGAACCGATTCTAAAACTTTTTCGCTAATAGAAAGCTGCACTATTCCTGATTAACATAGGCTAAAATTCATGCATATAGCATAAACATTTCTTTTACATGAACACTCAAAACAGTTCGCAAATACTGTCATAACTGTCTCTATTCGCCAAATGCCTGAAAAAAATCTAAATTTAGTAACTATGCATACTCTCTTATTTTAAATGAAGTATACTACCATGCATTATACTTCATTTAAAATAAGTAAAAAGCATATAATATTTAAATGCAGTTTCTTTTGTTGCAGATATTTGTTATTCACACATGCTTCATTTCTCTCGGGACCTAATTCTAAAGCCGACGCGGACGAAGTCACGGGTAGCAGCTAGTTATAAAATAAAACTGTTCTCTACATCATGTAATATCTAAGGTATTAATGGTTTATCTTAAATCTTAAAAAAAAAAAAAAAAGAGTATGATGTAGAAATGAGACATTTTGAAAGTTGGGAGTTTTCGCTGCGAACCGTCAAGCTTTTTTTTTTCTGGTCGCAAATAACAGGGACATGGTTTTTTGTATCATAATATCACAATAGTCTCGGGTCAGGGGCGTAGCCAAGGGGGGGGGGGGGGGGGTTATGGGGGTCATACCCCCCCATGAGGAATTTTTTGCCATGCAAAATGTATATTCGTCACTATATTATCACACACACGTATACAAATATACGAGTTGTAGTAGTCGTAACCCCCCCCACAGGGGCGTAGCTACGGGGGGGGTTAGGGGGGTCATAACCCCCCATGAGGAATTTTTTGCCATACAAAATGTATAGTCTTCACTCCTTTATCACACACATGTATACTTATATGTGAGTTGCACTAGTCGTAACCCCCCCCAGAAAAATTTCTGGCTACGCCACTGCCCCCCCATGAAAAATTTCTGGCTACGCCCCTGTCTCGGATCAGTATTTATACTAACTTTACGAATAACTAATGAGCAACTTTACGCCAAGAGTCATATCATTTTGCGTATTTTTAGATTCCACATTACTGGAATCAATTCGAATTACTCATGTAAGAAAAAGTTTCGTTCCCTGTCGTGCGGAGAACGGGTACGCAGCTAGTATATAATAAAAATTGAATATGAAGTTCTTTATTTTAGGTGGTCGAAGATTCAATATATTGAGTGAAGACATGCTTTCGTCAAATGTTCTTTCTAGCGCTCGTTGTAGTTGCATCCACAACGGGCTTTGACTTCTAGTTTTAGAGAGATTCTGCTATTTGAAATGATTCAAAATTGATCTACACTCATGTCCATAAATTAAGGATAATGAAGTTCAGGCAAAGAAAGAGAAAGAAGCAAAACAAATTTGACTTATTTGTAAAGTCTATTTATTAAACAAAAAGTAAAGAGCAAAAAAGATGCTATATGTTTGACATAATTAATAAAAATTGCAAGTTTTACTCCCTTGACCAAATTTCAAAAAAGAACCTATTTACAAAAAACAGTATAACATGGTTAGTAGGATGGTTAATACGGAGTATGTCTCCCGGACGATGCAATACAGGCCTGACAACGCCTAGGCATGCTGAGTATCAAATGATCAATCTGATCTTGGGGAATATTACACCACTCATCAAGCAATGTACTCCGAAGTTCCGGTAGACAGGTGGGAGGGGGTTGACGGGCTGCAATTCGTCGGCCAAGCATATCCCACACATGCTCTATTGGATTCAAGTCCGGTGAGTATGCTGGCCAATGCATACGGGTGATATCCTCCGATTGAAGGCATTCGTCTACAATGTTTGCACGGTGAGGACGGGCGTTGTCATCCATAAACACAAATTCAGCACCCATGGCGCCCCGAAACAAACGTACATGTTGTTCCAGAATGACATCCCGATAGATGTGGCCTGTCATCGTTACACTCTGAACATGCAGGTCAGTTCTGGAACCAAGAATAATTCCTCCCCAAACGAGCCATCCTGCACCACCGTAACGGTGTCTTTCAATGGTGTTCTCTTGGTGGTAACGGGTACCTGGCGCTCTCCAGATGAATGTCCGGCGAGAATCAGACTCCAAACTAAACCTGGACTCGTCGGAAAACATCACACAAGACCACTGTTGCGGTGTCCACAATGCATGCTCTCTACTCCAGGTTAATCGCAGGCGACAGTGAGTTGCGGTAAGTGGAACACATCTGACAGGCCTACGAGCATATAGACCAATGTGCCCTAAGCGTCTGTACACGGTCTGCCTTGAAACTGTCGTACCGGTAGCTGAAGAGAGCTGACGAGACAGGTCTGATGCTGTACTCCGTCTGTTTCTTTTGGCAGTAACTGCCAAATAGCGGTCCTCATTCGGCGTTGTAACTCGGGGGCGACGTGTGCTGTAACGTCTACTCACATTACCATCATCTTGGAATCGTTGCCAAAGCCTGGAGATGACACTCTGGGCGATTCCAAGTTCCTCGGATACTTCCAGCTGGGTACGTCCACATTCCAGTCGTCCGATAATTCTGCCACGTAAAACATCATCTAAATGCCTCCTTTGTGCCATAACTATGCGGTTTTTGCACTGAAAGGCTTTCACAGCGCTTGTGAACAATTTTACTTCTTTGCCACCATTCCTTATATACCCCTCTCTTACACTCTCGTCATTGTGACGTACCATCCACGCCATCTGGTGGTTTCCTGTAATTTGCATATTCTTCTTCAAGATGTGTGTGATCATTCCACAGGTGAAATTTTTATTTTAGAGATCAATTTCTGTGTGATTCTGAATTATCCTTAATTTATGGACATGAGTGTATGTTATTAAGGATTACAAGATAAAGCTCTCCATCGAAAATAACGTTTGGATCGTTAATATTTCTTTTGCAAGAGCACTTAAAATAATTTCAATACAATATGCTCAATGGCAGTATACAGACAGGCATCCATTTAAAGCATATAATACTATCCTACAAAATAATTAGCTAATAATCCGACGACATTCGTGTGCCTCCCTCAAAAGTTGCCAATGTTGGCGACTCTTTTGCAATATACTTCCAAATATGATGCGAAAAAAAATGCTTTGAAAAATGAACCGAGCTTGGCGATATTTTCATTATTTGGCAATAAATCGAAAAGTATCTAATGTGATAATATTAAGCTATGGCGATTTTGAAAATTCATTAATCACGCTGTAATTAACCGATTTAGTGTATTGTTTTATAAAGGCATGATTAAGGGTTATCTGCCTAGGGGTGGGAGGGCGGTTGTGTCGGTCGGAGGAATTTCTCCGACCGACAAAAATCCGTTAAAGCGTTACCACCCCAAACGGGTAAATGATTTAGTGAAAAAAAAAAAAAAAAAAATTGCAAACTTTGATTTTCCTGCGGGTGAAAAGTTAACTTTAGACTGCTAACCCTTGAAAGAGTAATTTCTCGCTCTCCGTGTTCGTTCGGTACCGTTGTACAAGAGGAATATTTATATTTTTAACGGTACTTACGTAGTATCCCGGCGGTCCTCAAGGACGAGCAATTTTTCGCCAAGATAAATGTCGAACAAATGAAGTAATTCATGGTTCGAAATATGTTTGGCAACAGTTTGCCAGCACATTTGGAGCAAAAATAGTTTGGCGGAAATGACTGCCGGGATACTACGCAAGTATCTTTTTAACTTACGAACAAGTTTGAGAGGTGTTTATGCTTTCTGATTGTCCGTTCTGCTGTCCAGCCGTCTAGTGTTCTAACTGCCGTAAATATGCATCGATTTGTGCGAAATTTATGTTTTTTTCTATGCACAGTACCATGTATTCTATTGGAAATGGTTAAGTAGCATTTATAGTTAATTTATAGAAGAAAAAATCCAATACGTCGCACTCTACGGGCTTATAACAGTCCCTTAGTACAGAAGCTTTCATAGATGCTGTTTTTTACACACAACAAAAATAATTCCACAAGCTAAATTCAGTGGAAATTCACGAGGGAATTCATAAACAGTCTCACAGGATCCAGCAATGAAAAATTCACAAACAGCAATCAAAAACAAGCTCCTCAAAACAAGTAAAATATTGCTCCTGTAAGCGCCAATGCAGAGCCTTTTGCTCTAACACAGGAATGGGCAACCTTTGAAACGTTGCGGGCCGAATTTTAGAATGTTAGCGAAGTCGTGGGCCAAACTTCAGGATGTTAGTGCAGTCACGAGCTGTATAACTGGGATTTATATGGGATTTTGAATGGTTTATATGAGTTTTATGCGGGATTTTGATATGTTCCGCGGGCAGGTTCAAAATGTTCCCGCAAGTGCCGACAATCCAGGTTAAATTTGGGAATGACAACACCCGGGAAACAAAATTGGTGTTGAGAAGTGATTGGCCATGAGTGAAGAGTGTTATGGAAACAAGGATAGCAACTGAATTGAGAGACATCTACTTTTATTTATAGCAGTCTGGCACAGAAATGTATCACAGTCAGCAATTACTTGTAGAACAGGATTTCATTGCAAAAGAACTATTAAATATCACAGCTATGCTTTATCACAGTTAGGCACAGAAAAATATCACAGTCTGAAGAAACTCATAAGTACTGGCAAAAAATGGCTTAATGAATTTAAACTTCACAAGCCGTTTGGATTTCAATTTCAAAAGCTGCTTTACCTTGAAGAGAACAAGTCCACAGGGAGAACTTCAGATCCCTAAATTACGATGAAACACGATGTTCTATATGACGGCACTTCAAACAGAAATTCTAACATCTATTTCACTTTAAAAACAGGTTAAAAAAATCGGCATTAAATGTTGATTAAAAACGTACTGTCATTTTAAAGATTAAATAGAAGCAGGTTTAGCTGGCTAAAAATAACATGTCTGGAGCTTAAAGAGCATTACCGCTCGCCAAAAACGTCGGTCAACTGTTAATACAGCCTGACTGTCCAATTGCTCAACGGCGACGATCGGCCTAACTGCCTCGACTGCTGTCGACCCGCCATCGGTCTGCCAACTGCTTATCTGCCTATCTGCCACGATTACGGCGAAAGCTCCTCCTTTTATTTATCACTGCCGACTGCGCATCTCATTTCTGAGTTGTTCTCCGGCTGCGCGGTTGAACGGCGTTTACCGGGCTTCGGGAGCGCATCGGCGATTGGATGAACAGTTTTCTCCGGGCGATACTCACTTCGCCAACCAACCATTACGCCCGTCCAAGATGGCGACTGTTGACGAACTGGAGATCGGAGCCGTGCGTCTTAAACGATTGTTGACGCAAGCCACGGTTAAAACGAGGTTTAAATTTAACAAAAAGTTATTAAGTTCATTTAGCATTTGAATTAAACTGCTTGGCTTTAGGAGTTTATTTAATTAGCTTTAAGTTGTTGAAATTTTATCTTAACCTTTTATTGTGGCGCTTAGAGTTGGAGAGTTTCACAATTCAGGTAAGTCAGAAATTAAATACACATAAGAGTTGGGATATTTATTGTTCACAAATAACCACTGGGAACAAAAAAGCCTTGGCGGGTCACTTCCGGCCCGCGGCAGTAGGTTGCCCATATGTGCTCTAGCAGAACGGGCACGTCTGCTTCTCACTGCAGTCACAGCAAAGTAATTCGAATTCAGCTGCCCTGCGCTTCTTATACAGGTTGGCCGAAGTCTCTCGAAATTTCGCGAGACTCCAGAAAAATCCCAATCAAGCGCGAATTTTCATTTGCATAATAGAAATACAGTTGAATCACTAGGCTATTGCGTAATATTAAGGTGGGGAAACAAACGTTACAGGTCCCATTGGAAAAATCGTGCCAAATGACCAAAATGCCGCAAAGCTTGGCGACTTATTGGCAAAATATTGAGAAAATTGGTGCCAAAAATAAGTCCTCAAAAGTGAGGTCAGCTAAGCTGTAGCACCAATACTTCTAGAAAACCTTATGTTAATCAATAGGGAATCCCAAAACTCCGTATCTCGCGTTCTAGTTAACCGATTTTGATGCAACAGAATGCAAAATTAATTACTTGATACGTAGAATACGAATTTTAGACTAATTTTAACTTCTGGGAGGTAGAACAAACCAAAAGTTCTGAACAGTATTTAAAATTAAGAGAATTTTGAGATTCGGTCAATTATTTGCAAAACTACAAGACAGATTTAAATGAAACTTAGTCTGAACATAGAACATACAGTTGCGATTGCCCTTCTCAGAACATCTCGGACATGCTATATAGATTGGAAACTGGATTATCTCCATATGAATCGATGCATGGGTGTAGGTAGGCTGAACTGTGACTCACCATTGAAGAGAAGGGTTGTCCATTGATCCTTGCTCCACCTTTATGATCTCGCCATGCTAAACGAGCTCTCCTGTTTGCAGATGTAAGCTGGACACAAACTTCGGCAAATCAACCACCGTTGTTAAAAAAAAAGGGGGGGAGGAGGTTGACTCGAAAAACTACAGTGAACTCGCGAAACTAGAAGTTCGAGGTACGTTCCAAACACTTCGAGCTATCGAAAGTTCGTGTTATCGTAAATTACCTTCACCGCTCCCCATCAAAGTGTGCATATTTTCGTTACTAGAAATACTGGACGACCGATAAGGCTGTATAACTGTGGTTAAAGAAAAAGTGAATTATTTGAACTAAATGATAAAAATATAATTACAAACTAAATTTGATTAAGCTATTTTTAAAAAGGCATTTATTTTTAACTGCTAACATTTCCGTTGTTCATCATGTCTCCAAAGTCCACCCAGTCTTTAGAACACCATTAAACAGTCCTTGTCTTTCCCTGCTGGTTTACAAGAGCAGATGTACACTGAATACAAAGTTAGAAGCAATATGTAAAGACTAAAGAGGTGGGGCGGGGGGGGGGGGGGATTCATCTTTTAGATTTTTAAAAGTTTTTGAGCATGAAATTTAAAAAAAATAACGCGGGGAGGTATTACAAAATGTGGCATCACAGATGTTGGTTAAAATAAAAACATAAAATCAGTAGATTAAGTTTTGAAGTAATTTTGAAATCGTGAGAATTGGAGGGTATTTTTTAGGGATGGACACGAGGTGGAAAATAGGCCTCTCGCAAAACAGCCTAAAAGCTTTGTCTTGTCTTGCAAAATCCCTAAATCGTAATGTTAAATATGTATTTCTCGTCTCGCGTCCATCCCCAGTATTTTTTATTCGCGTTAAAACATATGCGTTTTTTTTTTCCACTTATTTTTATTTCTTTTTGAAAAAGCATTTAGGATAGGTTCTAAAAATATGATAGCAGAGAAAATTCTTCACACACACACACACACACAAAAAAAAAAAAAAAGAAGCATGCTCACTAATGTCATTAAAACATATAGATGAAGTTTAAAAATAAAATTTGAAATACGGTCTATAACAAAGTGCTGTGCTTCTGAACTGCACAAGTTATGTGTTTATGTAAATGTACTGCGACATGTGACAAAAGGTGCGGGGAAAGGGAGATTAAAAATATCGGGGGGAAAAAAAAAACTGACATTTATGAACAGCCCCTTCCTACCATACAATAGCTCTCTATTCCTATATCCTAGGACCAGGTCCTGATGCAACTGATGATGGAGGTGCTGCTGATAGCACTACTGGTGGCTCAGATGGAGACGCTGGGACAACTGGAGGTGCAGATGGTGGATCGGATGCTCCAGGTGGCACAGGTGGTGGATCGGATGCTCCAGGTGGCACAGATGGTGGATCCGATGCTCCAGGTGGTGCATCCGATGCTCCAGGTGGCACTGATGGTGCACCAGCAACAGGAGGCGCATAGTCAACTAACCCTGCCCCAAAAACCTCAGAAGCTTATGTCATGATTTAACAGAGGCCAGAGTGTCATTCATTCATCACTGTGCAAGTCCAAGCATAGTTGTTTATGAATGCTATTTAGGAAAAACATTAGCTTGCAATACTGTGATTAGGCTTCTCCAAAGGCTTTTAGATTTAATTCTTTATTTTTATGAGCTCTATGTTATATTTCATAGTACATTAAAAAAGATAACTACACTGTGCTGATTCTCTTTATTGATCATTTTACGGAATAACCAAAATTAAAATATCTGATGTGGACACCACATAACTTCCTTGTATGTCCATCAAACTATACACATTTCCGATCATTTAAAAGTGAGACATGATTCTTGAATAACATTAAGATTTGGCAATTCTGACCAAATACAGGAAATTTAAATAAACTGGGTCCAGTTCTGGAAGCATTTTAGGCCATATCTTGCCGAGTTGCAAAATTTGGTAATAATTCACCAAGTGTGGCAACAGTTTGGCTGTAGTCCAAACAATGACTATCCAAACACTTAAATATACTGAAAACCCATTGGGTGACCCTGTAAATAGATTGCTTCCTTTAGTGCTATGGACCAAGATTACTTCCAACAGACAAGGGGAAAAAAAAAAAAAAGGTAGACAACTTGGCCCAAATGCAAAATTTCAACAATCTAGGTTGAGTTATGCGAGATACATACACTCATATCTATGCACAGATGTCAAGCCAAAACTGGTCAAAATGGATCAAACATAAAGGTATTGTGCAGAAACCTATCAAAGTAAATTTGGGGATGATCAAAATGATTTTTTTTTTCATCAAAACCTTAATAATGAATTTTTTTGTGATTACAATACTTCTTTTCCTTCATAAAGCTGTGGTGGATATCTGTATCTGTCTGAGCAAAAATACATTATCTGGATACAGAATCTGTGAGAGAGAGAGAAAAAAAAATCATTTATGTATCCACTTTTTATTTCCCTATTAGCAGATCTCCCACACATTTGCAGTATAAGTCAAAGAAATGAAAAAATAATTATTCTTTTATTAATTAAATGTAAATTTTATTGTTTAAAACTTAATTATTGTTTATTAGAGAATCTTCTTGCTGTCACAAAAATCCCCTGTTTAAATTAGTAACTAATTTAAAGCTATTAGCATGTATTTACTATTGGCATAACGTGGCAAGCTTTTTTGATTATTTTTTCATTGTAAGTTCAGATGCCCCCATTTGAGTGCAAGCAATTGAGTTATTTGGTTGATAAGAATGGATAAATGAATCATTAAACAACTGAATGAACATTCAATTATAAAAATCATTCAATTGTCCGATTGCTGGATCTAATATAGTAGGTTCCCTCTTAACCGGTCTCTGTTTAATCTGATCTCCACTTTAACCAGTCGTTTTTCACTTACATTTAAAAAAAGTTTTTTAAAAAATGCAAAAAATTAAAAATTTACGATAATGACTAACACAGACCTCCATCATACTACATACAGATTGAGCAAAAGCACTGGAAAAAGGCTCAGCTTTCTCCAATAATGCGATACTTTTAAAATAAAATGACAAAACTATAATTAAGTTTTTGAACTTTCAGTCTTCAGCAGAAAAAAAAAATGACTGATTCCTCCTAATGGTATATAAAATCCTTGTAATAAATTAAAGCATTTGTGGCAGCATGAGATCACTTCCACACACACACAACACCCGGCTGGTCAAATGGGTAGCTTTTGTCCTGGTTGGATTGCACCTCATTCTAACACCCAGATTGCACGGGTTCTAAAACAGCTCCCGCAGCACGCTCTCTCAACACTGATGACCCGGACTACAAACACACGTTCTCCTTCTTGCCTTCAGCAATAGATGGCACTAGCACCGACCTCTTCCATCTCTCGTTCAGCTCTTTCAAGAAGTCCACAACGAGCGGCAATGAAGCCCACAATGAACACAGCGAGTGGTAACATTCCATAATGCTTGGAACTTCGTTCATCATCCTCGGACTGATTCTCTAGGGGAGCAGTAGTGTGGTGGCACGAGATCACCTCTGCCAGTGGCGCAGAGAGGGAGGGGGAGCAGGGGAAAAATCCCCAGGGTCTCAGCTTGTGAAGGGGCCCCACTTTTGCTGTTTATATGATACTTAATTGTGTGTTGTAGATTTTGTATTAAAAAAAAAGTCCGAATTCATATTATGTCCCCGGATATGTCAAATTAATTTTTGATGAAATTACAAAAGGCCAGCTGGAGCATAAACCACCCACTTGACTAAAACGAGGAGAGTTTCTGATCGAGTCTTCTTTTGCAAGAAAAGTAGACATTGCCGGTGCTACTCAACGGTTTGCCATGACTCAAAGTAGAAAAGATTTATTTAACAAGGAATCATTTTTTTTCCGAGACAAATTTGTTAAACAGTGGAAGAAAGGGTATAGCCAGAGGAGAGACTATGGGCCCACCCCACCTCCGAAATTTTGAATTTTCCTTAACAAAATGTTGAAGATCAAGACTTTCTATGAGAAATTTTGAAATTTCCACTTTTTTGGCCTTCTGAAAATTTTTTGGCTGCCTGCATGCGTGGAAGTATGAATAAAAATATTAATTTTTTATTCTTGCTGTGGAAACATGCCATGCAAAAATGTTAACTTTTCAAATACAGTTTCTCTATGGAGGTGACGAAACCTTCAAAACAAAATGTTGGTATTTTTTAGAGCATGGATGATTATTAAAGTATAATACTCTTTTAAATTAATACTTTTAATTCTATTAATAATTTTCCAATTACTTTAATTTAAAGTTTATTTAAATGATTAATAATTTTAATAATGTATACATGATTGATCTAATACCACATCAAAAGGATTTTCTGGATAGCAAAGGGACTCCAAAGATTTTATCCCCGGGGCCCCGACTTGGCTCTCTGCGCCTCTGACCTCTGCACACGCAATATCCAGCAATTGAAGGCCGGTCAAATGGGTACCTTTTGGCCAGGTTGGATTGCATCTCATTTTAGCACCGGGATTCCACAAGTTCTAAACTAGCTCCTGCCACACGTTCTCCCTACACATTTATTAAAATGCAGTTCCATCAATTAATTATATACTTTCCTCTGTTTTAACCAGATTTTCACTTAATTGGCTCACCGTCAGTCTCAATTAGGTCGTCGGCTGAGAGGGAGTCAGTCTACTGTATGTCATTTTCAGCATTAAAGAAAGGTAACACTGTGCATATACATTAGAGTGCATTAAAATTCTCTTTAGAAACAAATCACTGTCCCCAGCTTGAAAATGTTCCATTGCATATAAAAAATGTTCAAACCAAAACCTTTTCATTTTCCAAATAATTTTAGAGGGTCCACAACAACTTTGAACTTTCAGATTTTCTGCATAAAATTAGTAAATTTAGAATGCAGAAATTGCAGACCAGCCTCAGCTTTAGATATATGAATTACACCGCAAATGAAAATCTGAATTCTATTTATAAATAGTAAAACTAATATTATTATCTATCAATTATATTCCTTAAAAATTAAATAAAAAATTTTAAAACAGAAAATTTTATCAACCTACAATAGACCATTAGAAAACTATGTACCACTTTCTTCATAAAACCCAAGGGGTCCGTCTGGACCCCATTGGGAATCACTGATATGGATTGTTCTTCATTAATCTAGGAGTAAAATTTTTTTTAATGTGGACTAAACAAATATTCAATGTTAATAACCTATCATGTGACAGCACTAACATTTAAAATGCAATGTATTTCCTTATCTTTTAGAACAAAAAATACAGCAACTACCTACCTGTACAATAACTTCTAAACAACAGATTGCCAAACTGTTTCACTCTCATCTACAGTATTTGGTGCATAACTTGTGATCAGACTTCGTGCGATTACACAATTTCTGTAATCGATTACAAGAAATGATACGGATTACGACTACTAACAATTTCAAAAAAGATTATGACTAGTAAATTTTAATTTAGTAAAATAACAGTAATTTTGATGTTAAAGAAATCAAATATCAAAAGATTTTGATAATAATGCAATTTTATCACAACATTTTTGCAAAATTTGTAAAATATTATTTTAATCATTGATTACAGTCAATTGTAATTGGCACGAAGTCAGCTTGTGATACTGATATAAATTCCCCTTGAAATGACCTGCAAATGCTACACATTCTCTTATTGCTTACAAGGATGTCCATCCCATTATATCTGAGTGCAATCAGAGCCTTTGGGGAACACTACTGGTATTGTACAAAAGAGGTGGAGCCACTTACTCATTTTAGAGGTAAAAGGCCCACCATAGAAACAAAAAGTCACTGATAATGCTATGCCAGCCATGAAATCAAATTCTAAAGATACTGCTATTAGATTGCAAGGCAGGTATAGTATAGATTTTGGAAAACCCAAACTTCCAAAAAAAATTAACTAAAAATACTTCTGAATTACTTAGAATAGATTCTTTTTATTTTATCTGCTCAGATTATACTCAAATGTTTTAGTAGATGCTTCAGAATGATCAAGGTCTGCATCCTACACAAGGTTGCAAGGATTAAATGTCACAAATGACTGGGCAGACTGGGGGGTAAATTAGATACTGATAAAACATGAAGATTGCTACCAATATGTTCTACAGGTTGTTGAACAAGATAGACAAATACAGAAAAAATTATGTAAACAGCCAAGACTGACTGAATCTTAAACAGTTAAACAAATTAAATTGAAATTAGAAAATTAATAGTATATTATTACTATCTTCTATTATATCTCAAAATAATTGCATTATTTCTTGTACAGGGCACCAATGCTTAAAGAAAGAAATAGAAAACAAAAGGGAGAGAGAGATAAGATAAGACGTTTAAATTGAAGCTAGAGAAATAAGTGTTGCAAGCATCAGACATTAATTATAAAATACTTCCTATCACAATCTTGTTTGGGGTATAAGATTTAAGTTTCCCAAGGTTAGATATATACTAGTGCAGCAAAGCAAGCAAGCGACAGCGTGGTGCTTCCTTGCACTGCCATAACTAATGACAATGTACACTAGCATGTCGGAGTGCAAAACATGAGAGAGACGTATTCCTATTTTCAAACTGAAACTCATTTGATCTCGCAGACAAAAACTGCCCCGCCAGAGAACATATTTCTCTGTGTATCCCAGGCACAGAGAAATATCTCAACAAAAGGGACTGGTGCTATTGTATAAAGGTCATTAGTTGCCTTGTTTGTCCTAGTTACGCAAAAGTTTACCCACCAAAGCATGACCCAATGACAGTCGAAGTTCTGAGAGAAGGCCAAGATGGAGAGGGAGAGAAAATTCTCACAAAGGCACATCTAGAAGCTGCCCTTCTTTATTAATTCTTGGAAATTCTTATCTCATTTGGTCTACTGTATGACACCCATCTATACATACAAATAATTTTTTCCTTCAAATTCTACTTTGATTTCCACCCCGCACATATAAACTAATGTACATTTTGTTTTTAATCAGCACACATAAGATAAACTAAAATACATGCCAAATTTTGTATTATTAGCTTCAGTGTTTTTGGATAGGTGTAATACTGACATTAGAAAAAATAACATTACTTTCCAGTCCCCTAATATTTTACATTCGGTGCACAATGGTTTCATACACTTTTGTAAAAACATGAATATATAAACACTTGTTTAGAAAGTGTTTCTAAAGGTTTTACTTTCATATTTCAATGAATTGTAGTGAAACTGAAAAAACATAGTAAGCCACATCATATAAAGTATTTACCAGCAAAAAATTATAGCATATCGTAAGTAATAAATAATTTATTAATACATACAGATAGACACTTAAGGTAAATTTTAAACCATGCATACACAAAAATTGATATTTTTGTCCTTTATGGTTTAAAAAAAGGGAGGAAAATAACAGAATAAATTAACCTATATAGGAATTTGAACATTTTTTATGTAGGAGGTTATAGTTAAAATATTTTCTGGAAAGAATTAAATGTGAGATTTTCTGCAAAATATGGCTTTAGTTAATTTGAATATTCTGCACAAGTTGATTAAAAAAAAGAAAAGAGATAGAAAAATTCCTTTAATTATACCGTTACATTGAGAAAATAATTCAAATACAATTCATTATAATGCCATTATTTCTTTACAGGGTGTCCCAAAAAGATTGAAGCACTTTTTTTACTAATTAAAAGATAAGTGATGAATTATGTAACTTTTTATACTATACCCCAGGACAGATTTGGTGAATTAGGAAATAATCCATAAAGATAATTTAAAAAAAAAAGTATCTTTAAAGGAGTAACATTGAAAACACAACTTGTGCATAGTATTTTTTAACAAATAAAGAGCCTTTTTGAATTAAAAATGGCCAGTGTAATAAAAATGCAGAAATTGCTCGGGATTTAGATAGCTGTGTCCAAATTTGACACACATTAACATATGTTTGATCTAACAATTCCCATCATATATTTGTATACAGTCTCTGTCTAAACTGACACTTTTGCTTACTGTCAAAAAATATGTGGAACCAAAATTGGTGGTTTACAGTTTTTAAAAATGTAATAATTTTAGGTATACAAATAATTAAAATAAGCAGGGGTAGGGGGGTTCTTTGATCAGACATCTTTATTTATTATTACAATTTTTTTTTTCAGAATAAAAGTTTACAAAATTACTTTCTATATCAATTTAATTAAACATTAAACTGTATTACACAAGCGCTTTCCATAATATAATAAATACATTCAGTTTTTGCTGTGCAAAATCATACTTCACAGTAGTTTAATAGACAAAATTCAAATACTTCATAAATTAAATACTAAATTTTAAACAGTGGCCATGATGATATTTGAATCTATTTTATCCTACAAAATTATTCATTATTTAAACTTCTTATTGCATTATTTTAATAGTTGCTTTGTAGCAAAAATTTTAAACAGCATTCAAAACTTTTCAAAAATTATAAATAGCAATAACAAATAATAAAATATTGAAAATGATTTGAAAATAATAATTCTGGTGCGGATTTGTTCAATATTCTGTTTCAATGCAGTTATAACAATTCATACAAAACATGCAATTAGAAGTACATAAAAAATGAAACTATTACAGATATTATCAACAATGTTTTTATCTTTTTACATTTTAATTTTATGTGATAATTACGTTGTACTTGTGGGTTATCACTGGCCACAAAGTTTGCTTGGCAACATTAGGATTATGTTAAGATTGCAACTTTGTTTTAGGACTGCAAATGTGGACAAGAATACTAATGTTTTCAGAAGATTTGACAACCACCATCTTGGTGATTTAATTTCAATTGACACTACAATGCACATGTACCTTTAACGTTTTCAGTTCAGAATTAAAGAAACATATTTTTTGCCATCACATGCTTTCTTGGTGCGTCCAAGTAAGTTATCAACTACAAAGTAAGACTTAAAATCCTTTAATAACATGTACATTTAAAAAAAAAAAAAAGTTCAGGAATGCAGTATTAAATTTTTGTCTGTAGCTCATGGCTCAACATCAATATGACCTAAGGAAAAAGAAATTTATCAAACACAAAAGCAAAATGTTAATTGAATAAAATAATTCCTTAATTTTATAAACACTGTACACACTTATAAGAACAGATTTAGGAAAAGGAAGCAAAGAAGAAAAGAGAAATATTTAAGCTAATCATTTTTTACTAATTAACATAAACCTAATTTCTTTTAGTTAAAAATAAATCAAGGTATTGGGTCATTCTTTTCAGACACCCATCCTGTCCTAGAAAAAGCATGTTGTACAAATACCGTATTTACTTGTGTATAACACACACTTTTTTTCAAAAATTTAAGGCAAAAAATCTGTGTGTGTTTTATCCACAAAATAATATTTTACTACTGCAAGTAATCCAGGATATACAATGGATTAGTATATCATCAAGAAATTCAGTATATCATCTACATATTTCAGCAAGAAATTTATTCAAAGTAGGTAATAAAACTGGGAAAATCTTTCTCATTAAAAGTACTTGTAGCATCTTCATTTCATAGGTTACACTTTATTTTATAGAAAATCGCTAGTAAAATTATTTTTTGACACTAATTAGCAATTCTCATTGCTGCTACTAGTGTTATCACCACAGTCCTTGCATATACATGCATATAGTGCATATGCATACATGCATATGCACTATACACGAGTAAATATGGTAGGATAAATCACTTTTTATTCACTTTAAATAAACTTAATGAGTCTTTATGAAACAAAATCGTACACCTATACTAATTAATAAGCTTAGAGGAATAAGCCTTTAAGGAACAAAATCTTAGATTTTTAAATTAGCTTAAGAACTTATTGAAGTACATACTGCCAAAAATAAAATCTATAACAAACACTACAGATCCAAATGCTTTTCGCCCAAATGCCAAACAGTACAATGCTTTTTAATGAATTCCATAATAAGTAATGCATGAACAAAATTTTATAAAAATCGTTAAAAGCCTTTTAAAATCCATTAAAAACATTCAAAACACAACACACCAAGTGTTTACTGTTGAGCGCTTTCGGCTGCTTTGCCCACAGCCATCATCAGAACTAGCGAAGATTTCCACCCTGCCGCTCCAGTGGTATGCTTGAGAGAAGGAGGAAATCTTTGTCAGTTCTGAGAATGGCTGTAGGCAAAGCAGCCGAAAGCGTTCAACTGTAAACACTTGCAGCGGTCACGCTATCGATCACCAACGTCGCAAATTGCGAAAATAAAATTAGTTTGGCAAAAATATTGACAAGTGCTTTTCTTAATGATGTTCGGAAAAATCTAATTTGGCGAAATGTTAAAAAGAGCCAGTGCAACCCCTGACTTGGTGTTTTGTGTTTTTAACGGATTTTAAAAGGCTTTTAACGATTTTTAACTAATATTGAGTATACTTCCGTATGTGAATCTTAACTCAATAACTTACAGTTGTTTTGTAACTTATCTCAAAAAGATATTCAGAATCTTCCGATTATAATTCGAAAATAATAATCCTTGATTTATGCAGAACACTGTCTGCATAAATCCACGATTATTTTAGTTAAGTATCTTCCTTATAATGTAGAAGAGAATTTTTTTTAAAGTGAAACATGCCTTAAACATATAAATCATTAAGACTGTTCTTGATGGGGGGGGGGGGGGGAATAAAACTACATTTATTTCATGACACAATATATATAACAGAACAATTATATTAGATGCTCAAAACAATTCAAAATTCCTCTTCATATACTATATTTTGCACTCTCATAATGTATGAACTAATATATGTTACTCATTTTCAGAAAAAAATTTAAAGTATAAAAACTACTCCACAAAATTGGATAAAATTCTATCCATCTGGAAAAATGTTAGATATTTTATGATTTTTTAAAAATTCTTCTCAACTATATGTTCAGTATTTTTAAAAGTATACATAATATTACTAAGAAAAACATACTCTAAATTCTTCAGTCTCTCTGG
Organism: Cheiracanthium punctorium; assembly: GCA_038373885.1. Classification (NCBI taxonomy): domain Eukaryota; kingdom Metazoa; phylum Arthropoda; class Arachnida; order Araneae; family Cheiracanthiidae; genus Cheiracanthium; species Cheiracanthium punctorium. Next base: position 82,088 of record JAWZYV010000191.1, read on the forward strand.
TATAATCTGATTTGTACATTATATCAAAAGTTGAATTACTTATCAAAAGAACAGTCTTAATGCAGAAAAAAATTGTCTTTGCCCTAAGAATCCCTAGTTAACTGATTACAATCTTAATTAAACAGAAATCTACCTTTAGAAAAAAGTACTTTTACCCTTTTATCCCACTTTAGATTAGTCAGACTACCATCAAACACTAGTGAGCATTTGCTTTCAGTGTGGTGTAACGACATTAATTATTGAAATTAACCCTTTGCACTCAAAAAGTGTTACTATAAATATTACAAATGCTTTTTTTAACTTGGTGGTTTTTAAACTTTTTTTTTGCTGAGGCACCATTGTCAGGCTAAAAAAAATTCGAGGCACCCTTATCAGACTAAAAAATTTCACAGTATTGTTACTTTCAAAGCAGTTTGAATATGAAAGTGAGGAAAAAAAAAAAAAAATAGTGCAAATTTCATGTCCATTTGTTTTTAATGCGATGAATGAAACTGCTTGGATGAATTTTTGATTGTTTCCTTTAGGTTTATAGGAAGTTTGGTTAATTTTATTCTCAGATCACATGACCCAGAAAAGTTTGTTCCTGCATCTGTTTTTTTATGTAAGTATGTTGAGAATGCAGACTCAGAGATAAATTGAAGTAAATCTCACAAGTCCTTCCACTACAACCTTGCCAAAGCATTGTTTTCTGAAAACACCCGCATCCAGAACTCTTCTTGGTTTCCTTCACTGTATTTCTGCTTTAAACTGCAGTCTTCGCTGATCACAAGCAGATTTTGAAATATTGCGTTTGTCATTCCAGAAGGTTTCTGTTTAGGGTCGCAGGAAAATGGGTTCATCATCCTGCTGTATATGACATCAGAATTAATGTCAGGAAAATAATCAACTTTGCTTCTTTCCAAACCTTCCAAATGAGCAATGACAATCTCGAGAAAGTTGGTTTGAAGTTTATGTTGTTTGTCATACCAAATTCTGGCAACCGAGGAAAGTTCGAGATGACTATTCTCAGCACACACTTTAAAAAACATAATTATTTTACTCTAAGCTTTTATTTTCTCTATTTGTGCTCCTCTTTTCCCTTGAAGAGAAGTGGCAGTTTCGTTAATTTTTTCAAATATGTCGGAAAGATATCCCAATTTAAGAAGCCAATCCACATCAGTTAATTGTTCGATGAAAGGTTTCTCTGTAAATATGACCACCAGTGCATCTTTTAGTTCAAACAGCCGGGTTAAAGTGTTTCCCCTTGTTCCCACTTCTGTGTGCAGCAAGAGGTGAAAGTGATCCAAACCCAGACTTTTGGCAATAAGTTTTAAAAGATGTGCTTGAAGCGGGCAGCTCTTAACATGATTAATTATCTACACAGCACCATCCAGTACGAATTTTAAATCTTGAGGTATCTTTATAGTAGCCAGAGAGTAACTTTGAATGACACAGTGGCTGCTAGAAAATTTTTGTGGGACATTGGTCCCAGATAAAAATATTTTATGATTGTATTATGGTGCTCTTCTACAGCACCCCTGGCAAATGCTTGCAGCACCCCATGGTGCCACGGCACACAGTTTCAGAACCTGTATTGTGTAAATATATTGTGTAAATATATTGTGTAAATATATTGTGTGCAAAGTATTGTGTAAATATATACATACATATTTAAAAAAGTATGTTCATTTTACAATTTTAACATTACTTATGATGAAGTGTCTAAACCATAGGTTCCCAACGTGGGCGATAACGCCCCCTTGTGGACGTTTGAGGCTTTCAGGGGGGCAGTAAAATACCCAGAGAAAATAAGGGGGCGTTGATATGATGCGGAGGGGCGTGGGAAGATTAACCAAATATAGTCTAAAAAAGACTTAAAAATTACGCTGATAATATTTTAATAAAAATACTTTTTAATATAATTAAGTATGCGTTTTGATTGTTCTCTGAAACTGTCAATTTATTTATTTAGAAAGCAATAGTTTATTATCAATTACTTCGTATCATCAAAACCCCTGCCTGTCCTTATAACAGTTAAGCTAAAACTTTTATTCCTCTTTTATAAATGAAGAAGAAATTCAGTAGCGTTTCAATTCCAACAATATTCTATCTATTAATAATTTTTTTTAAATTATGTCTTGTTTTCACCATGTATTATGTATGCTCTTGTTTCTCTGAAGTGGAGGGCGGTATTGAAATATTCACTAGAAAAGGGGGCACCAGTTCAAAAAAGGTTGGGAACCTATGGTCTAAACTATAACTAACACATTGTGAAAAAAACACAAAATGAACTTATAACAAGATATGATCGTCTGAAAATTTATTCAATCTTCATCAGTCAAAGTCCATGGTCTCACAAAACAGTGGGAACTGAAAAAGATCTTTTTCAGTTTCCATTGTTTTGTGAAATAAAGGGCTTTGACTGATGAAGACTGAATAAATTTTCAGTCGAAATGATCATATCTTGTTATAAGTATCATTTTATGTGTGTTTTTTCACAAAGTTTTTATTTATTTTAACGTTTAATACCATATTTTGAGTGTTTTTTTCATAACACATTATACATCAATAGATAGCAACATTCAAGTTGTAACATTTGTCAATGCTGCTACATGATGATTTTTCAGAGGTTTATAAGAAAAAAAATCTATGAAAACAAATTAACACGCTTACAAGTGGCCTTTTTAAACATATTAATACCACATAAAAAAATGTAAGGGTAACGAGTGTACGTTCATACAAATACAAAAATAAGAATTTTCAAAAAACATAAGAAAAACAAACATTTGTTGCAAAGCAAGAAAGAAGCAAAAATTATAGCATCAATCATAGGAAGAAAGGGAGGGAAAAAGAAAAGAAATTCATTGCATCTCTCTTAATAACAGCTGTGTGAAAACCAATTAAAGATGATCTAATTTGAAATGTTATAGAATTTGAATTTTTAAAAAAATCTAGAGAAAGATCGCATGTAGAACACTTTTTTTTTTTTTTTTTTTTAAGAAAGAAAAAGTGCTTACGTTTGCATATGCATGTTGGGCATTTTTCACCTGGTTTGATTCCAATTTTGCACCATGGACCTTCACACATAGGTGTGGGGCATCCTGGAGGAACTATATCAGAACATAAGACAGTTTAACACAACTTATGTTGAACTAATGAGTGAGAATATACTGTAACAATAAAAACAGCAGATCTAAGAATAGTAATTTATTTCTTTCTTTTTCTCCAAAATATATATCGTAATTGGTTAGAAGATTTTAAGCTGAATCTTAGCAGTAATAAACTCTACTAAGCATAAAAATACAACTTGCAAATTTTAGCTAATACTTTTACCCAAATATTTTCAAATCAGAATGCAATATTTTTCAGAAGAAATCTTCAGAGGACCCCAAGCCCCAGTGAAATAATTTTAAAACACCAACTTTTTATCAATAAACATCAATACTATTTTAAAGTATATATTTTTTAATAAATTAAGTTTTTACATTAAGTTATTTCCATAGCAATATATTTTTAAAAAAACATAATTTGAAAAATTTACATGCACATTTTTATCAGTTCATACCTTAAGGTATAAACTCTTTTTTTTTTTTTTTTTTTTTTTTTTTTAAATCTAAAACAGTGGCATTCAATCGATAGGCTGTGAAAAATCACCTAGAGGTTGCAAGGTGGATTAAAAAATTGTAAATAAATTTAATTGAATATAAATGCATCATATATAAACATTGAGAAAAAATATTGGTTCTTTACATATCAAAATTTATTATTCCACACAGTGTAAAAGCATAAAGCCATGTAAAATTCATTTAACATTTTGGTTACTTCTTTAAACTTTGAGTGAATGTCTTAAGTTATCTTGTTAAGCTGATGTTCCAAGTACTGTCACAGTGCTAAGAATTTTGAATACTACTGATTTAAAACTATTATTGGCAAAACTAATAAGCTTACAATTTTTGTTTCTAACTACAAAGGAAAATTTTATGTATATGATTCTTGACTAGGATTGAAATATAATTTCTAAAAATATCAAAGCCCTAGCATAAATATTTTCAAACACTCAACAAATTAAAAAAATCCTGTTTCTTGATGAGTTATCAATTACAAATTGGTAAAATCTACATATCTTAAACACATAGGTAGCTACAAACAGATTCTTAAAGATGCTTTTTGATACCGCCTGAGCATGCATGTACACTTGCCGATCAATGAATAACTAGAATAAAGCCTGTCTTTACACATACGAATGACATTTCATGTGCAAATTCATTAGCTGTAAAGGGGTGAGGCTTGGTTCGGATATCATTCTTTTTATTTCACTGCAAGGGGAGTCTGCTTGTTGTTGTTTTCTTTAAGGTATATTTCTTATAACTGTAGTGGTGTGAGGCTGGGTTCAAACTCCATTCTTTTTATTTCATTGCAAGGGGTATTTATTTCTTGTCGTTTTCTATACAGCATGTTTCTTATAGCTGTAGTGGTGTGAGGCTGGGTTTGAATTCCATTCTTTATATTTAAAGACCAGGGCACCCTTCCATTCCGGTTTTCTATTAGATATCATAAGACGCTTTTTGATACTGTCTGAGCATGTGTGTATTCTTGACCCTAGCTCACTCATAGTTCACTGGGTGAATGATTAATGAGAAAAACCAGTCTCTAAAAATGCATGGTGGCATGATTTTTCCACAGAGCTTTTTGCTGCATTATCTTAATCTTACTTTATACAGTGAAATCTATCTAACGATATTTTGGAGGTCAAAATAATATATCGTTGTAAAGAGAATTATCGTTATAGAGAGAATCGATATTGGAATAAAAAGATTTTTTTTATTCATATCCTATACCCTGTGGTGTCACCAGGACCCCACCCTGTGCTGTCCCAGGACAGTAATCCCTCGTTATATCGCACTTCGATATATCATGCATTCGGATATATCGCACGTTTTCTATGTCTCCCAATTTTTTTCTGTGCTCTTTTGCTTTGTTGCTTTACTTGAGAAGTACACAGTACATTTGAAAAATACATCTTCTATCACAGAGGTGTAGCCAGAGGGGAGGCTGAGGGAGCTGCAGCCCCCCCGAAATGGGACCCTTTACTTAGCTTACAATTTGATATTTAGCTTGCAATTGAACTTTAGCTTACAATTTGATACCCAGTCCCCCCACGAAATAAAATCCTAGCTACGCTACTGTTCTATCACAAAAGTTAGGTGCAATTAATTAATTCTGGCTCCTTTATCTTTGTTGAAAAGCAGGATATAAGAGAAAAATCAAATCAAATGACTCTGGATCATTTTTTCAGCAGGAAATTAAATGTATATTTGCACATAAAATAAAAATAAAAAATTAAACTTCTATTTTTATAATTTAAGAGCATATCTTTTATTACAGTACATATACTATTAATTTTATTATATTTTAAAAGCATATGTTTACTTTTATGTGAAGTTTTATCATATCACCCCTACCCCCTTGTTATATCGCATCCTCGGATACATCGCGTATTTTTCTTGTCTCCCGACAAGCACAATGTAACAAGGGGGTATATTGTGCTTGTCGGGATATATGTATTGTATTCTGTTTTCATTCAGCACATCCTTGCACTCACGCAAGTAATACTATATAATAAATGGAAGGAGAAAAGCATGTTTATAGTTTTGAGTAATTTTCACAACACTCCCAAATTTTAGTTAAATGCCCTTGTCAACTTGCCCAGGTTTCTAGCAGTCATGTAATTTGTCTCATATTTAAACAATAAATATATAATGTCTGACTTCCGCAAAAGCTTTCTAGTAAATTTTATTAAATAGTAATTAAAAAATGAAAATACATACCCATTAATTTATCCTTATTTATTTTGAATTCTGAAGAAACTGAAGAAATCAGAATTTTTTTTTGCTTTTTTGTATTATTCAGAAACAATCTAATGCAGAAAAAACAAAGTGCATCTAAAGAATTTAGATGATCTTCATGTACATTAGGTAAGCTTGAAATAAAGTTATGAGGCACATCAATTGAGCACACTGCTTCGCCAGGAAATAAATTTGGCTTCACCGAGTGGAATTATCTTTTTCATTCACATCGTCATCATCATCTTCTGACTCTTCTTCAGCGTTATCACTTCTTATTTCAGAAAGTATGTCTTCATCTGTTAGTTCCGTAAAGATCTGCACTTCATCATCGATATTTAAATAATCATGAACAGATATTTCAAACTTTTTACCAGCTTTATCTTTGTAATCAGTCAGAGAATTTTGAAGACTTGAAATATTGTTTTCTTCCTCAGAATATCCACAAGAAGTATCACTTTCACTATCTTCTTCATTTTGAACAAAGTCAGCTTTTTTCCAAGAATAATGTATATGTACTGTGGCTTCATTTCCTACCAGCTCCCAGCAACCCATTCACATGCATCTTTTACCGTAAATAAGAGGCACGGGGTGCTTTTGATCAAAATTATAAATCATTTTATCCACTTATAGTTTTCTTTTCTGTAATAGCCTTTCAAGAATTTTATAATTCCCATATCGAGGAGTTGTAGAGCTGCAGTAGTGTTTGGTAGAAAGAAGTAAACTTCTACATTCTGCAGTTTTGGAATGGGTTTATGTAAAGAACAGTTGTCAATTAAAAGAGCAATATTTTTCTTCCTCGATTTCATATCTTTATCTAGTTTTGATAACCATTCGCTGAATATTTTTGAAGTCATCCAAGCTTACTTATTCATAGTATATTCTACTGACAAGCTGATGTTTTTAAGGATCTTCTAATTACAAGAGGTTTTCATTTATCCTTCCCTGACATATTTGTACAGAGCAATACTGTTAACCTTTGTTTGGATTTCTTGACTCTTTTACAGGTTTCTCCTTTGAGAGCTAATGTTCGTTCCCGTTAAAAATAACCCAGTCTCATCTGCGTTAAACATCACCCATAGAATATTTTTCAAAAATTTTACACATTTCTCTACGACGCCATGTGTGTATGTCATCCAGTGGCACTGATTTCACTACACCACGTAACCCTTGGACAGATACCCCTTGTCGGCCTCGAAATTTTGTTAAGACATCCATTGCTAGCCTTAAAATCTGTTTTCTATCATACAGGCAAATTTTCTGCCTTGCTCACAAATAATTAGTCCATTTATAGGTAAATTCAGTACCGGCTTTTCTCTGAACCCTTTAAATGTAGCAGCATCTATTTTATCATATATAGCTGTCTTTATTCTATGTGGGTCGATATCATTTGAGTTGAAAATGTTTTCAATTTCAGTCAGTTTCTTTAAAAATGCTGCAACAGTCGACTGTAAAAGTCCATATTCCTTGCAAACCTTAGCTTGCTTCATGCCAGTAAATAAATATTTTATGATGTTAAATTTCACTTTGATGGCTATTTGTTTTCAATTTTCACTAATCAAACTTCAAAATAAACAAAACTCATAAATAAATTAATTTGAAGTATCCTTGTACAATAAGTGCTGATTTGATTTAATGCAAGAGACAATTTATTGGAGGCTAAAATTCTTACTCAAGGTTAGACTAAAGAACATAAATGTATCGCTTCGCAAGGTTTACTCCTAAATGTTTCGACATTTTATCTATCACTTTCGGTGAAAGGACTCCTTGACCATTTTTCAAGGAGAGGAAAGGATAGGGGTCAAAGCTGTGTCTTCTAGAGAATGCGAACTGACTTCCCCTTACGAGAAATGCACTTTCTCATTCCCATAGTTACATCAGCAAAACAAACAGGGGTGTTAACTCCAACATTCGATTTGGGAGCACCCCGGGAGCAGAAAAAATTTCATTTGGGAGCACCTTGGGAGCAGAAAAATTCCATTTGGGAGCAGAAAAATTCCATTTGGGAGCACCTTGGGAGCACAAAAAATTTAGCTTCTGCGAGGAAAACTAAGATTTGGGATCAGAATTAACATGATTTTGGAGCATAAAATTGAAGATTTCACTGCGTTGACTCTGGAAAAAAGAGTCGCCTGGCTGGAAATTTCAAAAAGGGCACCCTGTTCTCAAAAAGGGCACTTTGGGGTTCCACAAGAATGTACAGGTAGATAACATATCTAGAAACTGGTTTGAAACTATCTGATCTCCGAAAATTTAACATGTAGAGTTGTAATATGTGTTCTGACTTACAATGCATAGTTAGATTTTTTCCAATTTGTCTTTAGTTCCCCCCCCCCTTCTTTTGGAGAAAATATCCTGTAGGAGTAAGTATAAGCGAAATAGGAAAAATGATTTGTTGATAATATTTTGCTCTAAACATAACATAAATATGTGAATTAAATCTGTACATAACTAGAAGTTTTTGATTTAAAAAAAAAAAGAAGTTTTAATCTAAGTAATTTTGAATTTTCTGCTTAATTTTTTTTTCTCAAAATTACGTGATGTAGATGTTTATTATTTATAAGAATAGTACATTTATTGAAGAAGGCTTCAGAAATTTTTAGCCAGACATGATTTGTTAGGCAGTAGGGGAAGGCAGAGGGACTGTTAATTTTTGTTCCTCAATTTTATCACACTATCACTACTGGACCACAATTACTGGATCACATTCATATATGATATTTCACCTATATTGGTAGAAACTTTTAAACAAAAAAGGACTGTCAGTGTAAGTGGATTAGGATAGATGTGTTTAGCATGTAATAAAAATAATAAAATTTCCGCACAGTGCAGGATGTATAAAATTTAATAATATAAATCATAATTTTATTTAAATTCTTTTGTTTGCAATAATTATTGAATGATTATCAAGTAAAGATTTTTAAAGTTACTGAATATATACCTTTATTACTATTAGACATTATTTGGAATTGCATTAAAGAAGATTGCTAGAATAAATGACATAGTCATGTAAATTTTGTACAACACCATATCAAATCACTGAAATATATTTGTTCTTCCTCTTTCACTTCTAATTTAATGTTTGCTCGTTCATGAAAAGTGAATATAAGATTTTTAAAAAGCACTATTCTTTAAAATAAATAAAAATAATTACTACATGTAAGTTTTTTAGCAGGAATAAAATAAATATTTTTTTTAACTCACAGAATTGTCCAAAGGTATGGAATACAGTTTAACATATTTTAAATAATTTATTTTTCATAAAGTTTATTTTTCATTTTTTGTAACATACTTAAAAAGGTCTCTAAAAATTTTTCTTTCTTAAACCTTGCTTTAATCTTTTGAAAATGAAAAAAGCATTAATATTTTATTTTAACTATCAAATGTTTTCAAAAATAATCAGCTTAAAATAATTAAAATAATTAACATCCTTTTGCCAGAAGTACTCAAACAAATTATATATTAAAACAACTTCCAGAATTATTTCGATTTTTTTTTTTTTTTTTTTTTTTTTTTTTAGTTTTTAAAAACTGAAAATAAGCTTAAATTGATTAGTTACTCTAATTTTATATAATTAAAACTGTGGCGTAATAAGAGGGGGGGCACCCGGGGGGCAAGATTAAAAAAAAAAAAATATGCTGGCCGGCAGGACACTTAAAAATAATATGGTGGAAAACTGAAGGACCGCACCGGGCGCCAATAACTAAAGCAAAAGATCATTATTATGCTCCTTTTTTGGCGAAAGTATAATGTATTTCAATTGCTTTATTCGCAAAACGTCGCAAATCGCACGTTTTTTAGATCGACTTGAGTGGATAAAGCCACTGAACATAGTAGACGCCGGAAGTGTTGAAGTGCGGCCGCGCGACTCTCGGTCTGGAGTTTTTGTCGGTTTCATCAAATGTAATGTCAATACATGTTAGAACTCTAAAAAGTCGTCCAACCAAGGCACCGCCCTTAGGAGATATCCCTTGTCTAGGCTTGCCATAACAAACAAGCAAATCCCGCAAAATTTTCGAATCGCCAAACGTCGTTTTGCTATGGCATACTTTCTGTATCATCCTTAATTATGTATAGTTAGTAAATAGCTGTTATACATTAAGAATAATATGTTCTAAGAAAGCCGATTTAAAAGGGGAAATCGTTTAGGGGGAAATAAAAAAAAAAACTTGCTAGTGCGCAAAACTATTAAAAACATAAAGAGTAATAACTATATACAGCTGGCGACGAACTCTGGAATAATGATTGCTTGATAATTCGCAACTACTTATTTATCAAACGTAGTTACCGATATTTGAGGATTGACAGATGGAATCGCAAATTTTTAGATAACTTAAGAAAATTTTGATTTTCCCAACTGTATTTTCTTCCCCCAACTCCTTAGTGAAATGCCCAGGTAGTTCTGCCCGGCCGATCGGGCTTCTCATTGAGTCAGCAAAAACAAAACGTACTAGAGAGATCCTCAAAAGGCAGTAGCAGTATTTCGATCTGAAAGAATAGAATAATTGTAAAAGGCATTTGTGGGAAAGATCCGATTTCATAGACTGTTTTCGTGAAAGGGCCGCTTTCAATCGAACCTATTTTTATGATGGAATTATTGTACTCAATCGTATTTCTGTGAAGGAGCCGTTTTAATTAACGTATTTTCGTGATGGGCCGCAAATGGTATGTAAGAAATAAAAAGTGGTGATTGCTGACTAATAATAAAAAAAATTTAAAAGCAGGAGGGCGCATAAAGAAGAGAAATAGGGCCGCCGGCCGCTAAAAAGACGATAAAAGGGCCGCTGGGAGCTACGCCCTGTAAAATCAATCTAGAGTCAACACTTACAATAAATGCAGATAAGAAAAACAAAGTTTGCAAGCGTTGCAAAAAATTAACAGAGTCAAAATGACGTATTCGGCGCAGCTCGGCGCAAAAATCTGCTAAAAGCGCAGTTCGGAGCAAGATTTGCGTTTTGGAGCAGCTCGGCACAATCGGCGCAGAATTAACATCCCTGAAAACTTAAAAAAGTTTTTTGACAGAGGGTGTAACTTAAGAACACCGTCCAGCAGTACAACCAACCACATTTTATCTCTACTTTCTTTGTGTAGCCTTTAATTTGTATGTCATAGAAAAAAAATATCATAGTAGAGAGAATTATCGTTCTAGAGGATATCGTTGTAGAGATTCTATTGTATTTATTACTTATGATTTTGAGTAAGTGCTACATAAACCATGCCTTTAGATGAGTTATGTGTGTAAGATAGAAGGGGACGGAAATTTTTTTTTTATTTAGGACACTTTCTGTATTCATTTACGAAAACAGAAGAGAATCAGCTCCCAATTCAAATATATATATATAGTGCAGCATGTAGTTGATAATTGGAGCTCATATAGTTCATTTATTATTGGAGATAACCCCTGTATGACCCACTTCAGAACTATGTAGAATAAAATGCGGTAACCAGAATTTTTAATGTTATCATAACCGTTTTTAACTCTCATGATGGTAATATTATGCAGAATTGAGTGTATATACTAAAAAATATTAGTAAATTTATTAAATGAGAGCAATGGAGAGGCAGGTTACTAGGTATGATTTTTCTAAATCATGAATTTTCACAGGTCAGAATATGCTTGCCAGCTTGCTGGATAGTTGTTACTTTAAAAAAGAAAAGTTTACACATCCATGTGTATATATAAACTGATAGTCTAAAGCTACAAGTTATGAATGAACATTGTAACAGAATTTCTCAGTGTTTAGAGAGCATGGCATCTAATTCATATATCAGGAAAATATAAATATTGGAAAAGAGAAGAGGAAATTTATTAGAAATAATTTTTTAGTTATTTATTTATAAAATGAAACAAACCTTTAACTTCATGATCAATATTGCTTATTTCATTGATGATCGTTCTATTACTCTCAAGGATTTTCTTTTTAAAACTTTCTAATTCATCATCGAAGTCTCCATTTGTTTCTGAATCACCTCCTTCTCTTTCAATATATTCATTATTCCCTTCTTGTTCATTATGTTCTGAAGAGTCTTCAAATCCAACTAAATTATCATTAAAATATTACAAAAATTATAAGAAGCTAATACATAATTAAAAGTATTAAGAAAAATACTTAACAGCTGTTAACCCTTTCAGGATGGGCGATGCATATGTGCATCAGTGCAAAATTTACTGCAAAGCGTGACAAACATATACATGGCATCATAATACAGAAAATAATTAATATGGAACCCAATATGCTTATATAGACTTTCATGTAAATAAGCTTGGCATTGAAAATTTACCATCATCCAAAAAAAAATTTATGCAGTGGCAATTTTTGTACCCCTGGTAACTTCTGCGAAATTCGGCTGCTGTCCTGAAAGGGTCAAAGCAAACACTAACTTACAATTTCTTGGATGAAAGTTAAGTAATAAACCATTTGTTAAATAAGGCAAAAATTAGAAGCATTCATCATATTTATGGTTTCATGTATAGGAATTACAAGAGTGCATATGTAGATATCTTATTTTCAAAACCATATTTTATTACATAAGTACCAAAGAAAAAAATACATCATTTGAAAATAAATACATATTTTTCTGAGTTATTTTAAAAAGTGAATACATTTTAAAATTTATGTGAGATATCACAAACTTTATTTCATTTGAAATTGAGGTACAATACTTCAATAAATTTGAATGGTGCAACAAAAATGTGTATAATTTAATAAATGTGCAAGTCAAGTGGTGTCCACATACATTTTTCTTTTCTCAAAATGACTACTAATAATTGTTACAGTTACAATTTCCTGAAGAAGCCATTGGCTGTAAAAGGAATAAGTATTTTTATTTTAAGGTTTACTTTACTGAAGTAGTTAAGTAGTTAGTTAGTCACATAATTAACAGCAATCAATTAGAAGACTTAAGAATTTATAGATGATATAAGTGATAAGATGATTTACAGCAGTGGCTTTATGGAAGCCAGGCAATGTTAACAAAGGTTGTGTTACTTATTGTAATTTTATAATTGGAAAGAATAAACCTCACCTACTAAGTACGTGAAGAATCTGGTAGCAGATGAAAACATGGAAGAAATTTAAGCGACATATCCTTAAATTCCTAGACTCAAGTATATTCAAGAAACTCAAAAGTACTCACATTTAAAGAGAAAGTGAGACAATATTTTCCTTACTGACCATAACATGACATATGGTTATGAGCAGTGATCTAGACGTGTATTTCATGCCTTAGAAATTTAGAATACACCTTAAGAATTTCAGAATGCATGTTTTTACGCATTGCTTTTCCATATAAAATTCCGTTTTATGATCCGAGATTATGGCGAGATTTCCCCTTATAAATGATTTTTATTTACAATCAACTCTCTAAAAACTGTGATAACTTTTATTGTAAATAGTGAAATGTACAGTTAACACTAACAGTGTACCTAGATTGTGTAATCAGTTACTATATATGATTTACGTGTTAAATGAAAGTTAATTATGCATTTGAAAGTGTAGCATAATTTTTCATTGCTTTAATTACTCCTGTGGATAGGAAAATACTCCTTCTAAAATGGTTAAGGAGTATTTTTACTCTTCTGAAAAAATCTTAGATCGATCACTGGTTATGAGCAAAACATATCATATTAAGGTGTTAATTAAAATACAGCAATGACTGGAATTCAATACATGCAAGGTAAACTATTCATAAAAGCAAGAAAACAAAGAAATTTTTCCCAAATTCAAGATGAGCAAGAGCTACATTTTTGAAAAGCTATAAGTGGTAAGCTGAATGGATAAATATAGGCTTGTTCCAAACATAAGTACAGAAAAGACTTTAGAAATGAGAAATCTTCAGAAACAGCTAGAAACACACACACACACACACACACACACACACAAAAAAAAAAACATGCATGAAGATAATATAAAACTCAGGGTAAATCAAAAGCCATTCTCAAAGATTCTGGAATAAATATTTAATTGTTTAATATAGTAGAATCCCCCTATACTTGCTTAATTCCAATTTTAAAAAATTGCTATAGAGATTGTTTTTTTTTTTTTTTTTTTTTTGTGGAGATTGGATTTACTTAACTAGAAAATTATCCAAACATTTTAGCAAATTCAACAATTCAAAAAAATTTAATTGAATATAAATTAATATACAATACATGTTAAAATTATTTGTTACTACTCTTTACTATATAAATGAAATAGTTAAAAGTGAGGAAAAATCATCAATTTAGAGAATACAGTAATATGGTTGTACTAGTATTTTTTTAACATTTATTTTACCTGAAAAATTCTATTATTTGGTATGCTGTAAATTTTCACAAGCATTTCCACTTTTCAATACTGCACTGAAAACAAAATTGAACACATTTTCTTCCAATATTAAACCTCCTTTAATAGATTTGTATGACTGTAACATTATGTGTGCTGAGACAATTCTTATTTTTGGAAATACTGTCATTTTCCTGATCTTAATTTTTGTCTATTAAACTTTTCAAAACCTCTTCATCTATAAGATATGAGACAATTAACAGCTCTGTATCCATTTTTGAAAAGTCACAGAAATTTACATCATTTGTTGGTCATCCATTCTATTTCACTATTCTTTCATTTCGGTCAAGATCGTACTATATTCATTGTCAGAATCAATGTCATCTATCTGATCAATGAAGAATCAAAAACATAAATATGGAGAATATTTAAAAATTTATTAATGACTTGGAGTTGTATTTTGATTAAAAATTTCATTATGGGGGGGGGGGGATATATGCTATTGGGAGACTTTGTTATAAAGAGACTACGATACATGTCACAGAAAAAAAAAAATTAATCAATCTAATAGGCTAATTATTATAATATCTGAGTTCTTACATATATAAAAAGAAAAATAAATATTTACTTTCACTTTCCTGATTAGAAGGTGTTCCAGAAACACCTGATCTTTTCTGAAGATTTTTTTCAGATTCGTGCGAAATGGATTCATTGTAGATTTCGTTCAATTCAAGTTCTGTCATTGATGTGGCATTTTTATCATCACTTATAACTTCAGATATGTTAGAGACTAAAAAATAAAATATGAAAATCATTCATTTGCATAAGAGCAAAATATTCGTGTTAAAGATAATCCAAATGTTACAAAATTAAGATCTACAAAATAAAAGATGAAGTAAATTACTTGTTTACAAAGCTTTGTGTAAAATTTGAGGCTTTTTGGGTGCCTCAGATATGAAAAACTGGTATTTTAAAAGATTTATCAAAAGTTAAATACAACCAGCTTATGTAATTATAAGTCTGATACAGCTTTTAGCTTTGCATATAAACCATCCAAATGCAAAGTTAAAAGATTCAATTATGATTATACAAAAGGTAAATATTTATTAATAATAATTTAATTTATCAAAACTATTACAGAAATTACCCAGTGTTTTAAGAGGAATTTTTCACAAGCAGAATTTTTTTGTAATTTTTTGATTTGATTTTTTTCTGGATTACATTGGTGTAATTTTCTTATAAATTATTTGATAAGTTGGTCATCCTTTAACCCTTTCGTGCCGACTGTCACGTATACGTGCCAGTAAGAAACGCACCAGTTCCCAGCCGACACACTGGCGTGCCAGAGTGTTTCCTCGTTCACCCCCGGCCGTCACACAGTTGTGCCAGTGTCCTGGAACGTTTTAAAAACTATAACTTTTGGCACAAGATGGGATTGTATGTCCATGCGGTTACAGATACATGTAGATTTGACCTTCTACTCAGAATGGGAGTAGCATGACTCACATACACGTGGTTTTTGATAATATAAACGTAAGTTGAAAGGAATGTTTCTGAATGGTATACTTTATGACGGCTCTATAAATTCGTACGTGGTATTTCTTTATAGTAAGCAGGGAGTTTTATTTTCGCTACAGCGTTGGGTATTACGGTTTGCAGTCCAGTTTTTAGTGGATAATTAGATCTAGTAGATGTGGATTTTTTCTCATTTTACAGTTAGAATGTCGAAGCTTCGAAAGTGTTAGAGCTTGAAATAGCAGAAATGGCACAAATTATTTGAAATTATGAGATATTGATTCTGAAGCAGATTTGGATAGTAGTGATAGTGACACTATAATATATTCTGATTGTTCTGTTCATGGATTTAGGCTTAATCGCGAAAAACTCTCCGGCCCTGGACAGACACTTGCGAAAGACACTGCCGGCCTCAGCGATAAGCGCGCGTTTGCGCTTCCCGGCGCGAAAGGGTTAAAGATCTCTGAGTGAAGTTCTATTATCCATCCTTTCAATTTCTTTCTTCCAAATTTCTACTTAGCATATTCAGATTTTTAACTAAAAATTAATCAGCAGAAATTCCTATTCTTTTTTTAAATTTCAAGTACTAGTTTATCTGATTAATTAACCTTTTCAGTGTAGCAAAATGGCATTAAATATTTATTTTGTGACCTAGAAGATATTAAAAAAAAAAAAAAAAACTATATTTTTCATCCCGTTTTGTTGAAAGACGCTTTTGTAGGTTCACCCCACATTTCGCCGTCACTTATATTCCCAACTTCTTTCATCAATGAGCAGTTTCTGAAAAAGGAAAAATCCAAGGCTTCGGACATATAAAAGAGGTAGAAATGAAATAATTAAAACTTTGTAAAATGACACACCCAAAAGGAACTTATGAACAGAATTCAAATTTTGGGTAAAACAAAAAAGTTCACCCTTTTCAATAAAAAAAAAAAAGATCCACAAGAGTAGAATAGTAAGAAGTTAAAAATAAGAAATTTTCTATCTCTCGAAATGTACGTTCTGCCAACAAGTACCTTTTTACAAAGTTTCAATGGCATTTTTAAAAAGATGTATTTCATAGCTTCCATAGTATTTTGATTTTATATTTGAGAAATTTCATTCATTTTGTCACAAAATCAAAAATTCTAAGTAAACAGTGGTTGCTGTATGGTCATCTAAGCCTGTGAGCTTGTAGCACTTTCAACACAGGATAAATCCTTAAACACCTAAAAGAGGGGGAGCTTGAATGAGAGAAAACACTGCTGGGCAGAAATTTTAGTGTCTGCAAAACGGAGAGGACAGCCTTATGTAAAACTGCTTTCTGTTGGGCAAGTTCCTTCCTATCTTCAGAGCATTTCCCCTTTCTTCTGAACAATACATAACTCTCTCCCCCTCTACCTGTCAGAAAGAGTGAAAGGAAATCTTTGGGCAACAGTACTCCCACAAGCTGACTTTTGATCTAAAATACAATTTCTAATTATAATACTGATCTTTCATTTTACTGAGCACCTGTCTTGGAGCTCTACTAAAGTAGAAGGCTTCAGAGTAGAGTTAACTGAAAATATAATTTAATATCCCAAAGTAGCAGGAAGGGTTTTTCTAAGAAGCAGCTTTGCTTTGATAAAACACTGCAAAGATAAGTCTTCTATAATTTAATCGGCATAAACAAAGAACTACATTTATTTGTTATAAGCATATTATGGAAGCCTAATTTTCTATCACTAGTTTCTACTTTTTCTCCCAATCTATCTCAAAAACCTTAATTTTCCATTTAAAAAAAAAAAAAAAAAAAAATTTTTTTTTTTTTAGTTTATGGAAAGTCACTGGAAAGAAAACAGATTAAGACAATATGAAATACTTTGTGTCTTAATTATTAAGAAATTTCATTCTCTATTTTTGAAAAACCTAGGAGCCCCCCACCCTCCTAAATAGAAACTCTGAATATGCTTGGATATATAAATAACTACCTGCATTTGTGCTAGAATTATCTTCAAAAGAATTTTCCAGTAAGTCTTTTAATATTTCATCATACTGGTTAGCATCAGGCATAACCATTTTCTCTGAAATGGGAGACTGTTCTGAATCTTGCATTCTGATTGGCATCATCTGCAGTTCATCGTCTGAAGATTCCTCTACTCCAGGATCCAATGCCTGCTGTTGGAAAAGTTCATACTGTTCCACATTTTGGCTAACCTGTTGGACTTGCTCAAGATTGTTGTGCTCGAGTTCAGAAACTAAAATGGAGGAAGGAAAAAGATAAATTGTACAGTACATATCATTCATGAAACACTTTCTAACATAAATATAACGTAAAATTCAGTGACGTAGCCAGAAAATTTTCAGGGGGGGGGGGGGGGTTAGGACTACTGCAACTCATATATATGTATGTATACGTGTGTGGGATAAAAGAGTGAAAAATAAACATTTTGTATGGCAAAAAATTCCTCATGGAGAGGGTCATGAGCCCCCCTCCCCCGTTGGCTACACCACTGGTAACATTAGATAAGACAATGTCTTAAAGCATTTCATTCAATTTCCCATAAAACATAAGCTGCAGAGGAGTTATATAGTATGCTGTGATTAAACTACAAATTATATGGTCACCACTTCATTTGAAAAATTCTATAGTAAATGTCAGTAATATAACCTAATTTCAAAACAACTCAAGCATCATTTAAAATTACTGAGATTGTCATAAATAATAAAGGCAACATTATGAAATTCCTTTGTAAGAGAGTAAATCTCAATGAAATAGAATATTTTAAAAAAATATTATTGCTTTGCCATTAAAGCATAGTATTAAGCTCTCTAAAAAGGTCAATTAGATGTTACAGAATAGGATTAGGTGAGTTTGGTTCAGTCACAGTAGCTAGCACCCATTGTATTAATCCCCACAACAGGCCAATGTGCTGGTACTAAAATGAGATTTTTGCAAGGCAATAAAAATCATATTTAAGAAATTGTCCACTACCTCAAACAAGACCTACCTTAAATAATTAACCTCTATTACAACAATTTACATAACACGAACCAATTAAGCAATTGTTAAATTAGGTACAAACAAAGCATACTAGGAGCTTATCAGGAATAATACAAATGTATAACCATGTATTTCAAAAGCACTCAAACCTAGGTAAAAAATGTTATTAGATAAATAGATAAAGCAATAATTTAATAATTTTAATAATAGAGTGCATTCACCATATGGTGTGGCCGATTTTTTTCATAGAGAAGTTCAGATGCTCCATACAACTCAAGCTCATTTTTACTCCCTTATGCTCATGGGTATAGAGTTGGAAAAAAGGAATACTAGTAGACTTTAATATACGGGAGCAAAAGTAATAAGGTGTGACTATGAGATTGAATTGTTGTTAAGAGGAAGAAAATTCTAGAATTAATTTTTCATATACATAAGATAAATGCTTCAGTAGTGGGCCATTTGAAATTTTAAGTTGAAAAACAAGAAATCCCAACTATCCATTAAGATAAAAGATCAACCTCTGACTGGCTGAAACCCTTATCAACAAAATACCTAAGGTGTAGCATCTTCATTTCCTGTTTAGTTAGGTACAAGAAAGTTTGTAACTGAAGTTGATCTCGCACAGAAGCATTCTAATTCTATTTTTAGTGATTTCTTTAAGAGGCAAGTTTCAAATCATTTTTTAACACACATTCTATTTGTTTTTAAATTAATTGTTACTAAAATTACTTGATTATATACTGAATGTATTATAAACTATCATCAAATGAAATTATAACAAAAATTTATTGATAGTGATTGATAGGTGGCCCACTTTTAGATCTAAATGGTTTACTAAATGCTCCAGAAGTGGGCCGAGCTGCCCCAGTACTGGAGGATGTACTTCTTTAGATGTGCTCCAGCAGTGGACCACATGGCCCACTTCTGATTTACTAATAGATCACTACTGGCACACTCATGTAGGATTGCAAACCTTTATAAAGAGAAGAGCCACTCGCAGAAATGACTGGACCACACTTCTAGTTTAGTTTGAAAGTGAAACAGCTTCAATATGAAACTGTGTCAACATTTTTTTTTACTATGCAAATGCTTGTTCATGGTTGCCACAAAAAATTTGAAATCAGTTTCCCTGACCACAATTGATAGAATTCCCTGACCATCGTGGTCCAAAAAAATACACACAACAATGCCAACACACCCATTCCGTTTAGCAATAAAAGGCAATAGTTATTAAAATAATACATTTTACATGCATTTAGGGTATTATAATAATTTACAAATTAAGAGTTTTATGCATGTTTCTAAAATATAAGTGTATTTCTCTCTCTGTCTTAATGGATTAAAAATAATACTTAAATTGTAGTAAATACTATTAATTATATGATAAAATATTTTTAAAACCTTTTTATTACGGCCTCCACCATCCTCATAGCTGTCCAATGCCTTTTAACATTCACAATGAAAATACATTTCCCTAATACAAATGAATTTATTATTTAACCAAATTGGCCACTGAAATGAACAAATGGAAAAAAAATAACTCACCGGTGGTAACGGAATACAAACCTGGGACAATTTTTTCCTATTACTCCCAGAAAATAAGGCTTATGTTGGGAACTTTGAATAAACTAGGACTCTTTAATCCAAGGGAAGCATTTCTCTTTCTTCTGCTCGTATAACCCAAAGTGCAACCAGGCGCAAAACACACAATGGCCATCTCAAATTCAGAAAATAATTAATTCAGCTATTTAAAAAAATCCACTTCTGTCGCAGTAATACTATACTCAAGTGCAAAGCAATGAATCATCAGCACCACCTGTTGACCGAATTGGCGTTAGGTTCGTTTTCAGGGAAGGAATCCTATTGCCAATGGAGGTCATTCCCAATCTAAGTCCATGGCAATGACATTTGGTGCCAAAATAAGTAAATTTTACTTTCTTAACCGTTTGAATCCCAGGGGATATTGAAAAAACACTGTCGAAGAATCCCAAACAACGCAATAGTGCTTTCTCTAAATGAGTACTAAAAGACCTAAGCAGCACGATGGCACTTGTTTAATTTTATGTCAAGAAATACCAAGCAGCGTGATAGTGCTTTGTTTATTTTACATCGATGAATCCCAATTGTAAAAGTACCTATTGCAAAATGCACTATTTACATTAAAAGGGGCTGTGTGATGTACTTTCTTCAGTAAATCTGAGCACACGACTTCAACAATCAGTAACACATCATCAGTTGTCCGCAATGTACTGGGTTTTCTCGACATAAAATCTCAACAGCGCGATCGCATTGCTTCGGACTCAAGCGGTTAAGTTTCAATATATTTTCCCTGACCGAACTGGAGTTTTCCCCGACTTTCCTCGGTAAATTTAAATTTTCCCTGACATTACCTGACCAATTTCATTTTCCATGACTTTCAAGGTTCGTGGTAACCATGTTGTTTTAAAAACAAGATTTTTGTAACAAAGTCAAAATACTGAAATAAAAAGTTTATATTAAAAATGCATGAAAATCATTGGACAATCACCAAATGTTAATTCTGGTGGTCATGTAAGAGTTGGTGAACAAATGGTCGGTCAGACAACAATCTGTGAATCCGTTTGGTACGTAGGCAAACAATGATGACTATCCCATTGCTTGGCCATTAAAAACATTCCATCACCATTTAACGGGGCTCTTTTCTGGCCATAGAAGGCAGATGATAAAAAAGAGTTTTCTTTTTTCTGAGAAACTCTGTGAGAAACTTCCTGCAGTGGTTACTTCACCACTAATGTTTATGCATTATAAAAAAAAGATGCTAAAAATGCAAATGCTGCTGAAACAGAAGAGAGAAAATGGAAGATGAACAAAAAAAATTCATACACATAAAAAGAATCAGAAATTCTTCATGAGTCTTCAATTTCACTTGATTCTATCATGAATGAATATAGTGACTTTGTGATGAGAGTGAAGAAAAAGGATTGCCCATATTTGACAAATTAGAGCTGAAAGGGGTTCAATTTGTTCTTAAATCCCTCATGGAAGGTAAAAGAAATGCACAAAAATGTGTATTTGTGCATAATCCAGGAAAGAAAGAAGGAAGGAATATATATTCAGAAACTAAAATCTTTTTTTTTTTTTTTTTAAGGGACTTCATAATAATTGAAAGCAAGTTCTTCAACATATCGACATTAAAGATTTAAAATCCTTAATGCCCAAACTAGAACTTACAATGACAGATCCAGAATTAGCATAAAGTTTCAATAAAAAATTGGTTGTTTGAGAAAAAATGCAAATCTCATGTGACTAGAATTTATAAATAAATCATTTCATCTGCCATTTTTAGTGTATTTTTTATAGTGTATAATAGTAATGTATTGCTATTATTACAGTACAACAACTTTGTTCTATTTTCCTTAGCCATTTAACAAATCTAGGTAGCCCACTACAGGTACATCAAAATTTTGCTATGCCCACTTCTGGTGAATAAAAGTGACCTAATTTTTGAATTTTTTAAAAATTACATTACAATTATCTTGATTTATTACTTTAGATATGAGTTTAAACAACGGTTAAAAAAAATAGATTAACAAAACTTCTCTGAAGTTAAGATGATAATTGAGGAACTATCCTTAAAAGGCCCAATACTGAAGCATCTACTTTACTAGTAATTTTTCAGATACGTGCTCTATTTTTGGTGACAGTGTACTTTGGAATTTACAAGGTTCCTTTTGATGTAGCATAATAAATTATAGGAAATAAAATATTTCTCAGCATGAAATTATTTTGAAAGTCTTCAATTTTTCTCAAAACAATAAGTAGAATGAGACGCACCACTTGAAATCATCCAATCTGCCAAGTTTGGCACATGAGCAACGATTTGGTCACCCCTGCCACCAAGCACTTGTGAATGCTTTGAAAGAGTTACTGCATGTAGACAACCTCTTCCAAAGATCCCCGAGGCTTTAAAATTGGCACTTTTGGAAGAATGAGAATTACTGCTACA
Source organism: Cheiracanthium punctorium (assembly GCA_038373885.1). Taxonomy (NCBI): domain Eukaryota; kingdom Metazoa; phylum Arthropoda; class Arachnida; order Araneae; family Cheiracanthiidae; genus Cheiracanthium; species Cheiracanthium punctorium. The sequence continues at coordinate 104,636 of JAWZYV010000191.1, forward strand.
ACTGTTTAATAATGTTTATCAATAGCCTCATAAACAGAGTGAGAACTCAATGTGATTCTTGTATACCTGCATGAGGTAGTCACAACTCTTATTAGACAAAGCAATAAAGAGTTACGATAATTCCATTTTGATCAATGTTGATCACATTTGCATATCAGCCTACCTTAAACTCCTGTGCAAATATTTTTGTTACCATTTCCTACCTTACAACATGAGATATTGATACACCGAATTCCCATGCACTAAATCCATTTTTTTTTCTTTTTTTTTTTCGTGAAAAAATATCACTTTTTAGGTTTGTAACCTTAATTTTGGACACTAGTGTATATATCAGTCACAAATCGAAAGCAACAAAGGGGGAAAAAATATTCCACAGAATTTTTTTTTTTTTATCTGACCATAAGTAAGAAAACTCTTACCTTTAAAATAATAACAACTGTTGAGAGAAAAGAGAATATCACTGTTTTTAAACCATTTTACAAGCATTTTTTAATTAACTATCTTACAATATTTAAAATTTCACTGTAACTGTATTCCAAAATGTTATTGTTAAGTACGGGTCCTCACTTTAAATGGCACTTCTTTTTACAGCCATAAGCAAGGATAAACTCTTGGGTTTCTGTCATCAATTGAAAAATCAGCTTCATTGAAACTGCCAGGTTTGCATGGAGCCGGTATGTAAAATACAAAATATTATACAAAAATTTAACATTTTTACTAAAAAGCCTTCAGCAACTAGAGGGATAGCAAATTTATAGCCTGTGATATATTAATCCTGTAAGCAATTTAGATATAACACGTACAAACTGCAAACTGCATGTTGCAGTTTGCAGAAGTGATGTAGTTCTGAGAAAAAAAGCGAGATATGGTCACTTTTGAAGAAATGTGTGTTATTAGTTAAATGTAATCATTTTCTAGAAACAATTAATAAATCAACAAAAACATCTATTCTTAACTGATAATCATTTAATGCCTTTTGGTATAATAATGGAGTGTTGACACTAAAAACAATGCAATGGTAGCTTAAGAGAAATAAGTTTTTCATTTACAATTATCAACAATCCAATGTCAAAGTGACAGAGATTTTCTTTTGTATTTTTACTAGACCCCTTACTAACTCAGCTTTTCCACTCTTCAAGAAGACATCATTTGACCAAGAGTGTGCTTGACAAGATGACAATTTCAGTCTATTTCTAAGAATATGCTTTTAATTTTTAGCAGTTACAAAAGGAATTTTAAATGAGTTGAGGTCTACTTAAACATGACGTTTCTAATGCAGAATCATAAAATTAATTTTAAAAAGAAAATTAAAAAGAAATTTGAGAGTCCTCCAGAGAAAGTAGGTGAGTCATATGAACTCCAATAGAAGAGTAATGAGTGGTGTACAGCCACTACAACACCACCAATAGAACACAATATAATTCACATGTAAAAGGCATGCATGAATATGAAAGTTCAATCTGCTTAGCACAAAAGAAATTTCAATAAATTCAGATTTTCATGTTTTGACAATATTGCTGTTCCAAATTTGTTCAGTTTTTAGACTATTTGACAACATAAATTAGAATTTAAAAAGTAATTTTTTCTTAATTTTTTTAATGTAAAAGCCAATTACAATAAATTTATGATAATGCAAAACCATTAATTTACATGCCCTTAAAAATTCAAATAAAAGTAAGGCTTTCATTTATTTCTTTTTTTTTTAGGAGACTGAACACTTAATTTACCTAATTTTGAACTAAAACTTTAATGCTAAAAAGTTAATAAAAACATACATCTTTCATCACAGACACAAGTTGGACATTCATGCCCTGGAGGTGTTTCAATGTGACAACTTGAATCGGCACATAAAGGAGTAGGACACCCATCTGAAAGAAAATGGATTATTAGCACTACACCGCTATAAAATTCAAGCAGGTTTTTTAGCATTGACATAACTTGTCTACACAATTTGTCACTCGGAGGCATTTTTCAAATGTGTTTGCTAGATAATGTGGAGGGGGGGAGAGGAGGGTAAAATGTTGTTCCTCAATGAAGTTCCTCAATATTGGCAATTTTTTGATAATTGATCATTAAGTGTGGTACCAAAAAATAAGTCTTCAAAACTGAATCAAGCTTGGCGATATCTTCCAAATTTGGCTAGAAACAGGCAAACGGGACAGTTTACTACAAAGGAAAAGTATAGTTAGAATATGCCTGGTGAAGATTGTAAAATAGTTTTAGTAGGCAATTTTAATATAGATTTCAATTCCAAAGAAGGGCTTCATGGAACAGGGAAGACAAACACTGTACATCCATAGATTATGATACACTTTCCAAATGGTATCTATAAAGGTGAAGTATAGTTGGAATATGCTTGATGAAAATGTATACCAGTTTTAGTAGGCAATTTTAAGGTAGATTTCAATTCCAAAGATGCGCTTTATGGAACAAGGAAGAAAAACTGCACACTCATGGATTAGGATGCACATTCCAAACCATATTTAAGATGGTGAAGAAACAATACTTAAGATTGTGAAGAAACAATACTTAAAATGGTGAAGAAACAATATTTAAGATGGTGATGGTAGTTAAATATGCTTGCTGAATATTATAAAACAGTTTTAGTAGTCAATTTTAAGATAGATTTTGATTCCAAAGTATTTTATGAAACAAGGAAGAAAAAATGGCACACTCATGAATAATGATGCACTTTCCAACTTAATGGAATAAGGAAGAAAAATAGGGATGACGCATGGATTATGATACGCTTTTAATATATAACACTTCAGTGCATATTTAAAATGTTAAAAGTGTTTCAATTTTTTCAAATTAAATATACTTAAGGTTGAGTTTCCAGGATGCACATTCCAAACAATATTTAAGATGGTGAAACGTCCTAATTTTTTCACAAAAAAAATTAATCATACAAAAAAATTAATTCGCAAAAAAATTAATCATAAATTAATCATTAATGATTAATAACACAATGCTTTTGCTCTTACATATATATAAAGACAAATTGATACAACTGAATATGGTTTTTTATTTGAATATTGCCATAAATAATAAAAAGAAAAATCCTGGAGGAAAAATACATAGAGGTTGTGCCTTAAATGGATTAACAGAGCTCTAATTCAATCGCATTCTTAAAACTAGTCAGATACATACACACAAACATACATATTAATCAACAGCTAACCCATGAATTGTAGTACAGGAAACTGATATTTTATCTTTTTAAAAATCTAAACTATTTTAACAGAAATACAGACTATATTTTAAAGATCTATGTCGCAAATAAATAAAATTATTTTTATTTAAAAAAGAAAGAAAAGGCAATACTTACAACAAATACATGTGGGGCATCTTTGCCCTAATAAGATATCAATTTTGCAAGATTCGTCTGCACATAATGGGGTAGGGCAATCTATGCAAGATGTTGGTAACATATATTTGTAAGGTTTTATATTATTGTGCTTTAACAGAAAATACTTTTCATTACTATGCAATTGAAATTAATATGCTTTTTATAAACATTGAACAGACTTGTTTTTTTACAAATTTTCAATAAATAACAAATACAAAATTACTATTATCTATTACTGGTTTTTTAACAACATTAAGTAATAAATGAGAATAAACAAAAAATTAAATCCTTTATTAGAAATTCTGATATAAATTACTATACCTTTTATGAAAAATATTTAAGTATATAATTAGAGCTTTGAATCTCACAAATAACATCTTTTGCAATTAATTCTTTAAAAGTAAAATAAAAAATATATTAATGGTATAATATTCACAAAAACACTAAACATACGAAAAAAGTATTAACCGATTCTCTGATTCATACATGACAAAAAAGAACATATTATGTAATAATTAAATACAGTAGTGTTTTCTGTGAAAATTTATTTCATATGTATGTGTGTGTGTATATAGCAATTTCTTAGCCATTAAAAAAATTAAAACTTTATAAAACTGTTTAAATTTAAGTTATTTTGCTTTGTAATAAACTTACCATAATTACTAATGGCAAGTTAAATATACAGCTTGTATTAGAAAAATTTTTTAAATTGATAAAATTTTTATCCACTTTATACTCATTTTTGCTGGGGGGGGGGGGGACAAATATTCTGGGAATATCTATTTACATACAAAATTTATTACTTCCTCCTCCATATTTTTTATTTGAAAGTTGAGAAATATTTAAGGGTTTTCTTAAACTTTATATTTAACCATATTTAAAAGTATTTAAAATTACTGCAAATATAAAGTATAATAAATTACACACTAGTATACTGCTTTGTACAGTACTTCTCTGCACGAGAGACAGCACATATTTCCCCTAACACATATAATTGGATTTAAATCCAGCCAAGCAGAATCTTAAAATGTATTAAATTATTTGATCTGTGACATAATTATTTGTGTTACAGCTATTTAACCTGTACCAGGAATTTCACATCCTGGAGATGAAAGTACCAACTTTCAAAATGCAGAACTTCTACAACATAAATTTTTGATGTCTTCTACAACATAAATTTTGATGAATTTTTGATGTCATAAATTTTGAAGTTCTAAGGTTAACACCTCAAACATAATGCGACATGATACAGAAAACTGTTTTATGTTGCATTTCATAATTCAACAAAGTTTTAAAAATATATTCTGATCAATAGACGGTACTTACGTACTAAAACAGACAGTAGTTTTCACTTCCCAAAAATTGCGCCAAATATGTGCTAACGCGCCAAACCCAAAAAATGTTTGACTGAGGTAACCCTTCGGCGAATATGTCACTAAACGCAGCCATTTTTGTTGGTACGGACTATTTTTCATCTTAATCCGTGGTCGCAGGTGAATTCAAAGTGTTTTTACTTTATGTTGTTTAACTATATTGTATTGTATTTTCGAGATATTTTAAATTATGTTAAGTATATGCGATTTACGAAACGATGAAGAACAATTTATTCATCTTGTACAAGAAAAAAAAAACAAAAAACATTTTGCAAGTTTCAAGATTTTGCGTTAATAATTATAAAATGAATATGTACTTACTTCGTAGTATGGTTCGGAAATGTAATATGAAAGAATGTAGAACTTCTTTAGTTATATGTGTAGGAATTTGATGTTTTGGTTCTAGAATATCGTTTTTGAAAGCCATTATTTATTGTTTTTGTGAAGAGTTAACTTCAAGTAAATGGTGGGAAAGACAACACGTATTAGCTGATTACACAACCATGCATTGGAATATTTATCTCTGCCAGGTATGTGTGTTCAAAGTTTCAAAGTAAATATTTTAAAGAATTTTGATAATTTAAATTTTCATAGTTATTTGAGCATTTTGTTTTTTGTGAAGAATGCTTCGTTTTCAATTTTCAACAAATACAGTTTGTATATAGTATATATACATTTTAATGGTTCAATTTGGGATTATTTGTGAGATTCTTTTTGAATTGTTAAAGTTAAGCGTATATTTTTATTTAAATTGATTATGCATATAATACAGAAGTCCATTATATATGTATGTTGCGTATGGTAACATACGTATTAAAATGGACCTCAATATAAAGTGAAAATAGAAGTATCTTTAATACTCATGTGTCAATTATAATACGTATGTGCAATACGGGAACAACCGTATTAAAACGGACTTTCATATAGAGTAAAAATAGAAGTATGTTTTAATACTAATGTGTCAGTTATAGTACGTATGTGTCATACATGAACAACCATAATAAAATGGACTTCCATATAGAGTAAAAATAGAAGTATGTTTAATACTAGTGAGTCAGTTATAATACGTATGTGCCATACGGGAACAACCGTATTAAAACAGACTTCGATGTCAATTGAAAATGGTAGTAAGTTTTAATATTCAAGTGTAAGTTTTTATAGATATGTACATAAGAAAACCTTCGAATTAAAACAGATTCTTATTTAAATGCAAAATGTACGTTTTAATCTAGAGTTTTAAAACAAATTTGTTGTGTTTCGTGCATTGCCGTACTTGGCAATTACGAAATCGCCAAGCATCAGTACTTGGCGACTAAAAAAATCGCCAAGCATAAGTGGTGTCCGTCTTGATACGTAAGTACCGAATAGACTTAAGTAAGACAGTAAATCCCTAATAATTATTCCAAATATAAAGTACAATAGCAAACTTTTTTTTAAAAGACTTTAGTTTTCTTTTAAAAAAGTTATATAATTAAAAAGTTAAAAAGTAATACGGAGGTATTCCATTGTTAATTTGATAAAAATACTACCCCAACCTCCGGAGAAATATATTTCGGCTGCCGCCATCACAGCCGTCTTCAGTCCGACGTTCCCGTGGGAATGACGCTCTTCCTCTCCTCCTCTTCTTCCGCACCGTTCTTATTGCGCATGATGTCATTCCATGTTTCGTCTATGCTGGCATGCGTCATATCGTTGATGCTGCCCTCTGTTGTTAATATTTCCAATGATTCTCGTAAGTAGGTGTATGTATGGTTATTGAAGTTCGCTATTTTTTGTATTGCTTGAAAATCTATTGTAATGGGGGTGTTTAGTGTGAGGCGGGATAAGGCTGTTGATTCTCTATTGAATTTAATGTCGTTAATATGTTCGGTTTGACGCTCTTTAATTTTTCTTTTTGTGACCCCAATGTAGCAGCCGGTTATTTCGTTGTTGTTATTTTTTATGTTTATTTTATAAATTCCTGCGGTGTCTGTGGGTTTTATTTGGTCTTTCTCGGATCTGATATGTTGAAAAATGTTTTTATTTGGTTTGACTGGAATTCTAATATTTTTCTTAAGAGCTGAGTGTGATATTTTATTAGCAGCTCCCCTGCAAAAAGGTATAGCTGTAGTGAATTTTAGTTTGGGTTTCTGTCTATTGCTAATTGTATTGAGTTTCTTTTGTCTTTCTTTGATCAATTTATTAAAAATGTGCGGCGGGTAATTTGCTTCCTGACATTGTTTTTTAATAATTTGTAGTTCTTCCTGTAAAAGGGTTTCATCCGAACAAACTGTTAATGCGCGATCTATGTAGGATCTGATGGCGGCTATTTTATAATTAAAAGGTGTATTTGATTTGAAATCCACTATTGCGGGGTTACTCATACTTTCAATTCGATAACCATTTTTACAAACAAACACAGGGTGTCCCAATGGGGTCACCAATTTCGGGAATCGTGGCCAACTGGAAAATGCGCCTTCTTGAAAATAAAATTCACACTAACTTTAACCATTCTTTTCGCTTGTGGGTACGACATTTTTACCATACTAAATGAAGACAAACTCCTAGATAAATTAAACAGCCTAGACCCTAATATAAAATTCACCTATGAAACTGAAACTAATAACTCCATAAACTACCTCGATGTTAGGATTATGAAAAATAAAAATCTCAAACTTCAAACCACAGTATATCGTAAACCACTAAGTAACCCCGCAATAGTGGATTTCAAATCAAATACACCTTTTAATTATAAAATAGCCGCCATCAGATCCTACATAGATCGCGCATTAACAGTTTGTTCGGATGAAACCCTTTTACAGGAAGAACTACAAATTATTAAAATACAATGTCAGGAAGCAAATTAACCACCGCATATTTTTAATAAATTGATCAAAGAAAGACAAAAGAAACTCAGTACAATTAGCAATAGACAGAAACCCAAACTAAAATTCACTACAGCTATACCTTTTTGCAGGGGAGCTGCTAATAAAATATCACACTCAGCTCTTAAGAAAAATATTAGAATTCCGGTTAAACCAAATAAAAACATTTTTCAATGTATCAGATCCGAGAAAGACCAAATAAAACCCACAGACACCGCAGGAATTTATAAAATAAACATAAAAAATAACGACAACGAAATAACCGGCTGCTACATTGGGGTCACAAAAAGAAAAATTAAAGAGCGTCAAACAGAACATATTAACGACATTAAATTCAATAGAGAATCAACAGCCTTATCCCTCCTCGCACTAAACACCCCCATTACAATAGATTTTCAAGTAATACAAAAAATAGCCAACTTCAATAACCATACATACGCCTACTTACGAGAATCATTGGAAATACTAACAACAGAGGGCAGCATCAACGACATGACGCACGCCAGCATAGACGAAACATGGAATGACATCATGCGCAATAAGAACGGCACGGAAGAAGAGGAGGAGAGGAAGAGCGTCATTACCACGGGAACGTCAGACTGAAGACGGCTGTGATGGCGGCAGCCGAAATATATTTCTCCGGAGGTTAGGGTAGTATTTTTATCAAATTAACAGTTATATAATTGTTTTAATTAGAGTTTTTGGGTGTTAGAAGATAATTAAACATTTTTGTTTATTACCAGCAATTGGCTCTGCATCTCCTAACATACACTCATAAGATGGACAACATTCACCAGCTGTATAAATGGCATAACAGTTTTCATTGCTAGGAGATGGACTGCATGTTTGGTGGATACAAGTAAAATCAGGAGGCACAACACAACGGCATTTAACACAAGGACTGTTTATCACAAGTTCATCACCCACATCATATAATTGTCCATCAAATGTGCACTGATTACCTGTAATAAAAGAAATATTAATAGCAATATTTTGATATTCTGCTAGTTGAGATGTCTACATCTTTAAATTAAAATAGGAGTGTAAGATTTAACAAGTTCATATAGTAAAACTTATCATCAATTCTAATAGTAAAACTTATCATCAATGGACATATCAATATGCAGAAACCTGTCCAAACCAGGGGCGTAGCCAGGGGGGGGGATATCAGGATATATCCCCCCCCTCCCGAAATTTTTGGATTAGTGATGAAATTCCGTCTATTTATACACATTTATGTTCATATCCCCCCCCCCCCCGAAAAATTTTCCTGGCTACGCGCCTGGTCCAAACAGAAATAATGTCATATAATGTACATTAAAATCTTGCTATAATGAACTTGGATGAAATCATATCTTTCCCTTTGAAAAAAAATCTGATGTGTCCAACACATGACTTCCTTGCACGTCTATTAAATCAAACATGTTTTCTACACACTTCCTCTAAACTTATTTGTTTGAAAGAGATAAAATATCAATAATAGTAAGGTTTAGCGATTTCTAGCAAAATATTTCGATATCGCCAAGCTGAGTTGAATTTGCAAGATTTCCTTCTGACACTTTATTTGGCGATATTTTGCCAAAAGCCGACAAACTTGAGATAGTTTGCGAGATTTTGGGGATAGCCAAAGTAGTCATTGACCACAGACCTTCAATGAATTGAATGCATCCATACACCTTAATGTATTTAAAGTCATTTGGCTCACCCTGTAAATAAATTCCCAGTCGATTGCTGCCAAAAAAGATATTGAAAACAGTTAGATATTATAATATAGTTCTAAATACAAAAGTTCAAAATTCTATGGGTTAAAGTTTTAGAGTTATACAAAATACGAAATAATTTTTGGTGCAAAATTTGGCGATATTACGGCGAAACTCGTCAATGTCGACGACATTTGGCGAGATTTTAAGCATGGACCAACAATGACAGATTATTGACAAATTTGGCGATATTTCGCCAAAACTCGCCAAGAACGATTACAAATGGCGATACTTTGGGCATGGACCAAGTGACTGACTATCGCCAAATTTGGCGACATTTCGTCAAAACTCGCCAAGGTCGAAGACAGACGGCGAGATTTTGGGCATGTACCAAACAATGACTGTCTACAATTGTATTATATTGAAGACGTCCATAGACATTAAAGTACTGAAATTCTTTTCGGTGGTCCTGTAAATAAACTCTCCAGTAGATTGGAACCAAAAATCGAGATGCACAACTAGATGTTACAACAATCTTATATATGAAATTTCATAATAGTTTTTGAGATTTGAGAGTTAAGTATGCACACACGTACACCAAAAGTTGCCAAGCTTGGCGACTTTTGGCATAGTTCTTGAGGGAGGCACGTGACCGTGGTCGGACCATTACCTAACTTATGTGGTAGGACGGTATTGTGCTTGAAATGGATGAATGCCCCTACAATTGCCATTGACTGTAATGTATTGGAAATCTTTTGAGTGTTCCTGTAGCAGAACTATAAATGATAAAGACACCTTTTTTAATGGAGAAATTCATTTTCTAACTCTTTATAGCATATATCACTTTTGAATCGTTTGAAATAGCCCAATACCTCTAAAAAACGCTTTGATGTATTTCGGCCCATAGAGCGTAATGTATTTCGAATGTTTTGGGCCTTCCTGTAGATAAACTATCCAGTCGAATGGAACCAAAAGGGGAGGTGCACAACTAGATGTTATAACTATCCAAAATATGAAGTTTCGACATTCTACGCCTAATAGTTTTTGAGTTAGGTGAGTTTAATGAATTTCGGCCCATAGAGCGTAATGTATTTCGAATCTATTGGGCGGTCCTGTACATAAACTATACATTCGATTGCGACCAAAAGGGGAGGTGCACAACTAGATCATAGAACAATCCTAAATATCAAATCTCAACATTCTACGACTAATAGTTTTTGAGATATGCGCGTTACATACATACGTACGTACGTACATACAGACGGCATGGAAAAACTGACCACAATAGACTCGCCGCTGGTCAAAATGAGTTGCAGACGTGTTAGTATGATCGTGCATGCTAGCCTACAATGAGATGCATCGAAAAAATTCTTAAAATTAAATTTAGAGGTAGTCAAAATCGGCTTTTTTGTCGAAATTTGGCCCCCAAAATATTTCGGGATCACATTACTTCCTTATACTACGTACAAGGAAGTAAAAATCAGTTTAACGAATTTTTTTAAGCTTTAAAAAATTTAAATGCTTATAATGCAGTTTTGCAAATAATGAAGAAGGAAAAGGCTGGAGAAAATGGAAAAAAAAAAAAAAAAAAAAGTTCTTTTGCAAAGCTTTTTGTTTCCTTCTTTCCCATTTCTCTTAAAGCTGAAGGACTGCCCTACAGCTAATAAAATTGAAATGTAAATAATTGTAAAATACCTTCCCATTTCTGCAAGTATTTTAAAACTAAAATTTAATTAGTATATAATTATACATACATTTTATAATTTATGGGATTTCTCTTATGTCAATTCAGTCTCAGTACAGTTTCATTTTAACAATTTTTTCAAATTTATGAACTTAATTTTCGGTTACACTTTTAAACTATCAAAAATTATTTCAGGAAAATCTCACATAGATATTTTTTGCTGGTACTTTAAACCCATTTCTAGAAATTAAAAATAGCATTTTTTACTCCTCCAAATATATTTGATAGATTAATATAAAAATGCGTGAAACCATGAAAACTGAAATTTTTTAAAAAGTAACTTTACAAAGGAAAAATTATATCATAAAATAACAGAGTCAAAAGAGAAAATTAGTATTAGTTTAATTTGTCAAACAGTTTTAAAATGGGATGAATATAAATTGTTGTTTGAGTCTTTATAATATTTTGTTAATGTTAAAAAAAAAAAAAGGTGCACAGTTTTAAAAAAAGGATTAAAAATATTTAAAAATAAAAAGAATCTTACCATCTGACATGTTGTAAATGTCTGTTCCATTACTAGAAAGTATAGTGTAGCTTAAATTATTATTGGATGCTAGAAAAAAAAAATCTTTGAGTGACAAATGATTTTATAAATATATTAATCAAAATAAACAATTCAAATAACTTAATATATCCATTGAATGCACTACTGAAATTTATTAACTTAGGTAAAAAAATATGAATATAAAATCAAGAATTTTCAGTAACTAAATGCAAGATGTAAACATTTTATGAACAATTATAATTACAAGAGCTAAAGGAAATTAACTGCACTCATAATTTTTTGAAGATAAGATGCAATATTACCACATAATAGTAGTAGTAGTAGTAACAATCATAATCTGAAAAGTCCAACTTAGATTTTAATGATCATTAAACGTAACTTAAATAACATAGGGAGGTAGTCTAGGCTTCTTTCAGGTGCTACCCATCAGAGATGAGTTTGGTCTCATTTTATAAGATTTGAGCCAAATACAGTCATGGACTCTTATTTATGTAATTTTGTGTTTGTGGGATTACAGCCAATTATCTGCACTAGGAATCTAGGCCAAGGGTGTGTGTGTGCTCTCCGTGGAGGTCTTTGTAAGGGGTCTTAACCTGTATTTATGCTAAGTTTAGAAGAAACCATGGAAAACTCTGAACACCTGGGTTGACGGACATGACCTGGGCCTGAATCAGGCACCTTGCATATCCCAGTTGAGAGAGCTATACACTCGGCCAGTGGTGGAGCCTGATTTAGATAAACCGAGTCCATTCAAAAATTTAAAATCTGGAGCTTACTTGATTATTTAAAATTTTTTATTTGGGAATACCTTATTCCCCCGTACATGATATATATTTCGGTTACACACATAACCATCTTCAGTCGTTTCAGGATCTCTCACTAATGGCGGCTTCTTTTTATATCTCTTCGTTCTTCTTCTTGAAAGTTCGATGAATGACGTCATCCCATGATTGGTCGATTGTATGAAGCGCATCGTTGATGCTGCCATCTGTCGTCATTATTTCTAAGCTCTCACAGATGGCAGCATTAACGATGCGCTTCATACAATCGACCAATCATGGGATGACGTCATTCATCGAACTTTCAAGAAGAAGAACGAAGAGATATAAAAAGAAGCCGCCATTAGTGAGAGATCCTGAAATGACTGAAGATGGTTATGTGTGTAACCGAAATATATATCATGTATGGGGGAATAAGGTATTCCCAAATAAAAAATTTTAACTAATTAATCCGCCGTATTAAATAATGTTTTATATGCTTTTATTATTACTTGATTATTTTGAAACGATAAGGCTTTGCACAAATTAATAATAAACATTTTAATAAAGTGAATGCACTTTCAAGTTATTTATATTAATTCATAACAAAGCATTGCATGTTTTAAATGAAAAACTCAATAATGTTCAGTTATTCATTTGTATTACAGTTGAACTTGTCTATCTCAAACCTGCAGCTCAAAATCCTCTATTTTTGGCAATTTATAAAATTCCCTACATTTACAAACTAAATTCAATGTATTTTCCATGTTTATCTCAAAAAAAGTTCCCTTCAAAACCTCCATCTTGAATTTGGATAATGTGAATTACAACAATCACCAAAGACCACACCTTTCTTCAACAGAAGTTTACAACTTATCTAAAATCTCAAGAAAGTGTTCATCATGAGGAATTTGAAGCTCTAATTAACCTTCAAATGCTAACCACTGTAGTTTTCTACAACAAAAGCAACTAAAGCATTTTTTAACTAACCGCAATTAAAACCTGTATAACTTAAAATCCCTCAGCTTTTTTTCCCCCCCTTTCCCATGAAATCCGAGATAAACAGGTTTGGCTGTATATGGGATTCTTCAAAGCAAAAATGTCAAGCATATTTCTCCACATTTTCCCAGAGAAAAAATCATGTACATTCATTATTAGACATATATACAATCATTTGATTCAGTGCAAATCAGTACATAATATATGTGATAAAAAAAAGCCTATATTCTGATAAGTTAACAATGATATTGAAAGTGTGAAATAAGACTAAAACACCACTTTAAAATATACAAGCATTTACAGGCTTCTACGTTACTGGCGCACACTTTGCACTGAAGTAAATCTATTGTTTTATTATTAAATATAATCTCTAAAAGTGCATTTCCATATTTTATAAAATTATTGAAAATCAATAATTTAATGAGTTTACAAATAAGAAATTTAAGAAACCAGTAAAACAACTTAAACATTTAATTTTAAATTAAATTATTTTTTATAAAGAAACATTTTATACATACGACAGTAAAACTCTATAGGGCAGCAACGGTTTTCGTGGTACACTGGTATGCACCCAGCATTTAGCCGGGCTTTATTTTTTTCAAACATGCAGTCATGTTGGTAACAGCTGGAGTTGTCAACGCCATTCCAGTTTTCATTGCAAGCACATATCTGGCATGGGTCATCAGCTGGATAGATTTTAGATCCAAGAGGATAATACTTGCCATCGTATTCACAAGCTGAAATTATTATTATTTATTTATTTTGTAAATATGCGATCATGATTAATGTAAAACATAAAACATACTTGAGATACAGTAAAATCTCTGTATGGTGAATTTCAAGGGACTGGAGATCAAATTCGTAGTTCTGAAAAGTTTGTTAAAGTGAAATCTCACTGTTGTTGAACTGTACTAATATATTTTTTTTTAATAGAAATGTTTTGTTTGTTAATAATGAAATTTTTGTAAAAACGAGGTTTGTTGTAAAAAGATTTTACTATAAACTACAGAAAATTATGCAGATATAATATCATCACAAAAATATATATTTGATGTAAATAAATATAACAGTTTAAGTACTTCAAAAGTATGAGGGAGAAAGATTTCAAAAGTAAGATAACAAGTCCTCCAGGAGAATATGTTTAATCACAAGATCAAAGAGATTAACAAAGTACAATACAGGTACATATTACATCTACGTATTATACTCATCATGGTTGTTAAAACATTCCTTTCATTGGAAAACCAATATATTGAGCAACCAATATATTGAGAAAGAAAACAGCATCCAAATGAGCCACTTGCTTTGGCATTGGTCCTGAGATGATCATCTGACTTGTTCTTTTATAATTGAAAGAGATTAAAATTACATGATGGGGGATAAGGGCTATGCTAAGGATGTTTCAAAATATTCCATCAGAAATGCTGTACCCAATCAAGTGTAACCAATGCAATATATGATCAGGCACTGTTGTGCAACAAGACGGCACCTATTGAGAGCAGTGTCTTCCATTTTCTGTAAACTGGAAGCAGCAAAACCTTACTGTATTTTGCACTTTATTTGCCACCCTATATCCACCAATGACTCTATTCTGAGATTTCAGAGCATTATAGCACAATTACCTAAAGTCATCTGCAGAATGGAATTTCATTTGGATTGGAAATTTATGCAATATTGAGAACTCTTGTTGCCTTATTTTTTTTGGACCGCCTACATAAATAATAAAACTTAGTTTTGGATCACTGAAAGCATTACCCAGACTAGAGAAGCTAATTTGAAAAAAATATACAGGGTGGCCCTAAACTTTATCAAAACTGTAAAGGCAGGTAGAGGGGAGCAAAACTGCTCAGAATCCCATAGCAATGAGCGGCCAGAAATGTCGTCTTCATGTACCTGTTAATAATCACTTTGGAAGAACTGCTTTTCTAAATTCTTAATAAAGTTAAGTGCTTTTTGTAAAAAATGCAACTTTTTTTGACAAACGATGATTGAAAAGGTCACTGTTACTTCAACACTTCTTCCAAAGTGAGCATTAATAGATACATCAAAACAACATTTTTGACCCCACATTGCTATGTCATTCTGAACTGTCTTGGTCCCCTCTACCACTCTTTACATTTTCGACATATAGTTTACTAAACTATTCGTTAATAATTCGTAGGTCCTAAACTATTTAGGACCACCCTGTAGTGTACATATTGTACTGGAAATATTTTCTCTTTTAATTTTGTTAATTACAGCTAATATCTAAAATTTACAAAAGAATATCCCAACTTTGAAAGGCTATATTTACAAAACTATAAAAGATAACATATTTTGGGAAAAAGAAATTAAAATAATTTTTTAGAGTTACTAATAGCATGGCAGCCAACCTGCCAAGGAAAAAAAAAATAAGCACACAAGATACAAATTACAATATTTTCCTGGTATCAGGGACAATATATATTTCAAGAAGATTTTACAGGCCAATGTTCCCAATTATAACTTTGTGCTATTACATAGCTGTCAACCATTCCAATATAATCATTTTTCTGATTTTCAAGGCTTGTTACGGAAATACAATTTTTGTCTACATTGTTCAGATTTTTCATTGCTGCCTACTCAATTTGTCTTTTTGCATCCATTAGACAAATGAGTATTTTCCATTAAGTATTTTTATTCATATCTCTAATACAGTTACAAAGTACATAAATACATATTCAGATTTGTTTTTATAAATGTATCTATTATAGGCATCCAAAAGTTTGTATGCAGAACTAAGAAATTATTACATTAATTCTGTGATTTGTAATGGGAATAGATTTACATTAGATTGATTTTGCATGACTGTATGAGAAAAGAATCTGCTTTTATTTTATTTAATGAAAAATCAAATTGATCAATTGAAAATTTTTCATCAAATGAAAAATTTATTGAAAAATCAAATTTTATCAATATTGACTAACAAATTAGCAGATATAGTTAAAAAATGATTTGATGTTTTGAAATAGAATTTGCATTTCTATCATTACCAGGGAAACTGGAGAAAAAAATCTTAAAAATAGTCATTTTCATAAATTTTTACAGAGCTATCTTGATAATCCCCCCCCCTCCCCCTTCAAACTTGATTCATATCTTTACTTAAATTTAAAAATAAATCTTTAAATGATAAATGAAATATTAAGAATAAATTAAACTACCCATAAAAGTATAGTCAGAAATGACCAATGTTCCCAACTGGGAACACTGAAAATTGGAGTGTACAATCCCCCCCCCCTCCATTTAAATGACTAACACATTAGAAGGCATAATATGCAAAAATTCAATTTAAAATATGCTTGGATCTGAATTCGGTTTGTAAAAAGTTAAGACAATGTTTATCAAGAACTTAAAATACAGACACAAACATAGGTAAAAAAGTGTTTTTATGTTTAGTTGTATTAACAAAAATGTTTTACTTTATTTTTAAAATATATGTTAAAAACTGAAATACTTAAAAAATAAAATAAAAGCAGATTCTTTTCTCATACAGTCATGCAAAATCAATCTAATGTAAAACTATTCCCATTACAAATCACAGAATTAATGTAATTATTTCTTAGTTCTGCATACAAACTTTTGGATGCCTATAATAGATACATTTATAAAAACAAATCTAAATAAGTATTTATGTACTTTGTAACTGTATTAGAGATATGAATAAAAATACTTAATGGAAAATACTCATTTGTCTAATGGATGCAAAAAGACAAATTGAGTAGGCAGCAATGAAAAATCTGAACAATGTAGACAAAAATTGTATTTCCGTAACAAGCCTTGAAAATCAGAAAAATGATTATATTGGAATGGTTGACAACTATGTAATAGCACAAAGTTATAAATGTTCAATTTATAACTTCAAAAAAAAAAAAAAAAATACACACAAACAATATCCATTTGGTAACAGAATTATCACATACTTTTTCTGCATGCCTGGTGTTACAGTTTTGAAGGCTGCAGTTGTCCACATCTTCATCTTCAGTTCAACAATGTCAGATGGTAAAGAAGGAAAAAAAAAAAAAAAAAAAAAAAAAAAAAAAACAAAACACTATCTTTTATGTAGCCTCAAAGAAAATAATTGTAGGGACTTAAGTCAGTGCTTTTTCGAGGCCACTGATATAAAGAGCAAAAACTATGTTGAAGTATAATTTTTGCATGAAAAGAGTATCAAAATCGGTTATGTGACTAATGAAACTTGTAACATCTCACTCAAAATGATGTATAAAATGGAATGCTACCTTGTATAGTTTGGAAGATATAGCCTTTCAAAGCCAGTATATTTTTCAATTAGAACAGATAACAATACCAACTAACTTACTTTTATTGTTTGGAATTTCAGTCTCATTCCCCACTGTAACAAAAAATAAATGAAATTTAACAAATATAAAGCAGCGTAATGAAAATTTCTCGTAAAACAAACATCCTAGTCAAAGTAATAGAATAACACTGAAATATTTTCTGTTGCTATGATTTCCAAGTCAGTGAATACTACTTTTACTAACCAAATGCCTGCTTTTAATGGAAAAAAACAGACTTGAATTTCTTTGCATTTCCATTTAAGTCAATTTTTAATGTACTCACATTTGACATTCTTTTTGTAGCATTTTAAAAATATGACAATGCATATATTTTCAGGAAAAATTTAAGAACACCTTAATAAATTAAACAATTAAAGAATATCAGAAACATTTCTAAATTTCCTAACAAAAGACCTTTTAAGAATTAAATGCTTTTAAATGATTTTAAGTTAATGCAAGCTGGGCTATACCTCTTTCTTCACAAGCACACAAAACAATAATTTGCAACCTTACAGATTCATCTAATTATCCTGAAAAAAAAGGTCTAAATGTGTTTTTGAAAACGGAAATTCTAAAAATTAAACTCATTAAAGCAGTGTTTCCCCACAGGAAGTGGAAGTCCATGCACAAGTTCTAAGTGTTCTGTCTGCAAGGCAGATCACATAGTAGAAAAAATTAATTGTTATAGAAACATCAGCTAAAACATCAGGAATTGAACATATGATGCTTTCATGATTTTTAACTCAAAATTCAATATCATTTATTTACTAAATTTTTAAAATGCACTATTCAAAATAAAGATAGTTGGGATTTTTTGGCAAATTTCCTATGAAAATCTGAATTAAATCTATATCTATTGCTTCTAAACGAAGATGCAAATCTTGTGCATCAAATAAAAAAGGAAAGTGGGGTCTAATGGAACAATTTTTAAAGTTATTACTAATTAATTTTTGATGAAATCAACAAATTTTTGTGCCTTTTTTTAATGAATAAAAGGAGGACAATTGGCTTTATAAATAATAATTATTAAAAGAGATAATATTTTTTGTTTTAAAATACTAGAGGCCAAAGCCCCTAGACTCTCTACGCTTGCTTTTCATATGAGGCTTTCGGCCCTTAATAAGGCTTATTCATAAAAAAGGCATAATTAACAAAACCCAAAGATTAGATCTGATAGAATGTTACCAAGCTACACATTCCTTGGTTCTTGCATGTTCCTTGGAAAAACTTCACACTATTTTTAATTGTGTAAAACTTATGGAACACCTTGTGTAGTTGCCATCCATGGCAATTTTTCATAATTTGGCAACTTACAAGGAGAGGGCGCGGCCTTGGACTCACCGATTTGAATGAAATTTGGTACAAATACAGCTCACAAGACATATAATAACTGATGCAAATTTTAGGACGCAACTCTCGGGCATTCTCAGGAAATCACGCTCCGAACATTCGAAAATCAGCGTATACAGCTTAAATACTTTTTTGATGCGGTGTCAAGGGACCAACCGTGGCGTAGAGCATATAATCGCTGGTTTGCAGAGCCGTAGGTAGCGAGTTCGATTCCAGCTGCCGCTGGATTTGCTTTAAATGTTTCTTTTGTTCATTTTAATGTCCAATTTAATTGAATAATAAAATAAAATTAATTTTATCATCACAGTCTGCATAATTATTGAATCGGTTTCATGCAAATTATTAATATAATAGGTATTTTCTTCCCCTGTGTGGTATTTACAAATAGTATAGCAATTTAATAAGCAAAAAATAATAAAAATAAACAATTTAATCCTAGAGAATGTTTCATCAAGGAACAGATGCTTGGAGCACGCAAACATATCTAATTTTGTGAATGGTTGTATTACGAATAAACATTCTCTAGGATTAAATTGTTTATTTTTATTATTTTTTGCTTTTTAAATTGCTATACTATTTGTAAATACCACACAGGGGAAAAAATACCTATTATATTAATAATTTACATGAAATCGATTCAATTACGCAAGCTGTGATAATAAAATTACTTTTATTTTATTATTCAATTAAATTGGACATTAAAATGAACAAAAGAAACATTTAAAGCAAATCCAGCGGCAACTGGAATCGAACTCGCTACCTACAGCTCTGCAAACCAGCGATTATATGCTCTACGCCACGGTCGGTCCCTTGACACCGCATCAAAAAAGTATTTAAGCTGTATACGCTGATTTTCGAATGTTCGGAGTGTGATTTTCTGAGAATGCCCGAGAGTTGCGTCCTAAAATTTGCATCAGTTATTATGTCTTGTGAGCTGTATTTGTACCAAATTTCATTCAAATCGGTGAGTCCAAGGTCACGCCCTCTCCTTGTTAGAAATAATTATTAGAAAACAGTGCTTCTTAAGTTTTCTTTGATAAAAACTACAGAACAGCTATGATATGTTCCTACTAATGGCAATTTTTCATTATTTGGCGATTTATACATGCTCCTAACCAATAATCATTGCTCATGTAAGGTTACGGTGAAAACAGTTATCCATACAATCATATACATCATCCTTTCCAGATTGGTTCATTTAGCACCATGAAATATGTCATCTCGCCGCTCGGGCAAATATCCAAGCTCTACTTGCTATAATGGCATAGTTAACACCACCAAATATTACTACAGGTGGCAAATACCCAAGCTGAACCTAACCGGCATTACTATAATCTGCATTTGTATTATTTTTCATTTCCAAAATACTGGGTGCTAACATTTTAGAACACACTCAGTATTTAGATTCACCCTGCTTGAGATTAGCATCAGGTATGACATGGAAAAATGCAAAATGGCACTTTTTAAATCGGTTACAATTCAAATTTTTTATTACTATCTTCTAAAATAATTGGAATTTCGAAATTTAAGTCAGCTTATTGGCTTCCCCAGAATTTTCCAAATCTGCAGACACCTTCATCAAAACTCAAATCCCTACGGTTTCGGAGGAGATGGCAAAACAAGCTTTTGACAGCAGCAGCCGTTACTTTTTTTTTAGAATAGAGTGACACTTATGCACTAGTGCACTTGTTTCATTAGTCCTCTAGGTTGTGGTCTATTGAGAAACACTGTGGGTCTAATAGGACATATTTAAATCCCAACAAAAAGTAGGATTGCAGCACATTTTAATTAAAAATACATTTCTTTCATACTAAAATTTGATGAACGAATAGGAAAGTTTCCCCCCCCCCCAATGGTACATGAACAAAATAATGAAAAGACAGAAGAATTAATATCAAAAAGTATGAAATTACGATGTAAATCAAATTTACGAATAGGAAAGTAGGTGAACGAATAGTTTTCTGACTGACTGTAGGCTGAGATAACTTCACTACAATGTTTTTTAATTTCAGTCCAGTATTCCTTCTTTTTGAGGAGAAGTAATTCATGAAAGTTTGTCTATCTTTTTAACTCACAATTCTTTAATTAATTCCAAAAACAACTGCTGCATAACAATATATGGAACATTTTCCTTCAAATTTTATTAGGATAAAATCACTTTTGGATGTCTTGCACTGGAACAGCATTTTCTTCAACATCAATACTTTCTGGAAATTCTTTATTACTTAAGAATCCTTGGTACAAAACTACTTTCAGAACTTTCTGAAGAAATGTACTTCCTCTTCCTTGATATTAGTTTAAGGAATTTTTGAGATATTTTTCTGTATTTCAGTATTATCCACTGCTTTTACAGGCAATTTTGTCAAATTCCTTGTTCTCTTTTTTCTTCCTCATTTGGTAATAAGATATTTTAAAAATAAATTATGCATATCCCTAACAGAAAACACCTATGCATCATAAATCCAGCTGTCCCATCATACCCCATATTATTTGTCCTATTAGTCCCACATTCTCATATTTTATATTTTTCTAATCTATTTAATGTACATTTATCTAATTATAATTTAACTAAGTGTGATATAAAATAGAATAGTTTTAATAAAAACATATAAAACATTATTTAATATGGCGGATTTATTAGTTAAAAGTTTTTATTTGGGAATACCTTATTCCCCCGTACACGATATATATTTCGGTTACACACATAACCATCTTCAGTCGTTTCTGGAGCTCTCACTAAACCTAATAAAACAATCTTTCAGCGCATTAGATCGGAAAAAGACCCAATCAACCCCATCGAAACCGCAGGGATCTATAAAATTAATTTTATGTCAAACGATACTAATAAAGAAAATTGCTACATCGGCGTTACAAAAAGGAAAATTAAAGAGCGAAAAAACGAACATTTTAAAGACATTAACCTCCAGAAACAAAGTACCGCTCTGGCCCGTCTTGCTTTGAAAGAGCCCATTACCATTGATTTTAAAAATATTAAAAAAATAGCCAACTTTAAAAATAGTATATATGCCTACATTCGTGAGAGCTTAGAAATAATGACGACAGATGGCAGCATCAACGATGCGCTTCATACAATCGACCAATCATGGGATGACGTCATTCACCGAACTTTCAAGAAGAAGAACGAAGAAGATATAAAAAGAAGCCGTCATTAGTGAGAGCTCCAGAAACGACTGAAGATGGTTATGTGTGTAACCGAAATATATATCGTGTACGGTGGAATAAGGTATTCCCAAATAAAAACTTAACTAGAATAGTTTTGTTACACTAATTAGTAGCCTTAAGGATAATTTCAAGCAATAATGATTTGTAAATATAATTTAAATATAAAAAATAAAAATTAATTTTACAGTTGAAAACAAACTTTCTTTAACGTAATTGTAAATGGCTGATTTTTTGTTCTTTAAGATAGCAGCTTTGGTGTTGCTATTTAGGTGCAACGTGCTTTCTTGAAAATAATATTTTCAATACAATTTTACCACTGTCCCATTAGTCCCAGCTCTCCCCAAGAATATATATGTGAAAAGCTAGAAGAGAAAGAGACTTTATATGGCATCAAAATTCACATTTCATTTACTTGCTTACCTATGCTTTTTGGTTTGTTTTTCTCAGCAATTATTACTTACACTCAAGTTCAAAAAGTTAAAACAAGCAAGCTCCCTTGTTTAGATGATGGAATGAGGTGAAAAATTGAGGTGAGACTAGAAACATACCTAGACTCATATGAAATCACACAGAGGAGATTCTGTAAGCAGGGATCAAACCATCACCTCTGATAAACAAGGCCCGTGCACTGAAAACAGGAAGTGGCAAGATGGCGCATTCTGTAGTCCCAATCAAGAGTGTAACTTCGCTGTAGTCGTAACCCCCCCCCCCCAATCAAAAATTTCTAGCTACGCCCCTGCCCTTATATATTTTTTAACTGATTAAAAAAATTAAATCAATGTTATAACACCCATTTTTAGGCCACAAAATATAAAAAAAATTTAAGAATATACTTACAGCACTCAATACTACGAGGACAACATTTATTATCTTCATAGACTAAATGGCAATCTTTACCAGGCTTATTTTCTAACTGAGGACATTCCCTTGTCACACAAGATATATATGGAGGTGTACCTTCCCTGCATCTACACACTTGACAACTGTCTGATGAGATGATTTTAGATCCAACCTTATATTCTTTGTTTTGATATACACATGCTACAAAAAAATGTGTCAGAATAAATTGCTAGGTAATGGCTCAATAATCTAAAACAGTGTTTCTCAAACTTTGCTCCGAGCAAAGTAGCTGGTAGCAAAAAAAAAAGCTATTGCTGCCTTAGCCTATAGTGTTCAATAGACTCAGATTTATAAAAGATGCTCCAAGAAACTGTACATCAAGGCGCTCGGCCAAAATTCACAGACCCTCATGGTGCTCCATCACAGAAAAAATTTAAGAAACTCTGATCTAAAACATTGTGCACAGAAAAATTCACATAGTTTTTTATTTCTCAGATATCTTTTGAGCAGGTAAAATGATAAAAATTATTAGCCAATACACACAAACACACATATTTATTTAATGTAACTAAAGAAATAAAATAGAGCTATATGAAAATAATTAAGAACGCAGTTATAAATAGACTTGCACTTACAACTCACTTTTACTATAATAGCAATCTTTAACTGAATTTAAAAAGAGAAAACATGAAACAAAGCAACAGACCCTAAACATTTTTGGAGAAATTCCACAGCATAATTTAAAATCTCAATAGCAGATGACAGCCCTTTTTTTTTGGGGGGGGGGGAGAATAATTGCTCTCCTTGTTCTCAAGCAAGACTGGAATTTTACATGTTTTACTAAAAGATTAATCCTCTGAGCTGCAAGTCATTATGTATTCACTGACCCACCTACTTTACACTGCAACTTAACAACAGTATAGTATTGTAATTTAAAGACTTTCTGATATAGTGACAGTAGAGTAGGAAGGGGGGGGCTCAGGGCTTGAGTCATACTCTTGGAGCAGAGGAAAATAGCCACAGTACAGCTCAATATGATGTCCTTTTCCGTTTCCAGAATCAATGAAGACATACCGAGCCCTCTCCAAATTTATTGAATAGCTACGCTCCTGTATAGTGATAATTTTGAAATTTCACACAATGTTCACATTTTTAATATGTGAATTTAAAATTCAATTGCACATAATTAACTAAAGATGTGCTTTTTAAAAGATTATTATGACTAATTATATTATGTCTAGTCTACAAAATGAAAATTTGTCTTTGGAAGGATATCATTCATTAAAAACAAAAGTAATGAAATCTGAGGAAAATTACTCATTAAGAAAAAGTCTTGCATTTAGATTATTCTCTTCTTTTGGACATTTTTTGACTACTGTGCGAGAATCTCAATAGTGATTAAATATACATGTAATTAAAAAAAATGGAAATTAAAAAGGGGGTCCAAATTTCTAAATCATTATTTTTTCTCTCTCTTGCATCTACTCTTGATAAATGATCTCTAAGATTCTTTTCTTAAGACCTGGATAATTGATTCCTTGATATTTTATTAACATGTGTATTTGTGGTTAAAAGGAATGCTAAGATGCAGGGACCTGTTTAGGAGAAATTTGGGTCTGTTAACAGAGCCTTCACAAAATATTTTATCCTAAAAAACTGACCTTTCACAATATTTTTACATTTAAAAAACGGACCTTTCACAAAATTCCCCCTTGGGTGAATGGCTGCTTTCACAAATCTGTTTATATCTATAATTAGCCCAATGTATGACGCGGAATTTGTGAAAGAATGTCTGAACCGCATAATAAATGATAGGAAAGAGATAGAACAACGTGCTGGGAGAGAGAAGGAAAATGGGCGATTGTTTGAATTAGAGAAACTCAAAATACAATCTAGTACTAGTACTACTTCCAATAGTACAGATACGGCATCCGTGTTATCTTCCATAGACATGCCTAGATTAGAATTAAGCAAATTACTTCCTAATTTTGACCCTAAAACATTCGACATGAGCTTATTTTTAGACTTACTTGAGAAACAGTTGACATTTTTAAAAGTGCCCTCTTCAAAGTGGGTAGTCTACCTTGTTGGACTTTTGCCAACTGATATTGCCAAACTAATTGCAAAAGAATCGGCTGATGATGCCCAAAATTATGATAAAGAAATTCTATTGAGGCGTTTTAAATTAAGTGCTGAGAAATTTCGGCAAATGTTTGTCACACACTGTAAAGATCCAGAAAGCACCTGGAGAGATTTTTATTTCGATTTACAAAATTATTTTGATGGTTGGCTTAAAGAGCTAAACGTTTCTACTTTCGATGAGCTAAAAGACTTAATTCTGTCGGATCAAATTAAAAAGAAAGCCCCTCCAGAGTATAAAGAACATTTTTTGGATCACTGGAGTGAATGGAACAATCCCTTGGAACTTGTTGACAAATTAGATTTATATGAGGAAGCTAGACAGATTAAAATTAAACATGCGAGTAAGGAGCCTCCCAGATTTCATCAACGAGATTGTTATAAGAATAAAAACAGTCCTAAAAATGCATCATCGAGGAATAGAGTGAGAAATGAAGATCGGCCAATAGCTAGTTGTTATGGCTGTGGGAAGCCAGGGTTCGTCAAGGCCAACTGCTCTCCCCCTCCTAAAAAAGAATCAGCCAAATTCAGAGCTATTCGTTTTCAGACCCTGTCTATTGATGAACCCCAATCAACTCTTTTGGGTGTTAAAATTAATGGAATAAACGGAATTGTGTGGGCTGACACGGGAGCCAGTCACACTATAGCTGGGGAAACATTATATCGCCTTTTGAGAGAACGAGGAACAGAATTTGAGATTACTACTATGAAAGTAATCCTCGTTGACGGAATCCCACAGGAAACAGACATTTGTAAGGCAAAAGAAATTGAAGGACATAGGTTCCTCATAACTTTATTTGCCTTACCTGCTGCAAAAGATAACAGAACGCTTTTAGGAACAGGTTTCTTGTGTAGCGCTGGAATTGTTTTAGACCTTATAAATCATAGTTGGTTTTATCACGACAAACCAGAACAAAAATTTAGCTTTAGTTCCGATGACACTGTTAAATCACCTGAGTGTGTAGAAAATGCTCCAGAAGTTAACACGTTGCAGTTGCGAGAAAGTGAGGGAAAGCATCTAACCGACGATGAAAGAGCAGAACTAAATAAATTGGTGGGGAAGTATGACGATATCTTTCGTCTAGGGGAAGACCCGACTCCTATGATACAACACTACATTGATACGGGAAATAACCCTCCTGTCGCTGTTCCATCTTATCACATGTCTCCACCAAAAGAATTATTGAAAAAGGAGCTAGATGAATTGTTAGCCAATGGCACAATTGAGGAATGTGAGTCTCCTTGGGCCTCACCAGTAGTGCTAGTGCCTAAGCCTAACGGCCAGATGCGCATTTGTGTCGATTACCGAAAACTTAATTCCATTACAAAGACTGACAAATACCCTTTACCAAGAATTGATGATCTTCTTCATGAGGCCAAGCACACACTTTATATGTCTACAATTGATTTAAAGAATGGGTACCACCAAATTGAAGTAAATACAGCTGATCATGACATGACTACTTTCGTTTGTCCT
The DNA here is from genome assembly GCA_038373885.1 of Cheiracanthium punctorium. Lineage (NCBI taxonomy): Eukaryota > Metazoa > Arthropoda > Arachnida > Araneae > Cheiracanthiidae > Cheiracanthium > Cheiracanthium punctorium. Next base: position 131,233 of record JAWZYV010000191.1, read on the forward strand.
TTCGGTACATATCGTTTCAGGAAAATGCCTTTTGGATTGAAGAATGCTTTGGCGACATTCCAACGAATGATAGATAACTTTAGAAATTCCTTAAAGGATATTTTTGTGCTTTCATATTTGGACGACATCATTGTGTTGTCTGAGACATTTGGATCACATTTAGATGATCTAGATGCCGTTTTTAAGAAGTTACGAGAATTTAAATTACACGCTAACCGTGAAAAATGCAATTTTGTTAGTAACAGAATAAAATACTTAGGATATTACATAACCAGTAAAGGACTCTAAGTTGATCCAGACAAAACAGCAGCTATTCAGGAAATGCCTGCTCCAAAGAACATAAAGCAAGTGCAATCTTTCTTGCAAACTTGCTTCCTGAATAGAAGATTTATACCAAAATTTTCCGATGTTGCAAGGCCTATGAAGAAGTTGACAAAGAAAGGAGCGTCCTGGGAATGGAAAGAAGAACAGCAATCAGCTTTTGAAACATTAAAGAATCTTTTGACAAGTCCACCGATACTTGCTCAGAATGACCCAACAAAATCGTATATCCTTAAGACAGATGTTAGTGACTATGCCATCGGTGCAGTTTTGTTACAAGGTCCTGATGCAGACGAACGCCCTATTGAGTATGCAAGCAGGTTACTCACAAAAGCAGAAAGAAATTACTCCACTACTGAAAAAGAGGCTTTAGCCGTTGTATGGGCCTTGAATAAGTTTCGTGCATATATTGACGGACAAGAAATCACTGTAGTAACCGACCATCAACCCCTTAGATGGTTGATGAAATTGAAATCTCCTATAGGTCGCCTTGCGCGATGGGCTTTACAAGTACAGGCGTTCAACCTGAACATAGAATATGCGCCTGGTAAAAAGAACGTTGTTGCAGACATGTTGTCCAGACCATTTTGCCAGCATAAAGAAGAAACCTGTGAAATTTGCTCTATTACTATTGATCTTCCTACTCGAAGCGTTAAAGAAATTCGGGAAGAACAGTTAAAAGATGAAAATGTTAAGAAAATTATCGAATCCTTAGAACGTGTCGATAAAGATGAAGATTGGGCGAATTGGAGTGAAAGAGGTTATCTCATGAATCAAGGCGTTTTATATAGGTATACTCCTACGTTGATACAGAAGAAGCCCAGTTAGTGGTGCCGTGTCAAGAAAGAGAAAGAGTACTAAAAGAACATCATGATGCTCCGTCCGCAGGCTATTACGGAATTGAGGGAACGCATGACAGAATTTCTAAGCAGTACTACTGGACTGGTATGCGAAGATACATTACTGAATATATAAAGAACTGTCCGGAATGTTGTCATTATAAACCTATCAACCAAAAGCCATCTGGACTGTTGCAGACCCCATCTACAATCAACGATTTGAAACTCTTTCTATAGATCTATTTGGACCGTTGCCGAAAAGCAACGATAAAAGATGGGTGCTCATAGTAGAAGACTGTACAACCAAATGGGTAGAACTGTTCACACTAACTTATGCCACAGCTAAAGAGTGTGCAATCACGTTAATCGAAGAAGTTTCTCTAAGATACGGACTACCAAGACGTGCCGTCAGTGACAACGGTCCACAATTCATTAGTGCGGTAATGCAACAAGTTTGCTTCCTGTTGAAAATTAAACCGTCTTTAACCCCAGTTTACCATCCACAAGCAAACCTCGTGGAAAGAAAAAACAATGATCTTAAGCTCGGGTTGTCTATGCTAGTTGGTAACGATCACACAACTTGGTTTGAAAAGTTGCCAGTCATCAGATTCGCCCTTAATTCTGCAAAATGCAGTTCTACCGGTCAAACTGCAGCATACCTTATGTTTGGGCATGAACCACGAACAATAGACGATGTTACTCATGATTTTAGAAGTGTAGTAGAGAATGATAATTTCGTCCCTGAAATCACGTCCTACTTGAAAAAATTTGCCAAGTTTAGCAAACAGGTCCGGGAAAGCATGGAAACTCGTCAAGACCAATACAAACAACAGGCGGATAAAAAATGCAGAAAGGCACCCCCCTTAAAAATAGGTGATATGGTAAGTATGGCTGAAAGTTCACCCTCCTAGTGAGTCCAAAAAGAATAGAACATCAAAGTTCATGCCAAGGCGTGATGGCCCGTACACTATTTCATCACAGAGATCACCAGTATCTTATACATTAACTGCTAATGATGATTCTACTCCTATAGGTCCTTACCATGTGTGATGAAGATCACATATCTAATTTAATAATCATTTACTTTGGCTTTCTTTAATGTAATCTATCCAAAATTCAAGAATTCTAAATCACTTCTGTTTTTCATTTTACAGCCATTTCGGTTTTTAAATCTGTATTTTCGCTTTTCCCGTATGCACTATTCTTTTTGTTCTTAATTGTTTCGTCTCTTCAGACCGGTGTGCTAAAAATAGATTATATTACGTCCGTTTGCAAAATCAACGTATTTTTGATTTCCCTTCCTTTGGCTTGGAGTTGGCGTTTTTTATTTCTTGTTGCCATGTCTTGTCTTTAAAATTATTTGCTCGCGATTACGTCATTGTAATTTTATTGGATTAACTGTTAGGTTTGCTCTGGAATTGGCGCTATTAATCTCAGCCAAGTTATTGTTCTCGCCAATGTGTAATTCTGTGCTGGCGTAATTTTTAAAGCATTCCACCTTAATTTCACTGTCCATATAGGACGTATTTTTATTTTCGCTGAGCCACCACCGCCGTTATAATAATATTTCAACAGCGTATGTTTAATAAAATAGTTTTTCAGTATTTAACGTCTTTTTATTTTATTGCAACATAAGTGCATCGTACCTGGATTATCATGTATCACAACGCAGTCTTTAAATTTAAATCAGCCCAACCAAATAACCTTCTTTACACCATGTTTCATGTTTGACCCCCTATGTAGGACCGGAGGCCACTCCTGTGAATCCCCTGCAAGACAGAGGCCGCCCCAAAAAGAAGGTTCCAGCCCTGCAGAACCGACCAAGATGCCCACAAGGACCACAACGGCCTGCCCCAACAAGGAAACAGCCATCAAGGAAGGCAAGCTGTATGCCGAGGACGACTTATACAGCTTGAGGGGAAGCGTGTAACGAACGATAAAACTTTAAAACTCTTTTTACCCTTCATTCATTCTTTTCTTTTGGCTCGTTGTCAACACTAGTTGCAGAGAAGAGTTTGTTGATGTTCTAATAGAATAATTTTAACGCGTGCAACTACCAAAATAAATGTTTGATTTGTGATGTTTATATTAGGTGTTTATTAATTAGTAGCCCCGAGATTATGAAATATGTTTTAGTAAGGATAGTGTGCGTTGTTATAAATGAACCTTTCCAACATAATGCATAAATAATGCTTTGCCAGTTTACATAAAAAGTTTTTTTTTTTAATAGGACTTTCTATAAAATGTCTTAAAATGGAACTTTAACACTAAATTTAAATTTATAAAAATTTTATATATTTTTTATAATAATTCACGAAAACAAACACTATTTTCACAAATTCACAAACACAGGACCCTGGATAGAAAAACTCGACTAAACACTATTTCAAATTCACAAAACTGTGAGTAGATTTTTCACAATTTCACAAAAACAGGACCCTGCCTGAAAAGTCTGGACAAACCCCTGAGAAGTGTCTGTGTCATGTGATGAACTTTAAATTATAAGCCACTGAGAGAAATGTACATGTGCACTTTCCTCCTTGGTTGGTAAGGAGTCCAGAAGTTACTGCATTTTCTCCTACCTTTCTGTGGGCTTATGACAACTTTCACCCCATTAAGATTATTCTGCAACTCTGTAAATCCTGAAAACTGAATATTGGATTTGGAACTCGTGTTTTTTCCTCTTGAGTTTCTGAATTAACTTTTAAGAAGTTAATCTTTCAGATTCTTCAAATTTTTGTTATCAGAATAAATTATGCTCCCAATTAAGCAAGAATTTTATCAGAAATAGATAATGAATAAAATTTATAATTTTAAATATTATATGTTTCACAAATCATTCATAAAGAATAAAAGTCAAAGATTAAATAAACTTTTCTTTAAACTTGCTTGTACTTTTTCAAAAAATTTACCATAATTAATTTCTCCCTAATGTACTGTTCAGTAAAATAAGAATAAATATCTAACAATACACTTAAAAAAAAAATCTTACCTTTCTCTGAAGTTGGCTGAGTTTCATTAAATGGACATAGGAATTTTTGTGGACATCCACAAGGATCTGCTACCTCCAGAACACAACCTTTAGCTTCATAGTGGTTAAAATATCTCCAATCACAACTGCAATTTGTATCTAAAAATTCATAAAATATAGCCAACTGGAATTATTAGCATGCAATCAGCATTTTTAAAATAATTCCACACAAATGAATTATATATAATAAACCCATAATTATAGATACCTTGTAAAATCTGAGAAATATTTCTATCAGAGGAAAATGATCCTGTAAAAGAAAGAAAAGAAGAATTAAATAATTTTGAAAATATATATAAGGATACAGTTCAAAGAAACCAAATCTCCTTCAGTTAATTGGCAAGCACTAAAATAAACTAACTATGCCAGGGACTCAAAATAATTTCTTTTACGAAACTTTTGGAAAAAGTTCTTAACATAGAATTGCACAGCAAATCTTATCAGTGATGCATTCTGCAAAATTTTGGGAATAATTCCGTAAGCGGGGGCAAGTTTAGTTGGCGACATTTTTTATTTATTTATATTTTATTTTTATTTTGCTTTAACGTTAATATGAAAAAAAACCAAAACTACAATACACTTATCTAAAATACCTTATTAAAACATTTCGGTACTTACGTATTATCCCGGCGGTCAGCCAAGACGAGCGATTTTTCGCCAAGATAAATCCTGGAGACAAGAAATTATTGATGGTTTGGAATACGATTGGCAACAGTTTACCAGCACATTTGACGAAAAAATTGTTTGGCGGGAATGACTGCCGGGATAATACGTAAGTACCAACATTTCTATACATATCTCAAATGCAATATAAAACAAATTGAACATAACCAAGACTTTAGCTCTACACTGACACGCACCTGCCCCTGCTTATGGAATTAATCCCGTTTATCGTTTATTTCAGTGTCTAGTAGCTGTTGTAAAGGAACCTTTCTAAAAATTTTGAAGTGCTCGACATAATCAATTTATTTGTGTTTATTTATCAAAATGGCATGATTTTTTTCAAAATACACAGTTAAAAGCATTAAAATATAACCCGCATATTTGTATCAAAATTTTAGTCTTACGTACTATACCATCAAAAGGGTAATCTGGAAATCCCTAAATATTTAAAGAACTTCTGAACCGTTCTCAATGCGTTTGAAGTTTGAAGACCCCCCTCAAGAGGGGGCGGGTTTTGGAGATTTATGGCTGGAGAGCCGTTATCTCACTTGTTCTGTAGTACCAGACCCACTATTTTCTTTGGTTACGAAGCTCTTCGTACTTCTGACTTCTGACTTTGCTTCTGATGTGCAAAAAGACAAAGAGACTCAGCTAGTGCCAGGCCGGGGGGCCGTCCGAAGGAACCTGGTGGGGGGGGGTAACCCCGTAAATACGATGGAGAGAAGCCAGCACAACAACCCAAAGGGCCAAAAGAGAGAAAGAAAGAGCCAAGCGGCCAAAAGAGAGTGTAGAGAGAAAGCTGGCGCAGGAAGAGCATTACAGCTCGGCGCGTAGATAAGGAGGCAATAGCATGTCTAATGAAGACGGGGAAAGGGCCGGAGAAAGAAGGTGGCAGCTCCAAAGTGCGGAGAAGGGAGCACCGGGAGATGCTATATTTCTTGCAGGAAAAGAGGATGTGTTCGATGGTTTCGGGAGTGCGGCACGTGTCACAGAGGCAGTTTGGGGAGATGTTGAACCGGTGATATAGGACTTTGTTGGGTAGCATGCGGCAGACCAGCCGCGTGAAGAGCACGTCTTCGTGCCTGTTATGGAACCATAAGAGCGTGTTGTGGGCACTCGGGATTTCTCCATGTGTTGCTAGGTATTTGCTGGTGCTGAATTGTGTCATGGTTTTTTGGTGGAAAGTCCTTGTTATGGCTGCGGTGACGTCTTCGGGAGCCACCCACTCTAGATGTATGTCAGAGGGCTGGGTGTCTCTAGCGGCTGTATCCGCCCGTTCATTTAAGAGAATGCCCCGGTGACCCGGGGTCCAGTAGATTTGTAGGCTGGGGACCATCTGAGCAGCCACTGTCAGCTTTTTGTAGAGACGCTGGATCACGTGAGGGGATTTGTGATTGCACGAGGACAACGCTGTAAGAACCGACAAGCTGTCGGTGAGGATGATCGTTGGGGTGTTGCTGCATAGAAGTTCATCCAGTGCTGAGCAGAGCGCTAGGGCTTCTGCCGTGAAGATGGAGTTAACGTTATTGAGGGTATAATGGAATTTCCTGTGTAGGGTGCAACCGCCAATGGCGGTGCTGTCGTGTATTTTACTTGCATCGGTCGCTATAAAATTATGGGTCGCCCTGAGCGGATCGAAAAAGGTGTTAAAAAGGTTTGAAACTGCAGGGACACAGAGCTGTTTATTTTGGAAGGACAGGCCTTCAGTGACCACGGACCAAGGGGCCGGAGAGAAGAAAGGGGAGGGGGCAGCTAGAATGAGATGATCGACGTTGCATTCGTAGTCTGCCAGGAGACAAGTTAGATCGGGGAGGAGGGGGAAGCGAGACGTCGGAGAATGGTAATCATTCCCATAAAGGAAAGACCACAGGGGCGACAATGGTCCTAAGGAGATGTGCTTGATCCAAAATTTGGTTGTGAGAACCTTGATTCTGTCGTTGACACTGAGGGAGTTGGCATGTTTAGTCAGGACGAGGTTGGGGACCCACCTAGGGAGGCCAAGCGCGATACGTAGGGAAGTATTTTGAATGACTTCCAGACTTTTAATCAGAGAGGGACACTGGGAGAATAGAGCCGGGGCACCGTAGTCCAAAAGGCTGCGAATGGTGCCGTTGGCTAGTTTCACTAGGTGCGCCGAGCGGGCCCCGTAGTGGCGAGACGAGAGCACTTTTAGGATGTTAATCCGTTGGAACGCTTTTTTCTTAATATAGTTGATGTGAGTACGGAGACCCCCATCTCTCGAGAAATGAAAGCCGAGATATTTTATAGAATTCGACCATTCTATGAGACCCCCCTGTATAGAAAAATTCACGTGGCTTTCCCCACACCTTCGAGATAGGTTAACAGCCCGACATTTTTCCGGGCTTACGGAAAGTTTCCAATATCGGCACCACTGGCCGATCCGCAACAGGGTCTGTTGTAGTTTGCGCTCGCAGGTACCGAGGTTGTGGTCGGCACAGTATAGGAAGATGTCGTCGGCGTACACTATACTGTCAACACCCTGTTCCAGGACTTCAAAAAAGTCGTGCATATATACTGTGAACAAGAGGGGGGAGATTACGCTGCCCTGTGGGAGGCCTTTGGATAGGGGGTGCAGGCTGTTCTCAATGCGTGTTTTGTTTACGTTCTGTTTACAAACAAATAAAGGTTAGAGTGCGTTCAGACTGCCGCTTTCGGGTAGATCTCGAAGAAGCCTCGAACTGCTCGCGTTTTACTCGGGGAGATTGACATTCTGGTTCGTGAACGGTTCTGGATATTTTTAATAGGAAAAACGTGTCTGTCATTTGCTGTCACATCCGCGGATACGGATATTTTTTTTTTGGAAATTTTGAAGAATACATCTTGCTATCTGGGAGATATCACAAACTTGTCAAGAACTTCAAGAATTTCTAATAAAGAAGACGCCTAGAAGACGTCATAAGGTGGATTCATACCTGCCGCGCCGCACCGCAACCATGCCGTACTGTTTGGACGTTTTGGACCGTTGGCTGACCCGGGGCCGTCGTTATTAGCAACCGGGCCTGCTTCTTCGTTGCCACCGGAAGAAATTTTATTCATTTATAAATATTTATTTAAGCCAGAAGTATGATAGGAACATCATGTTGAAATATTGCAATTTATTCAAAATTTAACTCTTGGAATAGTATTTGTATTTTTCAGAAGACATTGTTTTTTACATTGGATCATTTTGTGATAATTTTTCATGAAACTTTGTGCACCCTCTAAAAAAGTATTCGAGTGCAAGAAGATTTTCCTACGTCAATTTCAAGCATGGTTCTTCATGAAAAGGGATTAACCCATTTGTGCCTGGATATTTTTGCGACTTTCTGCGATTTTTACTGATAACAGAAATAATAGATAAATTTCAGATGTCAACTTCTTGAACAAGGGATGATTTCTTTTAAAATCATTATGCATAAAAATCGAAATATCAACATCCTACTTGGTCATGTTAAAATATTTTGTAGAGTTGAGGCTCAATACTCATGAATAAAGGCTAGGAAAAATAAATAACATTTTTGACTAATAGCGAAACTGCCGTCCCAAAAAAGGGACGCTAGGCATAAATGGGTTAATCATTAACAAAACTGAAATGGGAAATTTGGCTCATAGTCGGATACTTTATTGAATGTGTGTACACGCTACACACACAATGACAACAAACGTTTTCAGAGATCGAATTTCATTGTTTCTCTGAGTAGATGACGCTTTTAGTTGGTTTATTTTTCTTATTGTTCAGTTTTTCTGAAAGAAATAAACTAAACGGCAACTTTCAGGGAAAAAAAGCACAAATCTTTAAATTTGGGGACATTTGGGGACAAAGTATTTTTGGGGACAAAATGAAAAAAAGATCTATATTTGGGGACTGTCCTCGAATTTCGAGGACGTATGGTCACCTTATTTTTAACCGACAACCCATACCGATACTTTATCTATAAACTCATTTTTAAAAATTGCCGATGCTTTTAAGGTTAAGTATCGGCGATATCAATAAGCGATACCGGTACTTTACATGTTTTAATGGAATTAAAACTACATCTCTATTTATTCTGGGCAGTTTCTTCAACGAAAGTGCCCTTCTCACCCTTCTGTTAAAATGAATGATGTCCTGTGATCCCATGGGTAAATATTTATACCCTGTAGAAAAAAAAAAGCAATGAATACAGTTAAGTAATTCCGCAGAATTTATTGCCTTTTCTCTCTCTTCCTTTTTTTTTGGGGGGGGGGGGACCTATTAAAATCGTTCCGACCAATGGCCGAATGGATAAGACGCTAAAAATCCGGAACATCTGGTGAGCAGGACCGAGGTTCTAGCTGTCGGTCTAACGGTGGTGGTGGGGGGGGGGCTTAGTGAAAAAAGTTACTCTTTTTTTATTTTGTTTTTTTATCACTTATTTAGTCTAGAGCTGTAAAAGTTAGTAAAAGATTTCTTTTGTAACACTTTTATTTTAATTTTTACAAAGTGTGTTATCCATAGCACTGTAATGAAACAATGCCTGAAAGCAGTGGTTAGTCTAGAGATGAGTTCGGGTTTATTTTTTAAAGCCCGAGCGATATTACTTAAGTCGAAGCCCTAGCCCGAGTCAGAAATTTAAGCTAATAGATAAATAAAAGACAATTACTCCATTAACCCATTTATGCCTAGTGTCCCTTTTTTGGGACGGCATTTTCGCTATTAGTCGAAAACGTTATTTATTTTTCCTAGGCTTTATTCATGAGTATTGAGCCTCAACTCTGCAAAATATTTTAACATGACCAAGTAGGATGTTGATATTTCGATTTTTATGCATGATGATTTTAAAAGAAATCATCCCTTGTTCAAGAAGTTGACATCAGAAATTTATTATTTCTGTTATCAGTAAAAATCGAAGAAAGTCGCAAAAATATCCAGGCACAAATGGGTTAACAGAATATCATAAATTTTGCTGTTTGTGCAAATTAAAGACAAATATAATAGAAAACTCTTAATGCACGTTCTAATTCTTTTCATTCAAGTTTATCAAATAATAATCAGTTTATTCCTCTCAGAAATCACTTTTTAAAATCTGTTTAAGCAGTATGTTCAAAAAAGGAGAAGTTTCTTACAAGCTCGATCCCGAACACAATTGTTAATTACAGCGCTCGAGCCCGGATTGGGCTGAGCAAGTCTCTCCTCTAGTGTAGTCCTAAGGGGAAAGATGGGGTACCGCTCATTTTTTATATTTAACACCCAAGCAGCAATTCATCGTCGGCCAAACGTCGCTCACAGAAGAATTTGACGTGGGGCTACCATCGACGACGATATGGGCTATTCCCAGATAACACACTTGTCCGTTTTATGTCTACCCAGACAGCACAAACTTGTCCAGAACATGTCCATATGATATCATGGACAAGTTTGGGACATAACTGACATCCCCAAATTTGTCTATATCTTGTCCATAATACTCCCCAAACTTATCCATATGGCACAATACGGCGTCCATAATGATATCCTCTGGACAAAATATAGACATCCATATGGACATGTTATGGACATCCAGAACTTATCTATATGGACATGTTATGGACATCCATATGGACATGTTATGGACATCCATAACTTATCTATATGGACATGTTATGGACATCCATATGGACATGTTATGGACATCCATAACTTGTCCATATGGACATGTTGTAGAGAACTAGAATATGTCCATAAAAATACATTCTGTGGATATTTATCTCATATCCACAGTTTATTTTTATGCTATGGATAAGTTACTACCATAAAGGAACAGAAGTATCTGTTTCATCAGTAATTTCTGAAATGGAGCTATTACAAGAACTGCTTGTAGGATCACACATATTTGAATCTTCAAAAATATTTTCATCGATCCTATTTTCAAATTCATTATGAAAATAATTATAATCGTGCGCATTAATAGCCTTCGATTCAATATCATTCACATTACATTCAGCTTCAATCAGGAATAATTCATCATTAACTTCTTGTTCAAGATTTCGCCATTCCTGACGAGTCGATTCAATTTTTTTATTAAAATACATATTAAGTCAAAAAGTTGTACATTACCTCGTATTGTAAAGAACAGAACAGTGATATAGGCAGGCAAAATGCAAGAAGTGCGCATAAAAATGTTATAATTGTCTAACAAGGAGACTTCAAATATGTGCGTACTATCTACCACAACCACCACAGATTATTAAAAACAACGTGTATACAAAAATGTTACTGCGCATGATCAAACAAACTAAGCCAATCAGAGTTTGTCGCCGATAGATTTTCCCATTTACGTCATAAAATAGACATGATTGGGGTGTTTAGATGTCCAATTCATGTCATATTACAGACATAATATGGGTTTTCCCGTTTTTGTCGTAATAAGACTTAATTGGGGTGTTACATGTCCCAATCATGTCTTATTCTAGACATATTATGGATTTTCCCAAAGATGTCGCTAAAATGATGTACAGGAGATATCTTATCATAGACATAGACATGTTTTGGACAAGTTTGTCCAGATATGGACATAAATTGGGCAAGTGTGCTGTCTGGGTATTTCTGATCCAACTCATCCATAATACATCCATGTCTATACATAGACATCAATAAGACATCTATTTATGGACATAATCTGGAAAATCCAGAATATGTCCATGAATAGACCAAAACTAGAATTAGAATATCCAGAATAAGTCCATTCATGGATGTATTCCAGATGATCCACACTATGTCAGTGATGCGATATAAAATGGATGTGTGCATAAGTCCAGAAATGGACAAAATATGGAAAGGTTACTTTTTTTGTCATTGATTTTCATTTTACCCAATACTGTACTTACGACGCATGAATTTATTATACTTTATGTTTTTATTGATATTACATTTTACCCTAAAAATTTTAAAAACATTTTAAATTCTAGAGTTGTTTTTTTTTTTTTTTTTTTTTTCGTCGGGGAACTTTTGAAATTTAAAATACTTTTTATGTATTATTATTTCCTATAAAAGCGGTAATGTCTAAAAAGAAACTCATATCCTCATACAAAAAAAGAAAATTCTCTAGCGACTCAACATCTAAAAACGAATAGCTGCATATTTTTTTCTAAGTTCTCAGTCATAAGCGTAAAGTTTTCAAAATTATTGGGGGGCGGGCCCCTCAACCACATATATTCATGTCAGTGGCATAGCCAAGGGGGGGAGTAGGGGGTCATAACCCCCCATGAAGAATTTATTGTCATACAAAATGTATGTTCTTCACTCCCTTATCATACACCCGTATACATACATGTGAGTTGCAGAAATCGTAACCCCTCCCCCCCATCCCATGAAAAATTTCTGGCTACGCCACTGATTCACGTACATATAACTTACTCATAGCTGCCAACTACTACGGAATATAATTAATCACTTTTTCTACATGATTTTTCGGCTTAAAATATAGCAAAATTTTGTGCTACGCGCGCGAAGTGGTTACTAATTTGAAAAAAATTATTAAAAAAATATACTGTTTACAAAAAGTGGTTAATTATATTCCGTAGTAGTTGGCAGTTATGACTTTACTATATATAAGTGTAAATTATTGGAGGCGCTCGAGCTCTATGGGTCTATAGAATTCTACACCTATGTAAGGTAAGTATCCATGTTAGTATCTTCCTACCATGTTATAAGTTAAAAGCCATGTTATAAGCAAAGTAAAAAATCAAAAACAGAAAAAAAAAACATTTTCGATGACATAGTGCATTTTAGACACATCTGAACTTTTTTTCATTTCATACTTTACATTGCATAATCTGATTTTGATTAACCAGAGCCTAGCGAGGGCAGCTTATAGTAACATCGTGTGTTATGTGGCGTCACAATGAATACTAAATCATGATTGAAATCAAAAGAAGAAAATTTTTAATAGTACAAGTAAGGATTTTTTTTAAACGTTTGTAAATGGCGTGAAATACTTTTTTTTATGTTAGTATAAATTAGTTTTCTGTATTTAGTAGTAAATTATTGGGTGGGCTCAGCCCCTATTCGCAATTTATTGGGGGGGCTCGAGCCCCACGGGCCCATATAAATCTACGCCTATGTTCTCAGTACGAAACTAAATAATCTTTTCAACATTTTGACGCATCAGAGCAAGTCCCGCTGCGTATAGTGGTTAGCACACTCTACTGTGAAGTCCATGATTGAGGTTTCGAATCTGAAGTGAGGCAAGTACTTAAAGGTTGGTTTAGAGAAAAAAAAATTAGGTACGAATATTTTTACAAAATTCTTTATTAAAATGTAACGATAAATTTAAATTAATCATTACATAAAATTAGCTAAAAATTATTAAATGTTTTTTTTTATGTCCAGCATTTGACCGTAAAGGTCTATAAATAGACAAACACGTCCATTATTACGTCCATATGCATGTCCCAAGACGTCATATGGGCGTCCTATAGTGCCATATTGACGTAAAATGGACGAGAATTGGACGAATCCTGGATGTTTAATGGACATGTCAGCTTGTCTATATGACGTCTTCTAGGCGTTTTCTGGACAAGTTTGTGCTATCTGGGTTGATTGGGGATGTCACATCGGCTAAAGATTGGACAATCTTTGGCGTTTGTTTGGTGCCAAAGTGTTTTGCGATCTCCTGCCAATGGGTATGATCGTCGGTCGAACAGTTGCCAATCACTTTCATCGTCGGTCGAACAGTTGCCAAACAGTTATTATCGACAATCGATCAGTCGCCAAACGCTTTTATCGACGGTCGACCAGTCCATATATATGTGTGCGTGTGTGTGTGTGTATAGTAGTACCTCGACTTTAGCAATTTTCAAATCTCGTCAATTCGCCTTTGTTTACTAAATAACTTTGGTTTACGATTTTAATAATGTAACTCGATATCCATACATATTAAGATTTTGCTAAATAAGAAAATTAATTGCCTTATTCTTTGTAAATGCAATAGTAACCCCCCCCACACGAAAAAAAAAATATGGCTATGCCTGTGTATAATGAAGTAACTTCTTCATATTTTAAAACAAACATCAAACATAAAAAAAGCTCCTATATAAAACTCTGCGTACACTCACACTAATTTTAAGCTGATCTAGTCTAAAAAATAAAATTTGTACAGTAGAATCTCGTTTATCCCACATAAAGGTGCCGGCACAATGTCGGATAATAGGGAGGAATCAAGGAAAACTTCTTAAACGTTAGGTTAAATTGTATCCTGGAATTGTATCCTTGTAACTTACTACCATATTTATGCATAAATATGGTAGTAAGTTTAAATTAGTTATTCCTAAAACAAAAATTAAATGAGTAGTTATTAACCGATTACTGTTTATAACATTTTTCTGAAATTAATTAGCCGTTAACCATGCCATTTTGATCAAGGAAGTGGAAACGTGGTGTTACGGCCAATTATCTGCGCAAGGGATCTAGGCCAAGGACGATGGAGGATTGCCCTCCGACGGGGACTATTTAAGGGATCCTAAGCCTTATTTAAGCGAAGTTTCGGAGAAAACCACGAAAAACTCCGCACGGTTAGGTCGGTGGATGCTACTTGATTTTGAACCAGGCACCCTCCGTCTTACAGCTGTGAGCGTAAAAGTGCTCAGCCACTGGTCGGGCTCATTTTGATCAAAAGCGGCTTGAAAGTGAAATTTTTTATCTACGATCTTTAACAATCGGTGTCAAATTGACAGAAATATTCTTTCAAGTTTGTACTGAATCCCTCGATAGCCAGCTTTCTCCTTTTTTCGATCCTTCGGAAAGAAACCCTTTGACCAAGACTGCCAAATTACTACATTTACCTTATCCAAATTTCTGTTTTATGCATACATTATTTAACATTAACAATGAGACTAAATGAATCCAAGACCAGTTTTGATTTGTTTTCGATGCAGAATCGCGATATGAAAATCTTACTAAATAAAAAAATTTAAAGTGTTTAGCGTAAAATAATAAGTAGGGAGATTGCCGTCCTTACGCGGCTACATCACTGACTGAAAGTAAAGTATCAATGTGTAACATCTGTACGGAACTATGAACACTTGTGCTCCATGACTCACCAATATCTTGCCCAAGCAAAGCAACCACTTCCTCATTAGTTACATTTGTCTTGGGCTGCTCGAACTGAAGCATAACTCCTGTCAAAGCCATACTCAAAGAGGTAGCTCAGGTAATCCTATCCTCCAGGAAATGTTGACTTCTGATACCAAAATGATAATGATTAAATCTTTGAAATTTTCTGCCTTTTCAACAGTTTGGACCCTCCTCGAAAATTATTTGTTTCGGACGGCCCTAAGCCCTGAGCATAAGTAATCATCTCACTAGGCGTAAGCAATTTAAGTAATAGGTTGGTTATTTGGAATCAATTTTTCGCAAACTTTTCCTGAAATAAAGGATATCAAGGGCAACCCCCTCCCCCCTCCAATTTTGATGTCGATATCATTCCCAAGCAGAATCAAATACCCTTGCGTCAATTTTTAAATATATTTTAAAACATAAAATCAGTATCTATGGTATGTGAATGAGAGTTAAGAGTCCCCTGCCCTCCAAATGGATTTTATCATTGTGACGTCATTTTTCAAACAACACGTGATCCTCAACCAATGAACAGGAACGGTAGAGTCTGTTGACATCCAATCCTTCAATCTAGATGGTCCAAATTTATATTTTCCACCGACAAGTGGTTGAAATAGCCTCGTATCGATATCGTCTATTATTCTGACTGTTTTTCATACCAGCTCACTCCTTACCGGCGCCCGTTTCTTGGAAAAAGAACGCAAAGCTTGTTTCAGATAAATGAACTACCAGTCATTTCCTACAATCAGTGGCGCACACAAGGGAGGGGTCCAAGGGGTCCGGACCCCTCCCAAAAGAGTTGTCGATTTTCCTTCCTTAAATCGTCTTGTAATGTTTGACTTTTAAATCCTAACTAATATTATAAATGCGAAAGTGAGTTGGTTTGTTTGTTTGTTTGTTTATGACGCTAAAACGCCTAAACCGCTGAATCGATTAGGATGCATTTTGGTTTAGATATAGATGGGACCCTGGAGGTGGTTATAGGCTAATTAGAATTTTAGATTTTTAATTACTTTTTTAATTATTAATTAAAAACCGTTTTTAAGTTGCCATGCTTGGCGAGTTTCGCCCGTATCAATCAAATGATTCATGTTTCGAGCTAACAAGAATGCTATTGCTTCAATAAAGAAGCGCGTGCGTACATCTGAAAAACATTAAATTCTACGGAAATTATGCCAGTTTTATACCAAATCTATCTATCAATAATAATAAAAATGAATGTTCTTCAGACAAATCTACAGAAAGCAGAGCTTTAAAAATTTGAGCATAGAAGCCCATGACTGTGCACCTGAGGCTCAGAATGTTGAAATTTTAAATACTTTTCTAATTATTAATTAAAAACCGTTTTATCGCCCGCACAAAATGATTTATGCTTTTGAAATAAAGCTGAAATTCTATTTTCAGATAAACATGCATTTGAAAAACATGAAATGGCATGGAAATTATGTTGATTTTACGCCAAATTAAAAAGCATTAGAAAGAAAAGTCCAAATGTGTTTCTTAAACTTCATAAATTTCCAAATCCTACAAATAATATAAAAACTCGGCTGTTCGAGCCTCGTCAGGGGGAGATCCCCCTGAACCCCCCTAATTTTTTAGTTTTATGATTGCCATATTAAAACTATATTAATTGACTTGTCATTTTATCGCTCATCTTTCGCGTATTTCGCCTGGTAACCCTATGTTGAAATTTTTATGAGTGTAACCAATTTATAGAAAAATACATGTGGTGCATATTCTACAGCTTACGAAATATTGTAACAATAGATTAAAGCTGTTGTGAACTAATAATATTTAACTAATATATGTGAACTGAACTGTTGTGAACTAATATATGTAAAAAATACATGTGGAGCATATTCTACAGCTTACGAAATAGTGTAACAATATCGAGACTAAAGATTGCTTTAATCTCGATATTAAAGCTGTTGTGGGCTGAAATGTGCTTTACGCTACCGCTTGGCGACTGTTTTTTTGGAGTGGGCGATAAACGCGCTAAATATGGTAAATTCGATATTTTAAAGCTGTGGAAATATCCTAAAGATGTTAGATTTTCGCGCATGCGTTGTTGTTATTTTGTAATCTAGCTACTGCGTGACATATGTAGCTAAAAGTAACCAATGTGCTTGTTCTATTTGACGTCATTAAGCTGTTAATTTGCGTTTTTTGCGCATGCGTTGTTGTTATTTTGGAATCTAGCTACTGGAACTAGATTTGAACAAGAAAATTTTTGTTAGAGAGGTTTTTAAAAATATTTTTAGAGAAATTTGCTTTCATATTTTTTAAAAGTACTTTAGTACGTCATATTTTTAAAAGTACTTTTAAAACTGATTTACTTTTGGAAACATTACAAACTGATTTTTAAGAATTAATTTGTTTTCGTCGGCTGATTTATTTGTGGCAATTATCGTCTGCAAATCGAAATTTTGCATGTGGAACAAGTTTATTATTCTGCATTTGATTTTTTTTTGACGAGAGTGGTCATTGCTTTGTGACGTTCTCTTGTTGATTTGATATTCGTTTTTTGGACGAGAGTAAGTGAAATAATTTTTTATTTAGTTTTATTCTTAGTATTTGATTTAAATTGTTGTATTACTTTTGAAAATATTTGATTTGCATATAGCTTAGCAAAGGGTAATTCACTGTTGTTTTTTTAGTTAAAATCGGTCCACTGGTTGCGTAGTTTACATAGCTGTACAACTAGGTTGCTGAATCCACTGAGGTTTTTTTAGTTAAAAACGGTCCACTGGGTGCGCAGTTAACATAGCTGTACAACTAGGTTGCTGAATCCACTGAGGTTTTTTTAGTTAAAAACGGTCCACTGGGTGCGCAGTTAACATAGCTGTACAACTAGGTTGCTGAATCCACTGAGGTTTTTTTAGTTAAAAACGTTCCACTGGGTGCGCAGTTGACATAGCTGTACAACTAGGTTGCTGAATCCACTGAGGTTTTTTTTAGTTAAAAACGGTCCACTGGGTGCGCAGTTGACATAGCTGTACAACTAGGTTGTACAACTCTCGCAAAGGACCACCTTAGCGTATTTTCGAGGGGCCCTCTATTTATTTCTAGTACTTTGTTAGTTTTTACTTTAAATAGTTTCATATTCTTACATCGGGGAAGATATCATAACCGTGAATGAAACACATAAAAAACATTCAAAATCCATTTAAATCTCAATTTTACGGCCCGTCACCTCGCTAGCATCTTAAAATTTGGTCCGCATCTTTTCAAATTTTGCCCACACCTGTTTTAAAATATTTGTTTCCCGCAATTGCGATTTTGATTACGTTTTTGAATCTGCGATGCATCTTGGGAAAATAATCCTAAAAGTAAACTTTCTTCCATGGCTCAATCCCACAGGCTTTTGCGTCATACTTGCTTTGCCGAAGGAGAAAAACGAAAGTAACGGAAGCTATAGATTATGACGCGAACCGAAGAGAGCACAACGTCTATCGAATTCCATGGTTGCAATCCTAGAATCGCTTCACAGAAAAGCGCCAACTGGCCAGTTTGTTGACAATCGCCAAGCGGTGGGCTAAAGCGCATTTTCACCCTGTTGTGAATTAATAGTATTTAAATACATGTAAAATTATGTCGCTTTTTTATGTCACATTTTTCAATAAGGGTATTGAGAGATAAAATGAGTCATTAAAAAATGTGTACGTTTGTGTGTTTAGATGTTTTTGATTGAATCACACACAAATTGCTGAACGGATTTGGAGAAATTCGTAATGAAGATAGCTTATGCCCTGGATTAACATACAGGCAACCTTTCAAGCATATAGCATAAATAATTCTTTTACAAAAACATTCATAATAATTCTAATGTATTGCGCTCTATGGAAATTTTATAGCTACTAAACCGATTCTAAAACTTAGTTACACTATTCCTGAGTATTATTGTTTGTTTGTGGATTAAGACCGATTGACTACACTAGGTCCTAGGCCTATATGGGGAATTCCTCTGTGGGGAGCTTTCTAAGGGATCCTAGCCCGTATTTACGCGAGGTTTTGGAGAAAAACTGCGAGCGGCTAGGTCGACAGGCTCGACCAGGGGTTGAATCTGGCACCTCCAGCCTTCCAGTTTTGAGAGTAGAACTTCTTAGGCACTGGTGGGACCCTGAGTGTTATAGGCTACCTTTTATGCATATATCACAAATAGTTCTTTTACAGGGATACTCATAAGAATTACATTACACTCTATGTGTATCTCTGTAAGTACTGAACCGATTCCAAAACTTTTTTCACGGTTAGTAAGCTACACTATTCTTGAGTATTATAGGCTAAAATTCATGCATGTAGTGCAAATAGTTCCTTTACAGGAACACTCAAAATAATTCTAAAACTTTTTCGCTATTAGAAAGCTGCACTATTCCTGATTAACGTAGGCTAAAATTCATGCTATAGCATAAATATTTCTTTCACAAGAACAACAAAAACAGTTAGCAAATACTGTCGTAACTGTATTCGCCAAATGCCTGAAAAAAAATCTGAATTTACTAACTCTGCATACTCTGCTATTTTAAATGAAGTATACTACCATGCATTATACTTCATATAAAATAAGTAAAAAGCAAATAATATTTAAATGCAGTTTCTTTTGTCGCAAACATATGTGTTATTCACACATGCTTCATTTCTTTTGGGACCTCACTCTAAAGCCGACGCGGACGAAGTCGCGGGTAGCAGCTAGTAAGTTATAAAACATCATATACTTATTTTCAGCAGTTAAGATAGATAAATAAAAACACTGTAAAAGGGGGTTAGAGTAAAAATATGAAAAATCCGCATTTTTTCAAGTGGTTGTCACAGCTTTATGGGTTGGACCCCCTCCAAGAGAAAATCCTGTCTGCGCCACTGCCTACAATAGACACTAGACAGTTGTTCAAATAAAGCGATGTCTCATTACCACAATAGGTATGTTATTGCGCTTGCGTAGTTCTTCTTTTAGAAGAGTTAAGTATCGGTGAAAACGGACGAAAGTATCAGGAATCAGGAACAGATACTTTTCCGATACTTTCAAAATATGAAAGTACCGATATCTACAAAAAAATGAGGTACCGGCGCTGATACTATCGGTTAGCTTCATAATTGCAATATTATTAGTCTTAGAAACATAACTTCAGTGTCATTATTCAGCTTTTATAGCCAGCTCGCTCTCATGACCTTTCGTTTTTGTCGAGGCCGGGCAGGGTGGATATTTTATCTGGAGTGGGCAGGGTGGGAGGATATGGATGCAGAATGGGCAGGGTGGATATTTTACCTGGATATTTTATCTATGTCTTCATAGATAAAATATCCAGGATGTTTATAAAAAATTTTAAAAAATCAATATCTTGGCTTCAGCTCGTGCTAGAGGCAACCAGAAATGTAAATCACGGCTGAGAGGGTTATGGGCCACGCACAGGCATCCGAATGCCCGGCGCCGAGCGAGCGAGGTGGTTTCGGGAACTTCAGAAAGCTGGGCAGTACCACTGTAGATTGTACGTTCACCAGAAATCTTAATGTTGACATTATGTTTCTTATTCTTCATATCATAAACCAACGTTAAACAAAACCGCTGTCGATCATCAATCGAAATAAGTTTTTATGTACTACCTATTCAGTATCAGTATTCTATTAAAGTATTTAGAAAGAAGTCAATGTTGTTTTCATTTCAATCTTTAATACTGAAAATGACTCGATCACATAGACTTACGTTAAACAAAGGCCGTGTGCCCCCGACACAGCCCGAGAACCTATTTTTATTATTATTTTTTTAATTCGCCGTTGTCTTCCTACAAAATCGCTACATTTTGCCCTCGAGTGGACGTTTGTGATGCAACGAGTAAAACTTCTATCCATGTGTAAACTAGAGTAAACCATACAATTATGCGACGCAACCCAGACAACACAAACTTGACCTGAACATGTCCATATGATATCATGCACAGGTTTGGGAAATAACTGACATCCCGAAATTTGTCTATATCTACCATAATACGCCTCTAAGTTTCCACTAGGGCACAATAACTGCGTCCATAATGATATCCTCTGGACAAAATATAGACATCTATATGAACTTGTTGACATCCAGAATTTGTCTATACGGACCTGTTATAGATATACATATGGGCAGGTTGTAGACATCCAGAATTTTTCTACATGAACTTGTTATAGATATCCATATGGACAAGTTGTAGACATCCCGAATTTTTCTGCATGGACTTGTTATAGATATCCATATGGGCATGTTGTAGGCATCCAGAATTTGTCTACGTGGACTTGTTACAGATATCCATATGGGCATGTTGTAGGCATCCAGAATTTGTCTACGTGGATTTGTTACAGATATCCATATGGACATGTTATAGGCATCCAGAATTTGTCTACATGGACTTGTTACAGATATCCATATGGACAAGTTGTAGACATCCAGAATTTGTCTACATGGACTTGTTATAGATATCCATATAGATATGTTGTAGACATCCAGAATTAGTCTACATGGACTTGTCATAGATATCCACATGGACATGTTATAGACATCCAGAACGTGCCTATATGGACATGAATAGGACATCCAGGATATGTCCAAAAAGGACATTCTGTGGATCAGTGGCGCACACAAGGGGGGGGGGGGTCCAGGGGGTCCGGACCCCCCCATCGGCTTTGATATTTTTTTTTTCGATTGATTATTATCCTATATCAATAGTAAATAAAACAATTCCAAAAAAAGGTAGCAATAGTTTCAGTTCTAATAAATGAAAAAAGAATTTTTTTTCTCGTTTTCCTCAACTTTCAAAAACGAACTGAAAGCGAACATAAAACACAATCCTGTTTTCAAAACTGAACAACTATTACTTTCCTTCCCATTGTACTGTGTAGTGTATTCTTAGGGAACTGGATGGGACGAGTTTGGATGAATTCCATCTAATGAAAACGAGCTCTTTCATCACTGATTTTTGACAATCTGGAACATCCCTAAAAGTTGGACCCCCCCCCACCCCCAACCCCAGCCAAAAATCCTGTGTGCGCGCCTGCTGTGGATATATATTTCGTATCCACTGTTTATTTTTATGATATGGTTAAGTTACTTTTCTCCCATAAAGAGATATTTTTTAATCCGTGGGCTAAGCCAAAATGACGGTATGTGCCCGAAGAAATATTTTTTGTCATATTTTTTGTCGAGGTGTTTTAAATACTGCTCTTGACTCATTAAGCAGTGCTGCAAAGCATGCATATTCTTTTAAAATCATTAGCAATTTAATTTAGATGCGCATGTGGAATATTAATGTCAATAGCCCATTCAGCAATCCTGCTAGAATAGGATTGACCACAAAAAGGAGTACAAGTATCAGTTTCATCAGTAATTTCTGAAATGGAGCTATTGCAAAAACAGTTTGTAGGATTACACATATTTGAATCTTCGAAAATATTTCCATTCCTCCCGAAGAAGTACACAGCACGAGTGCAACCGCAACCACAGATAAGTGCCACGTGCATACAAAAATATTACTGTACATGATCAAACAAATTAGACCAATCAAAGTTTGTCGCCGATGTCCCTTTTGTGTTTTCCCTTTTCATATCATATTGTGGACAAGATTTTCCCCATTTATGTCATAAAATAAACACGATTAAGATATTTATATGTTTCCTTTTTCATGTCATTAGAAACAACATTTGGGATTTTCTATTTATATCATAAATTAGACATAATTGGAGTGCATAAATGTCCAATTCATCTCATATTACAGACATAATATGGATTTTCCAATTTTTGTCGTAATAAGACTTAATTGGGGTGTTACATGTCCCAATCATGTCTTATGCTAGACATATTGTGGATTTTCCCAAAGATGTAGCTAAAATGATGTCCAGGAGATATCTTGTTATAGACATGGACATATTTTGGGAAAGTTTGTCCAGATTTGGACATTAATTGGGCAAGTATGCTTTCTAGGAATGCTACTTGTTAAAATCAAACTATTCAATACGTGTTAAAGTAAATTGAAATCTTTTGAGATTTGCTTTTAAAGTTTAAATTGCCTTCCACCCTTCAAAAGAAAGAAAAATAAATCCCATTAAAAAATAGGAAAACTGGTCTCAATGATTTTCTTCGTGAAAAACCTTAAAAATATATATTTTACAAACACTTCACTGTATACCCTCTCAAAAAAGTATTCGAGTAAAAGAGAAATTTCCTTTTTTAGATTTACAAATAATTAACGAGTTTTTGAAAAACGCACATCTTGACAGAAATATGAAAAGTTACAATTATATATAATCCAATTCATATTCTATGATAAATAATTTTTAATTCACGAAACCAACGTAGGAAGTTGCACTCTTACTCGAATACTTTTTTGAGAAGGTGAATAAAAGGAAAATTTAAAATAAAATCTTACTTCAGTCTTAAAAAGCCACTAATTAAAATTTCACTTTAAAATGCAAAAGTTGATCTGAACATTTTTACTTTTTACTTTAAAAACTTATATTTCTTCGTAACATGTTATTTAGATTATTATCTAAACATTCATTATAATAATAATATACTTTTTCAATAAAAATAGTTGAATGAAAAACCATAAAAATTAAATAATTTAGGTTGATCTTAGCAATTAAATTATACACAATTCAAGTTTATTTATAACAAATGCCAGGATTTAACAGTCAAGTCATTAGCCTTCTGGCTTCCCTTGAACAATACAATTACAACTTTTAAGTGCAAAACAAGTGTCAATATGTAATCTGTCCATTGAGGATCCAGAGTCACACAGACAACAAACTGGTGAGTCCTTAGCCCAATTCTAAAGAGATGAGCATTGAGACAATCGTGCCCTGTTAAAAGACTGAAAGTGGCAACAGCAGAATTTCGTGTGGGGGGGGGGGTCCGGAATAGACATTCCAGTATCGCAAAAGTGTTCCCAGTAATTTCCCATAGCTAATGTAGTCAAATCCAATTTAAATCTTTTCTCAAATTCCATTTTTATTAGAAGTTTAGCATAATGAAAAGGAAGGAAGATTTGGTCTGTGCAAAACAGTAGTACTCCTCCTTGCGAGGTAATTAGCACTTTCATTACATTCTACTTCACGGTGGGAGGGAACCCACTGTAAAATCACAAAATCAGCAAGTGATTTCTCAAATAGCTTCTAGTTCTCTATTGAACGTTGCTTTCTATAAAGCTGTTGGAAGTGATACCACAAAGTGCTCACAATAGTAGAAAGAAGAATAGTAGAAGTTTTCTTCATCAATCGGTACGGTAGGTCTAGATCGAGAAACACACGAGTTCACAGAAGTCAAGGGGGCACCGGGGACCAACTAGCAACTCAGCCTCACGGATAGTCAATTTCCCCAAAGATCTGCTAGCCAATTTGGTTAAAACCATGTTGGATCTTAACCAAATTAGTCTGTATTATAATCAAGCTTTCTCAACTTTTTGTAATCATAGTCCTTCCAATAGAAGTTATCTGAGAGCCAATACAGCTTTTGCAGTAGGAGTTTCAGCACATTCCATATTCCATGTTTTATCGGGTATGAAGTTTGGTCAATAACCGCATGACTGCAATAGAAGTGGATTTAACTGCCCCAGTGATTAAACGTATTGCTTGATTTTGGCATCGTCCTAATTTATTAATAGTGGAATCAGAAACTGAAACAAGGACCTCATTACAATAGGAAACGAGTGGTTTGATATAGATTCTGTAACAAGTGAGGAGAGTATTTCTACCCCACCTAAGCCGTCGAGAAGTTTCAACTGTGGAAGCCTACGCTCCAACTTTCCGTTAACTCGAGTCAGACGCTCATTCCAATTAAACGTTCATCTAAGGTGCAACCTAAATAAGTGGTATTGTCTGTAACACTAATAGTAAAACCACAATAAAAAAGCTTGTCTGTTTAAAGTAAAAAATTGGCATGTAATCTTGACAATATTAATAGTCATATTATTGTGCCTACACCAAACATAAAGTTTCCTCAGTGATTGTGATTGTGTGTGATTAAGGCACACCTGCGCGAGGTGTATCTGCCTCAGATGAGGGATGCCTTGGTAGGAGAACTTTCTAAGGGGTTCTAACGCGTATTCACGTTACATCTGGAGAAAACCTACCAAAACTCCAAATCGTTAGATCGACGACCGCGCGATGGGACCCGAACCCAGGACATTCACACTTCGGCCGTCTACCATTTTCAGTGATATAACCACTGTGCCATGGTGAGGTGTTGAAGTTTCCTCAATGATGCATTGAGTTTAATGTTCAGTGACTGCAATTGAGTCTTAAGAGTACTGCTCCATAAAACAAGGTCGTCAGCAAAGAGTGCTGACGTAATCAAACAGTCGGACAACAAAAGATCTGGGAGGTGACTGATGCACATGTTGAGCAGGATTGGGTTCCTACAATTTAAGTACAATAAACTAATTATACACAAGGAAAAATATTAGTAAAATACTACTTATTCATTGAAGTGCCTCGTTAATAAACCTATAATAAGCCTATCATAAACCACACAATGCATCTCACTATTCTAAAAAAAAGTAAAGGCCGCTGGCGCTGTCAAAGCTTGTCAGCTTATCTCCTCCTAAACCGTGGGGATTTGAGTTTCGACTAAGGTGCCCACATGATTCGAAAAATTCCGAGGAACCTGCTAAGCTGAGTTAAATTTCGAAAATCGAATTATTTTAGAAGATATTAATAAAAACTGAAAAAATAAACAGAATGGCTGCCAGATTTGGCATAAAATCATTCATTCCTTTGCAACAAAGCGTTTCCAAGTATCTAGAATCGCGTGAAATTTACAAACATGAGTTAGAATTACGCCCATTTTACGCCAAAATAAAAACTATCTTTCTTCTATATTAATACAACAATGTGTAAACTGTTAGTTTGTTTGAATGTGTCTCGCGGTGATCGTAGACCTCACTGGCGTAGCCAGGATTTTGTTTCGGGAGGGGCACAGAGAGTTTTGTCCAACTAATTAATATTCTAATTATTAATTGCAATTAGAAATATTTTAATTATTAATTAATCTTAAATTTAAAAATTTTATAATTATTAATTATAATTAAAAATAAGATTCTAATTGTTAATTCTAATTCTAATATTACTTAATTAGTAATTTCACAAAAATATCCTTAAATATATGTTTAAAGATGCTATTCAGTATTAATTTCCCGAGTTAATTAATAATTCTTCAATATAAATTATCTCTGTAGATAGATGCTTATGTACCGGTTTGTCTGGCGATTATCTCAACCAGATAAGATTTTTTTTTTAATCCAGGCCCGTATCTGCTACTACAAGTCTTATCTATATAAATAAAATTAGACTTTTGTCTGTACATTTCTTGGAATTCAAAAATTTTGCGATTTCTATCCGTTTCAAGCACCCGGGAATCCAATGCGACCCTCAAAAAAAAGTTTGTCTGTCTGTCGTTCTGTCATTCTGTCCGTGACGCTTTTTTTGTTTAAGCATCACGTAAAAACGACTGAAGCGAATGATATGAAATTTGGTGTCATGATAGGTGGTCACTCAACTTAAAACATAGGCGTCGAATTTTTAAAAAATCTTGATTAGATTTTCAGATTTTGCAAAAATCCTTTCAAACTGCGTAAATTTGTGTTCAAGCATCACGTAAAAACGACTGAAGCGAATAATATGAAATTGGGTGTCATGATAGGTGGTCACTCAACTTAAAACATAGGCGTCGAATTTTTAAAAAATCTTGATTGGATTTTGAGATTTTGCGAAAATCCTTTCAAACTGCATAAATTTGTGTTCAAGCATCACGTAAAAACGACTGAAGCGAATGATATGAAATTGGTTGTCATGATAGGTGGTCACTCAACTTAAAGCATAGGCGTCGGATTTTTAAAAAATCTTGATTGGATTTTGAGATTTTGCGAAAATCCTTTCAAACTGCATAAATTTGTGTTCAAGCATCACGTAAAAAGGACTAAAGCGAATGATATGAAATTGGGTGTCATGATAGGTGGTCACTCAACTTAAAACATAGGCGTTCAATTTTAAAAAATCTTGATTGGATTTTGAGATTTTGCGAAAATCCTTTCAAACTGCCGAAATTTGTGTTCAAACATCACATAATAACTGCAAAGGTGAAAAAATGATATTTGGTGAAATGATAGGTAGTCACTGACCTTAAACTATAAGCATCTAATTTTAAAAAAATCGATCAAATTTCGAAATTTTGTGAAAATCGTTTAAAACTGAGGGAATCTTTGTTCCCGCATTACGTAATAACGACTAAAGCGAATGATATGAAATTTGGTCACATGATAGATGGTTGCTCAACATAGACTATAGGTGTCCAATTTTTTAAACATTTTTATTAGATTTTGAGATTTTGTGAAAATTCTCTCAAAATACGTTTATATTTCTTCAAACATCACGTAATAACGACTAATACGAATGATACGAAATTTGGTGATATGATAGGTAGTTGCTAATCTTAATTTGTAGGCGTTGAATTTTTAAAATATTTTGATTACATTTTGAGATTTTGCGAAAATCGTTTTAAAATGCTGAAATTTTGTTCCAGCATCACGAAATAAAGACTGCAGGGAATGAAACGAAATTGGGTGACATGATAGGTTGTCACTCAACTTAAATTCTAGGCTTCAAATTTTTCAAAAATGTTGATTAGATTTGGAGATTTTGCGAAAATTATTTCAATATGCGTAAATATTCGTTCGCGCATTACATAATTACGACTAAAGCGAATGAAATGATATTACTTAGTTACTCTCTAACCTGTAATATTTTAAGAATACATAAAAATTATAACTTCGCTTTCTTTACTTTGGCAACATACTACATCCATTCTGTGTACTCCTACAATGCTGACGAAAGTTCTTGCTTTTTGGAAATTTGCATTCACTAACCCGTCAAGGACGGGTACTTCAGCTAGTTCTACAATAAATATATCTTAAGGAAGATACTGAAAAGAAAACTAAATAAATGATTTTTAAATCTCAGTAAACGTCCATAGTAAAAAATATTTCTATGCAAAATTTTCTTCTTATAAACAGGAAATATATCAATCTATCCCGGATTTTCAATCAGCTCATTTGCAGCTGCATATAACTAATACATACAGGTTGATTCAAAATTAGTGTGACCAATTTTAAAAGCGTATAATTATTTATGGTAAATTTTAATTTACCACCTGTTTTATTTTAAAAATTAAACGTTTAAATTACCAATCGAACTACTTTTATTAGTGGGAGTCAAATTTGGCTCCGAAATTACATCCTCAAACCCGAAACGAAATTTTTAAGCTTTTGTAGGATGGTTGCTCAAATTCTGTCATAAATAAAGCATTTAAAATTCAGAAAAGGCATTTTTCTAAACTTTGTATAACTATCTAAACTTTGAAAAGAAATAAAATACGGCTGGCAATCAAGAGCTCCAGGGGGGAAATGTGGAAGAAAGGAAGTCATTGGTGAAAAAGAAAAAAAGAAGCTGAAAAGACTTATCGTTGTAGAAAATCCTCTTCCTCAAAGAACTTTAGAAAAGAAACTACAGGTATCCCAATCGACAATTTGCCGTCAGATAAAGAAAATTGCCTATAAAAATTGAAGAACTCAACTACAAACATCAAATATCTGCAAACACTGTAGAAAAACGAAGAAAACGTTCTTGGCCTCTGTATTTAATGTTACACAAAGGTAGATACAAAATATGGATAACTTCTGATGAAACGTTGTTTCGTCTGTCATTCACAACTGGCAAAAAGAGGTTCAATATATTTCACGTGAACAGCGTCGCAAAGACGCAGCTGTTTTGCAGAAGGCAAGTTGGATGTTAGGTACTGTGGTATGGATGGGAATGTCCTCTCAAGGCTTAATAAAACCACTTTTTGTAGAACCAAAGGTTAAAATTGATGCTAAATACTATCAGAATAAAGTTCTGGAGCACATGATAAAAGAAAGTAAACGTCCCCCAAGAAAACTTTGTTTTACACCAAGATTCTGCACCAAGTCATACTGGAAGGTCAACTGTCAAATGGCTGAAAGATTTAAAAAAAAAAAAAAAAAACTTTATTTCTCCTGAAAATTGGCTACTATCATCCCTTGACTGTGCTAATTGCGATTATTTTTTATGGGATACTTAAAAGAACAATGAAGCCTATGAACCTTAAATAGACGTAAGGTAAGAACACTTTAAGGGCTTTAAAAAGCAATCAAAGAGGAAGTTGGAAAAATACCTCCAAAAATGGTCTAAAAAGCTCTTTTGTCTTGACCTAAACGTTCACTTAAAGTGTACTATGCTAAAGGAAACCACATTGAAAATTTTGTGTAAATAACTTAATTCAATAAAATTTTATGATGCTCTGAAATTGGTCACGTTATTTTTGAATCAACCTGTATTTTATAATGAAGATAACGCAAACACAAACCTATCATTATTTTCATAATTAACAGCCACAGAACAGCGACGCTAACTTTAAAAAATAAAGCTTTACTTATATTGCACAGGCTGTACTAACTCAGTTTCTTATTGCAATTAATAAGTCAAAATGTACAGTTTTATGCAGTAACACATAATTAACCTAGAAAATCTTATGACTAGATTTTTTATTTATTTTTTTATTTTTTCAAAATACTTGTTTTTAATATAATGTTGCTCACAAATTTAAGATATTCTAAATAATGCAGACACAATATTAAAATAAGAAAGATACAGCTTGAAGAAAATCATCCAAAACTCTGGTTTCTGCAATAAAGTTGATCACTAGATTAAAATACCCTACACAATTCAAATACAATATCAAAATAACAAAGATATGACTTAAGGAGAATCTTCCAAAACTTTGCCCTTCTGTATAAGGTTGCTGACAGGATTAGAATATTATACGTATACAATGCAGGCACAATATTGAAATAACCCAGACATCACTTGAAAAAAAATTCTGAAACTCTGCTCTTTGGAATAAGGTTGATCACAAGATTAAAATTTTCTGCACATTGCTAACAAAGTACGTATTAAAATAACACAGACGTCACTAGCAGAAAATCTTCGAAATTCTGGTTTTTGGAATAAAGTTGGTTCAAAGTATATAGAATTTTTCTACTTAATCAGTCTTAAAAAATATAATTAATTGCAAATTTTCGACTGGAATAAGTTTTGAGCTGTACTTTATAATTTAATTAACATCTAGATTTAAGAACATCTTACATAATATTGGGAAGATTAAATGGTAAAAATACAC
This sequence comes from Cheiracanthium punctorium, assembly GCA_038373885.1. Taxonomy (NCBI): domain Eukaryota; kingdom Metazoa; phylum Arthropoda; class Arachnida; order Araneae; family Cheiracanthiidae; genus Cheiracanthium; species Cheiracanthium punctorium. Next base: position 161,352 of record JAWZYV010000191.1, read on the forward strand.
CGAATTTGATTTCTTAATAAAAAAAAAAGAAAAAAACAGACGCACAAAACTTTCCAGAACGGATAAGTTCTTAAAATTATTGATGGGGGAGGGGTTGCACTCATCGCTAGTTGGTGAGCCATAAGTCAGGGGGGTGGGCACTAGAGATGAGATGCACTCAGCCCGAGCCCAAACCAGGCTCGGGCTTGTGAGAAATTTCTCTTCAATTGAACGTATTCCGTGTAAACAGATTTTAAAAAGGGATTCATGGGAGAAATAAACTAATTAATATTATTTGATAAACTTTAATATAACGAATTAGGAAGTGCATTAATAGTTTGCTGTTATATTTGTCTTTAATTTGCACAAACGGCAAAATTTATGATATTCTACCAATGAAGTCATTGACTTTTATATACCTATTAGCTGAAATTTCGGGCTGGGGCTTCGGCACCCTGCATAAGTACGAAGTTTTAACGTACAATTTAAAAAACAAAAATGAAAATAGGTCTATTTAATTGTTTAACTTAGAAGAAAAATATATTTAATAGAAAGTTACATTTTAATGAACAACTTAATGTCTTATTTTAGAATCAGAAAATAAAGGTATTAAGCTCCGATTTTTCAGATTAATTTCAAAGCAAAACTGCTGTTCCCATTGGTTGCGGTTTTAAATTACAAAGGAAAGCACTTAAGAATATTTAATTTTTTTTTTAAACTGTGAGTAGTAAAAATATTAAGAAGAAAACATTACTGAAAGTAATTTTTATTTAAAAAATACAGACTTGGTGGACTGTTGATAGACCTTATTGAGTCGCGAGCCGGATATCCGAAAGAGAAGTCGGATATCCGGTGATTGTGATTCGGATATCCGATGATATTTCGGATATTGATAAATCAGCCGGATATCACGTGCATCCCTAGCTATTTCAAATATTCATTTATTCTTTACCAGAGCATAGAAAATAGTATTTATAAAGTTTTATAAAACTTTAGAACAGAAAAACAAATTACAGATTTACCCTCTTGTCAGTTGAAAGGGTGGGTATAAAGGAAACATTTCTTAAATTATACATATTAATGAAAATATGATAATACAAATTTTTCAACATACTTAAGAAGATATTATGTTGCATGTATTATGTCATCGTTTATATTATCATTTAAAAACACACAATGAAATATTGAGTATTTACTTTAGTTTCTTTTCCTGATGTGCTTTCTGAAGTTTTCTGGAAATATCTGTTCATCTATGGCTTTTTCCGCTTCCTGTAGATTTGAGTCTTCATTGTTAGCAGGCAAACTATGTATAATTTTTGGAATTTTATTTAAAATTTCTCCTACTCAACGGGCACTTTCTTGAGGCCATAATCTCTATACGAACCCACCAACTGGACAGAACAGCACACTATTCAAAAACACGAGCGTCTGGACCTTGGGAATGGTGGGGAAAGGGCCAGCTTGTGCCCCTCCTTGAAATTTTATCCTTAGTAGAAAGAATTATTTTTGTACATATACACCATAGTTTAAAAATACCACAGGTGGCCATGAAAGCTGCTAACACTTGGGGATACTTACTTCACAGGGTACAACGGTAACGAGCTGAGGTTATAGGGTGAGGGAAATTTTTAGTATCCCGGAGTAAGATATTGCCCAGATGTATATTTTTCTGGTGTGTAGGCGTGTCGAAAGTCACCTCGGGTTAGTGATTAAAGGGCACTTTTTAACCTTTTTATTGACTTGTTTTTTCTTCGTTCTCAATGTGAAAGGATCTAGAAAACGTTTATCAGAAAGATTAGACAAATATCACACAACAAGGATTCTGAGACGATCCATTTTTACAAATTACAATATATATATAACAACTGAAAAAATTTCGGGGGGGGCACGGGCCCGGTGGGCCCCCCCCTGGCTACGCCAGTGGTAGACCTACCAAATTTTGTACGGAAATTTTCCATGACAGTTCCCGACACACCTCGAAGCGATTTTTTCAAAATTCGAATTATTTTAGGAGATATCGATAAAAAACGTATCGCAAAAGGCTAATTTTTGCTTTCCGCCATTTCGTAATTGTAACCCCACAGTGGAAAAAAAAAGCCACATTTAAGCTTATCTAGGTTGCCACATTCGGCAAGTTTATTAAATGATTCAGACTCTTGAAGTAAAAATAAAAGAATAACGATTTTTTTTTGTCTAGATTATTTGTAAGGCTGTTTTTAAATTAAAATATCGTGTGCATGGGAAATCAGAGCAGGAATGAAATGGTTTATACTCAAAAGAAACATATTTAGACATTTTCTGAGACTAAAATGTGTAACTCTTTAATTTGGCTAAAAATTAAACGGTTTTGTGCGATTTTGAGGAGATGATTCTAATGCTTGGCGCAATTTATCGTAATTTATTGTCTGCTGAATACACCTGAGAATAAGGTTTTGAAATTTTCATTCAGTTGGAATTGTGCATTTTTCTGTGCAGATTTTCTCCATCTATTAATGACTGTCATTTTATCTCTCACCCCCTTTATTGAAAATTGTATGAAAAACGTGTCCCAAAAATGCAACATAAAAGTATGCCACATAATTTTACATATATTTAAATACCATTAGTTCACAACAGCTTTAATCTATTGTTACAATATTTCGTAAGCTACAGAATATGCTTCACATGTATTTTTTACATATATTTAAATACTATTAGTTCACAACAGCTTTAATCTATTGTTACAATATTTCGTAAGCTGTAGAATAGGCATCACCTGTTTTTTTCTATAAATAGGTTACAATAATTTGAAATAAGTAACTCAAAATGTGTTACACAAAGTTGACAATTTTCAAATAGTAAGTTCGCTTAGACAACAGGAGTTTAGAATTAGCGATTATTCGTATTTCCAAAACAGAATAACTAATATCTTGAAAATAAAAAATAATTAAAATGCAGATTATTTTAAAGCCGGCTCGGTCTAGCTGGATTATTTGCTACCAGTAGAAATATTTGGCGGCGTTAACTATGCCATTATATCAGTCATAGTACACTTTGGATATTTGCTAGCGCGACGAGATGGTATAATTCGTGGTGCTAAGTACGCCAATCTGCAAACGATTATATAAATGAAAATATGAATAACGGTTTTCCGGTAACCTTAAATGAACAGTAATTATAGGTTGTGAGCATGTGTAAATCGCCAAATAATGAAAAGTAGCCATTGGTGGCAAGCTATCCTATCTGTTCCGTAGCTTTTATTAACTTTACATGTACGCAAGTCGCCAAATAATGAAAAATCGCCATGGGTGGCAAATTTGCAAGGTGCCCAATAGGTTTTACATTATTAAAAAAAATCTGATGTGTCCAACACATGACTTCCTTGCACGTCCATTAGATCAAAAATATTTTCGACGGACTTCCTCTAAATTTATTTGTTTGAAAGAGATAAAATATCAATAATAGTAAGGTTTAGCGATTTCTAGCCAAATATTTCGATATCGCCAAGCTGAGTTCAATTCGAAAGATTTCCTTCTGACACTTTATTTGGCGATATTTCACCAAAAGCCGACAAACTTGAGATAGTCAGCGAGATTTTGGGGATAGCCAAAGTAGTCAGTGAGCACAGACCTTCAATGAATTGAATGCATCTATACACCTCAATGTATTCAAAGTCATTTGGCTCACCATGTAAATAAATTCTCAGTCGATTGCTGTCAAAAAAGATATTGAAAACAGTTAGATATTACAATAGTTCTAAATACAAAGTTAAAAAAATCTACGGGTTAAAGTTTTAGAGTTATACAAAATAGGAAATAATTTTTGGCGCCAAATTTGGCGATATTTCGGCGAAACTCGTCAATGTCGACGACATTTGGCGAGATTTTAAGCATAAACCAAACAATGACAGATTATCGCCAAATTTGGCGATATTTCGCCAAAACTCGCCAAGAACGATGACAAATGGCGATACTTTGGGCATGGACAAAATGACTGACTATCGCCAAATTTGGCGATATTTCGCCAAAACTCGCCAAGGTCGAGGACAGATGGCGAGATTTTGGGCATGTACCAAACAATGACTGTCTACAGTTGTGTTATAATGAAGATGTCCATAGACATTAAGGTACTGAAATTCTTTTCGGTGGTCCTGTAAATAAACTCTCCAGTAGATTGGAACCAAAAATCGAGATGCACAACTAGATGTTACAACATTCTTATATATGAAATTTCATAATAGTTTTTGAGATTTGAGAGTTAAATATGCACACACGTACACCAAAAGTCGCCAAGCTTGGCGACTTTTGGCATAGTTCTTGAGGGAGGCACGTGACCGTGGTCGGACCATTACCTAACTTATGTGGTAGGACGGTATTGTGCTTGAAATGGATGAATGCCCCTAAAATTGCCATTGACCGTAATGTATTGCAAATCTTTTGAGTGTTCCTGTAGCAGAACTATAAATGATAAAGACACTTTTTTTAATGGAGAAATTCATTTTCTAACTCTTTACAGCATATATCACTTCTGAGTCGTTTGAAATAGCCCAATACCTCTAAAAAACGCTTTGATGAATTTCGGCCCATAGAGCGTAATGTATTTCGAATCTTTTGGGCGGTCCTGTAGATAAACTATTCAGTCGAATGGAACCGAAAGGGGAGGTGCACAACTAGATGTTACAACAATCTTAAATATAAAGTTTCAACATTCAACGCCTAACAGTTTTTGAGATATGCCAGTTTAATGAATTTCGGCCCATTGAGTGTAATGTATTTCGAATGTTTTGGGCAGTCCTGTAGATAAACTATCCAGTCGAATGGAACCAAAAGGGGAGGTGCACAACTAGATGTTACAACTATCCAAAATATGAAGTTTCGACATTCTACGCCTAATAGCTTTTGAGTTAGGCGAGTTTAATGAATTTCGGCCCATAGAGCGTAATGTATTTCGAATCTTTTGGGCGGTCCTGTACATAAACTATCCATTCGATTGCCACCAAAAGGGGAGGTGCACAACTAGATGTTACAACTATCCAAAATATGAAGTTTCGACATTCTACGCCTAATAGCTTTTGAGTTAGGCGAGTTTAATGAATTTCGGCCCATAGAGCGTAATGTATTTCGAATCTTTTGGGCGGTCCTGTACATAAACTATCCATTCGATTGCCACCAAAAGGGGAGGTGCACAACTAGATCATAGAACAATCCTAAATATCAAATCTCAACATTCTACGACCAATAGTTTTTGAGATATGCGAGTTACATACATACGTACGTACGTACGTACGTACACACGTACGTACGTACGTACGTACGTACACACGTACGTACGTACGTACAGACGGCATGGAAAAACTGGCCACAGTAGACTCGCCACCTAGTCAAAATGAGTTGCAGACGCGTTAATATGATCGTGCATGCTAGCCTACGATGAGATGCATCGAAAAAATTTTTAAAATTCAATTTAGAGGTAGTCAAAATCGGTTTTTATGTCGAAATTTGGCCCCCAAAATTTTTCGGGATCACATTACTTCCTTATACTACGTACAAGGAAGTAATACAGCTGAAACAGATTTTCTGATTTTATTATGCTTTAGCTCCTAATTAATATAACTTTTGAATGGCAATACTAAATATCATTGTGTTTCTGAGGAGTGCAAATAATTTTTCCAGTGATTATAAGCGGAGTCCGCACTCCAGGTGGAGTATAGCTCAGGAACCGTACAACACGGATTCCCATAACAAAATATCTTCCATGTTATGAGGGGGAGGGGGTCTACTGTAGTGTGAAGTTTAAATTTTTATGTATCAATGAACATGCAAGAACCATGAAATGTGTAGCTCAGTAACATTCTATCTGATCCAATCTTCGGGTTTTGTCTGTTGAAATTATGTCTTTTTTACGAATAAGACTTATTAGGGGCCGAATGCCTCATACGAAAAGCGAGCGTAGCGAGTCTGGGGGTCTTGGCCCCTAGTTTTTGAAAAAATAATATCTCTTGAATATTTTAGACACTGGACATAGATGACTGAAGTGTGAAGGTCCAGGGTTCTGTGCTACCGAGCGTCTGTCGATCTAATGGTCTGGAGTTTGGGGAGATTTTCTTTAGGTGTAACGTGAATATGCGTTCGAACCCGTTAAGAAGTTCTGAGCCCAAGGCACCTCTCCCATAGCCAGATAGTCCTCGTGGAGGTTTGCCTTATGATAACGAATAGAAAATACCCAATATTTTCATAGCGAGAAAAGTATATTTTAAATATTCCTACATTTTCAGAAAAGGAAGTAGTACAATTTTCGCATACTTCAAAATATATTCAATTTTTGAAAAAATATAAATAAATAAAAAAATAAGCTTATCTTTTGAATTGAGTTATGTTAAATCGAGCATATATCAAGGTACCAAATTTCTATCCATCTCTTAAAACGTTTTTACGTGAGACGCCCGCAAAAATTTACACATACTCAATTGATTTTCGCAACATCTCAATATCAATTCAAAATTTAAAAAAAAATTGACAATTACAGTTTCATTTTTTTTTTAAATTTTGAATCCATCAATTTTAATCCATTCAATTTTAACCATCTATTGTGTTATCAATATTTATTTCATTTGTTTCAGCCATAAATATCACGGACAGGCAGAATGACAGACATACTTCTTTTTAAAGGGTTCCAAAGTGAAAGCCTAGCGTCGGGAAGAGCACGTGCCCCTCCCCCCAAATAAATAAATAAATTTAAAAAAAAAATCTGGAGTGACTCCACTCGACTTTCCGAACACTTACGATTAAGATCATTACCAAGCACTTAAATAAATTTTAATCGATGAATAATTCAAACATATATACCAAATTGAAACTCAATCGAATGCACCGTTTAAACGCTTGCGCACTTTCAAGAATTTCTCCCCATATGCCATTATGCCATAACATAAAAGAAAGTTTTGTCGTAGTCCTGTAAGAGAACTATAAGTCCTATACACACCAAAATCAATACCGGTCTTAGGATGGTGGTTTATAACATGTATACCGAATTTGAGTTCAATCGAATGTATCGTTTAAACGCTAGCGCACTTTCAAGAAATTCCCCCCATAGGCCATAATGTAAAAGAAATCTTTGTCGTAGCCCTGTAGAAAAACTATAAGTCCTATACACACCAAAATCAATACCGGTCTTGCGACGGTGGTTTATGACATATATATCCAATTTGAGCTCAATCGAATGCTCCGTTCAGGAGCTATCGTGTTCACTTACATACACACAAACACACATACACACACACACACACATACACACACATACACATACATCTCGTAAAAATAGCATAAATGGATTCAGAAGCCCTCAAAACGTGTAAAAACACCAAAATCTTGAAGTCGAATTTTTTCATAATTACAATACTTTCCTTACATGGTACATGTTCGGAAAGTAAAAAGAAGCCTGTTCACGCTGCCGTTTATGTTGAAAGTAATAGAAATTGCAAAAATTTTTTAACGGTAAGTAATGTACAGACAAAAGTCTTATTGATTTAGATATGTTTTACAAATCTTGAATAGATAAAAAAAAAAAAAAAAAAAAAAAAAAAAAAGGTATGATTAATTATTTTCTCAGAAGATGTTACGTTTAGATTAAAACATGTATTCGATGTTAATTGTAACTGATGGGATTCTCCCACGATACATAGATTCACAGGAAAGAAAAAGTGATTTCGCAAATGTCGGTTTGTTTACGCAGTTAATCCTCAACTGTTAAAAATTATTCCTTGCGGAAGTTATACGAAGGATACGGGAAAGGTCAGAAGTGAAACAGATCAAAGCCTTGGCCTGCTGTTTTGAAATTTAATGGGAAAATCTTATGTACAATAGGCATAAAACAGGGCTCTGGGGTTTTCTGAAGAGTGCAGTCTCTTACATATCGTGATTGATAAAAATAAATTATTACTGGTAAATGTATACATATCGCAGAATTATGATTTCGATTGACCTAAAAGAAATCCAATAAAAAGAACTTAAAAAATGTATTTTAAAAATTTCATTAGCATGCAGCTGATATAAATACTAGAGCTGGTTTATCGGGAAGTACAATTTCAAATACTGAAAGACATGGCCGTATTTCGGTCCATGCAGCCCAAAGGCAAAATTAAAATCTGCATCTCCTTTTATAGCTTCATGCATTCTGTTAGTGCGTTTCCAGTTTAAAAAATGTATTCTAGAGAAAAATATTGACTTAAATTGACTAGGCTACAGCTAGGAAATGTTTTCGGAAGTGGTTTTATGTAGAAATTTCCCAAAAGCTAGAGTACTAAGGGATCACCTTTACATAGACTGTTTTAACAAAGGAACACCCCTTCAAAGAGTTTGCCGAAATTCCGTCTTTCAAAGAGTTTGCCGTCCATCCATATTTACATTTGAAGTAAACTATTTTTATGATTAGTTAGAAGTTTTTGTTTGCAAAAATCTTGCAAATAAAACTAGTTTGACGGAAATGACCGCCGGCGTAATATGCAAGTACCGACCCGACGAAAGCATGTCTACACTGAATATATTTAATCTTCGTCCACGGTCCACCTAAAATAAATACCTAACTTCTTACTCAATTTTTAATATAATATTAGAAGCCCGATGTGGAAGAACTTACAACGGGCTTTAGAAAACACGTTTCAGGAAAATTTGTCTACATTCAATATATTTAATTTTAATCCACCTGAAATAAATAAGTTCGTATTCAATTTTTATTATATATCCAAATCGAATTTCATCCTCTTCTGAAAACTCGCGGAATCTTTTTGCAGTCGAAAGATTTCGTTTTGTATATACATAGCTATTCACATATAATGCAGACGATTTATTTGTGGGAAAAAAAATTAAAAAAATTAATAAGTGTAATCTGGAAACACTATTTTAAACGTAATGGAATCCCAATTGTATGACACGTCACTTGAAACAAGTAATGTTGTCACGCAAATGATTCACTTTGACTCTCGGAAATAAAATGGCGCTGAAAATAGCGAAAAATCGCTTAAAAGTGAGGGAACGGGTGGATTTTGAGATTTTTAAAGTAGCATAAATTGTTTTCTACATTTTTATACATAATGAAAAATTTCAAACAGATCGTACAAACGGTTAAGAAGTTATTAGGCTTTTTGTGCTAATTTTGTAATCTTGCAGTCAACGCCGGCCCGAGAGACATGCGGGGCCCCAGGCGAAGCGTAAGAGCGGGGCCTCTTTTCTTTCATGTCTTATGTAAGTTACTACTAGCACTGCAAGTACATATAAGTTTTATTTCTCGGCTTTTTTCGGGATATATCACAACCATCTACCAAGCTCGGTCTAATGTGATAGCAAAAAATTGCCCAGAAACGGGGCCTCTTTAAGCGCGGGGCCTTAGGCGACCGCCTACATTCCCACCCCCTTAGGCCGGCCCTGTTGCAGTGATGGCGGAAAAAGTTTTATCTTCAAGACAGGGAACAGCATAATTATGTAGTAGGATGATACGTTTTAAAGAAAACCTTCCCATAGAGCGTAATGTATTGGGAATATTTTGAGCGCACCTGTAGAAAAACTATAAATGCTACATATACCATTTTCAATAGGGTACATGGTACCAAGTAGATAAGAATAACCTATTTAATTTCGAAGAAATCGATGCATATTTACGCGAGTTAGAGGACATACGGACGGACAGACAGACAAACCGAAATCAAACACTTTTCAACCTTGTTGGAAAGTGTTAACAAATGTAGTCCTACCCATACCTTACCTAGTCCCTTCTATAGCATATCACTGAATGCAATGACCAATCATTTAGAATTATTTCAATAAATATTTTACTTAGTGGCAATAAATGCTTAAAAAAAAAAGAAAAAGAAAAAACCTTTACAGAAATAGTATTTTAGATTAAATACTTAATTTTGACTCATTTGTTTAAAACAAATACTTAATGGAGTAGCGTAGGTACACTAAATGGAAGATGTAAAGTTTAAATCAGCAGCACACCAAAATAATTTCTACAATATCTGTGTATGAGACATTTGCTAGACATCCTCTATAAGAAGAAAAACCGTTCTAAAAAATTCTTTTCCTTTTGTCGCTATTTTCTTTTGTTCTTTTGTCCTTCCGAGTTTTACATTTTAAAAGCAGAATAAAGTTCTGTGTTTTCGGTATTTCTATTCAAATGAAGCGATTCTACAGGTTCCTAAGTGCTGCCATTTTATTACGATGACATTCTTTCTTAAAACATTGAACCCGGAAAAGAGCATACCGGCGAACTCGAGACCTATGCGAACCGCGAACTTTACTAGGAAAAACGATTTTTCCGTTTCATAAATTTTTACTGATTGGGATACTCAATATGTCCAGTAAATCCTTTTATTGCATGATTTATTGTAATACATTTATTTGTTTTATAAATACAGTGACCTTTCACTTACACGACTTTCAGGAGATCGAAGAAAAGTCGTGTAACTGAGAGAGGAGTATAAGTGAAAGACAGTCTATTATTATAAAAGTTTAAAATTTTGCTTGTATAAATTAATTTACCTATATTAAAAATTACAATGAGTACTAAAAACCTATTTTAAGAAAATATACAAACTATAAATAAAAAAAAAAATAAAGTTTACAAAATACAATTGTAGTTTACCTATCACTAAGTTTATTTTAAAGATAATGATATTCGTTTGTCTCTGTAGTCGACCAAAAGAGAAAATTTATTTTTCTATGTCCGATAAAACTTTAAGCTATTTTGGGAATAATCTTTGTGATACACATACAACTACCCTCCCGCCATAGATTTAATTGTTAATCACTTTAAAAGTATTGAAAGGATAAAAGTAAGAAAAAACGCATGATTTGTACTTGAAAAATTATAAAAAGAATTCTTGAGGAGAAATGTAAAATCACCTGCACCGTTTGAAACGTTGTAAATATAAGAGAGAAAAGTCGTATAACTGAGATAAGTTTTGCATTATTTCTAATAAAGCGTGCACGGGGTCAGGTGAATTCGGATTATAACTCAGAGAGCCGTGTGAGAGGCCACTGTACTTTCTTTACATTCATTATTCATGAAAAATATATATAATGCAAGAGTTCGGCGTAATTTATATCTGTCTGAACATAAGATATTATAGTTTCATAAAGAAAGAATTTTAATATTCACTAACTGTGTGCCCGACCTTCATACGGGAGGAAGCAGATATTTTTCTAACACATGCGATTAAAATTTATTCAATAAGAGCAAAACTATCGAATGGTTTCACTCGTAACCTGACATCAGGGGCGTAGCGAGGGGGGGGGGATATCGGGATATATCCCCCCCCCGAAATTTTTGGATTAGTGATGAAATTCCGTCTATTTATACATATATAAGTTCATATCCCCCCGCGAAAAATTTTCCAGGCGCATATCCCCCCCCCCCCCCTCGAAAAATTTTCCTGGCGCGTAGCCAGGAAAATTTTTGCCTGCCTGATATTACGATTGTCAAAAAAAAAAAAAAAAAAAAAAAAAAACTTTGTGGAAATTTGTAATAGTAGTTTGTTTCTCTAACGTTTATAGTTCTACGCACAACAGCCGAAATTATTTAAGTATTAGCTTGTCGAGCATTTTCCTATATTTCTTACCCAAAACTCTGAGTAAGTGTCAATAATGAACGAAAACAATTACCAGATTACACCCAACAAAAGAAAAATGAAACAAATTTTCAGCATTTGATATCCTGCAGACGATATTTTGGTGTTCTCTATTGAACTTCTGCATAAGCATTTTTGAAGGGGAAAAGCATTTTTGACGTTTTTATTTTTTCACCGAAAAAAACTTATTTGAAATTTAAAAGTAAATTATTTTTAATCGTGGGTTAATATTGAACGATAAGCATCATCTATGAAACTATAACTCCTGAAACTGTTCCAATTTTTCCGATAATAACCTACTCCCAATCGCTATCCCTGAAAGAGGTCAAATGCATATACTCCTCTGAATAATTTGGATTTACCAACTTTTCTTTCATGGGTAGAAATGTTATCACACATGTGAAGAAAATAAATGGAAAATAGAATAGAGTCAAAAATCCTATTCCTTTTGAAGTACCACAAATTAATGTTCTATTTATTTTGTTTTGATGAATCTAAGAACTCCAAGAGTGTACATTCTCTGGAAATCGGAATTCGTAATTCAATAAGATTCCGCAAACATGATAGAAGGAAATAATTGCACACTGTATTTTGTTTTGTATCGGAGTTGTTATTCCTTACCTAGCCGCAATATCAACAGATTTCCGAATACACTCTGATTCCGATTTGCTGCGAATAACCACCCTGTCCCCGCGGAAAATCTGATTAAATCTTGTTTGTTTCCACGAGATTTTTAAAGCTAACTTAAAACAAAGTTACGAAATTATTTTGCGCATGATCTAATTTTTACCTGAGAGATGATTAAGTTAAGTTCGATACTTCTAATAACGAGTCAATGTGAGACCAAGAACATTTGTATAAATGCATATAACATGCATAATTGAAATTAAATATGTTGCATATATTTTTTTAAATATGACTCACGAAAACAAACTTCTCAAAAGACAAACTTCTAAAGGAAGAAGAAAATATTACACATTTGATAACAAAATGCAATTATATAGAACCTATTTCATGCATTTTTTAGCCCCTAGTATTTTTTGATGCACATCTTAAAAATCCAATGTTCAAAATCAGTAACTAAAAGACAAGCGATGTCAAAAATGTGTGATCTACTGAGCAAAGATGTCTAAAATATGTAACCTACTGAGCAAAGATATCAAAAATGTGTAACCTACTGAGCAAAGATATAAAAAATGGGTAACCTACTGAGCAAAGATATCAAAAATGGGTAACCTAGTGAGCAAAGATATAAAAAATGTGTAATCTACAGATCTGATAATTATATCTTTCAATTAGTAATTCTCCCGAATACGTGCTGTTTTTTTATGTTTCTATACTCTATTCTAGTCTTATACACTATGATGTAAAAATAAATAAAAAATAAAATAAAGAGAAATTCCAAAATTTGGAAAATGGATTATAGTTACATTTGGTGACCCACTTTTTTAGAATCTCCCAAGTAGAAAAATATTTGATTATCTCCATGCGAAGTACGGATACGCAGCTAGTTTACTCATAAAAATATAAAATCAAACCAATGAAAACACCAGAAAACGTATACCCGAAAAGGGGGGGGGGATACAAAAAAGGTTTTTTGGAGGCTACAGTTGTCTAAGTAGTTAACTCTTTGAAGCGCAACCATTTCCCCAATGCTGGAAAAAGGACAACCGTTGCTATCGCTTCATTTAACTTCCCGCAACATGACGGTCGATCGAACCGTTCATCGTGTGCCAGAGATCTAGAGACCATTTGACGCGTGCACATCCAGCAGTGTCAAAAAATGGTCTCTAGATCTGTGGCACGCGATGAACGATTCGATCGACTGCCACGTTTCTGGTAGTTAAATCGAGCGATGGCAACGGCTGCCTCTTTTTTCAGCATCGGGCAGCTACCCAGTTCTTCTATATCAATGTACTTTCATCGTATTCTTCCAGTTCTCAGCAGATGCTGGTGCTGTTAGAAATAATACTGAAAATTTCACAAATAATCGACAATTTTTACGGGAAATGATTGGCTAAAAAGCACAGGATTCTCGTGCAGCTATGTCAACCTCAAGTATTTTTATAGAGATCAAATTTATTCTTCGTGACTGACAACAGTGCAAACGTCAGAGTTTTGTGTCCTCATGGCGAGGACACCGCGCGTTAAAGGGTTAATACTAGGGCTGGACGATATTGGAATGTGAAATATCGATATCGATACCATCTTATATCGCGATATCACGATATATCGATATTTTTTCCACTTAATTTTAGTATTTTGAAATGTAAGCAATCAAATACACAAACCGTAAAACCACTTGCTATATTCAAATATTTATTAAAATAGATTTTAACGAGTAATTGCTGGTACTTTAATTAAAATTAATATATGAAGGGTCCAGGGGTAGAACGACTTTACAATAAAATTTTGCTTCTGAGAAAAACGACTTCGAGGGCCCGCAGTAAAGCGGTTTTTCCCATTATACCAAAACTTGACCCATTATACCATAGCTTGTTTCTTTTCTTAATAGTGTTTCTACCCCCAAAATAATTCAAGAGGTGATAGTGCTCATTTAAAGCTAGAAGATGACACCACTTTCTCATTTTCGAATAAAAGGCTGTAAAGTGGTTTTATCCCTGCACCCTTCATATATCTCAGTTCATATCATTTAATGGCAGATTAATATAAACATAGTTTGAAAAGTTTCAGTTTTTAAAAAACTGTATAAATACAAATACTGTCATCGAAATCTGAACTCGCTGTAAACAACAACAAAAAAGTCAAGTGTTTCCAATTGAATAAAATATGCCGACCGGCAGCTATGGATTTGCAGGCTCCATACGAATCCCACAAAGTTCTTTATTCGGTATTGTAATCGGACTCAGGAATGCTTGATTGATGCGTTAGTTTTCAGTAGAGTTGATCACTGCTGGAAAACTGACGGAAATCGGTTTCGGTATTTTTTTATCGGCGGCCGCTATTTTTGGAACTTTACCGTTTTCAAGGTTTCGATAAAATGAAAAGGGGAAGATCGAATTTATTATGCCGGAATAAATCAGATAGTTCGGTAAATATTGATTTTTGGCCCAGCCCTATGCCAACATGTGGAAATTTGCTCTAGGACGGTTTGTAGGCTTTGGAGATGCCGTCGTAGGGCGGTTAGAGTAAAACTAGTGTTTAAACTGCCCGAAATGAAAATACAGGGGAGCTTCGTATGACCTCCTGGGCCTGTAAGATTAAAAGGCTAAGTTTGGTGTCAAAGTATTCGAAATTTTATGTATCGATAGGGGTGTAGAGTCTAGGGGGGTCGAGAATCAATAAAAACGCGCTCCGATGGATAGTTTCCAGATATACGTTAATTAATTATGGTAATTAGACTAATTAACCATGATTGGGACTTAAAAGGACTGCAAACATGTAGAAATTGGCTCTGGGATTATTTCCAGGCTTTGGAGATGCCGCCGGAGGAGGCTACCCTACAAGCAACAATTCCCAGTTTCTGCTCGGCCAACCGGCATTCATCGCAACTCATCGCTCACCGAAATTCGGTACTCGGCCCAGACACGGAATTCCATCTAAAAACGATGATTGTTATGTGTGCGGCAGACACTGATCGGTCCGGTACCCATAAAACGATGCTCGGAACGATATCCGGCCTGAGTCATCGGGCCATATGCCTAAATTTGATCACAATACGCTGAACAGAAAAGAAATTTCGGCCCGCATAACGGCCGAGCGGAATTCATCCGATGAAAATTGGCGCATGCGCTCTGTTCATGCAACAGTCGAGCGATGGCAACATCCGAGTATCTACCGGCAGGCGCCATGTTTGTTTTCATAAGAATAGGAGACGAAAAAAACTGAAGAAGTTTTTTGGTGGTGATTAATCTATATTGGTACGTATAACTATCATTTGTAACAAATTTTTGACATTTTTAATATAGTATTAGTCTAATATAAGTAAAGTATAAGTTCAAATCTCTGTAATTATTTTTTTCTCTCTTGATACTGTTGCATAACACTAATGGAATAACACTTTTTATTAGTATCTATTTCCTATCTTTACACGGCGTACAGTGTGTAATTAATATAGTTCATACAGTTAATCGCTTTTTAGTTTTAAAATATACGGATAAATTCTTCATTGAATCGAATAAAAAAATCATACTTCCGACCAAAACAAGCTTATTTGGTACTTATGTATTTTACAGTCAGTCAGCCAAAAAGAGCGATTTCGTGTGCGTGTGGAATACGTCAGATTCATTGTTACAATGTAGTGCATTGCAATCCTTGGCAGAAAAAAACTTGTTGGCGTGAATTATCGACGGTAAAATAAGTACCGATTATTTGCATCCGTTGACCATAAAAAAAAAAGAAAAAAAAATCCAAACGATGCGATTACTCGCCAAGATAGTTTCACAAGGCATAAAGCGCAGATTCTTAGGGTTATGGAAATGAGAAGCTGTACAGCATTGATTTGATATTCAAACGACTGTTTTGTTTCGATTTATAAACTTCGTAACCCGCGTTGATGAATTTAGATTAGCTTAGAAATAGTATACGTAAATACAGTGATTTTTTTTTTCTTTTTTAAAGCAGACCACTTTTTTTTTAAAAGCAGAACACTGGTTAATGATGATTTCAGAACCTGTGGATACTATAAACCAGACTGATACAGGGTGTCCCAAAAAGGTGGTAACGGGCTTTAATTCTCTATTAGAGATAAGTGGACAGCGTAAATTGAGAAAAGTGTTCAAAATGAGGTCGGAAGTAAGACTCCGTTAAAAAAATTCCTCTTGTTAATTTTCAAAAAGTTACACAATCTACATTTTTATACAACCCTCGTACAAAAGCATTCCCATACACTAATGAGGTGATGGAGAAAATTTGGGAATTGTATTTTTAAAAATTAAATTTTAAGATAACCCCTCATCCTAGCATGATCGTCCATCCTTAGCGTTGTCATCACAACACAAACAAACAAACTGACATGAAATAAGACTTCAGAGGGTTCAAAAGTTGAAAAAAGAAGGGATATGTAAAAATCCGTCTTTGGGGTCATTTTCTGCATCCTGCAGTCTGAATCATGGTAAATTCTGCAAACGCAGAACATGAAAATTGTTATTGTTGCTTCGAAACCCTCTGGCCAACTGCAGAGCGGGATCAGATCCTTTATATAAAACGAAAATGGCCTGAATTGGGCAGCTTCCTTTTTGCTGACTTATCCCGGGTCTCCCTCCTAAATTTTGAATCAATTTCAGATGACAGCTGGATGACCTAAGAGCTGGATTGGTACCCCAAAGAGAGATATGGATTGAACATGGAAAACATTGAAGTCATAACACATTTTTCGTACATTAATTCCCTACAGCGTACACGGTTTACATCAGCCTCAGTCGAGAAAGGAGTTTACCCTTCTAGGCACTGGCCAAGCAGGTGCTGCTTCCCTTTCGGAGTTGCAATGGGAACCGAGCTTAACCAACTGTTCTACTGCCGGACACATGAAAAATTTCTTTCACCTAATGTTTTGCTGTCTTTGTGAGTGCATTGGGAAAATTTTTCGAGATACCGATGTGTTGGGGAAAACGTATTGGTCTATTCAGAAAAAAAAAAAAAAAACGTTTTCTAGAGAGTTGAAGTTGGAAATCCCTGATATAGAAATTATGTAAAAAAACATATGAAGCAGACTTACTCTGCATTTCTTATTCTTTGTGTAAATTAAGTTCTAAAAATTTTCTTTTTTCTCCTAGAAGCTGCTCATAAAATAAGATGTTTGAAGATGCTGCTGCAAAACTCAAAGAAAATACTTCTTTTGTAAATTATATGTATGATATATTTTGTGTAGAATAATTTCAATAAAAATTTTTGGAATTTATTTTAAAAATTATTATAGTGATCTTATGTCTTATGGTCTATGCTTTAAAAAAAAACCCCTATTTTTGAAAACTGTAAGCTAGTTCCATAGGTTCCAGTGGTCAATAATCTTTTTTAAATTGTAAGTTCGACGACAATTGTAACGACTTTCCGAAGTTTCCAAGAAATTTCGGAAAGTCGATTTCCTATCACAAAAAAAGTCCTAATGTGAACTACACAATTTTCTTGTATGGGTGTTAAACTTTACGCATTCTTGATGCACTCTATTTAAATATATTTGAAACTAATATACGATACTTCAGTATCTCGTTAAGCGTAAGAGATATCACCAGGATGAGATTTTAGCATTGAAAACTTATTCCTGGCTGAAAAATTGGCATTTTTCTTTTATTCGTCAGCATGGCGACAAACGGCGAGATTTTAAGCATGACCCAAATAGTGACCCTAGCCTGTGGATTCTAATCAAAAATGAAAGTGCAGAACCAAATGTTACGCCAGTCTTAAATACAAAATTTCAATATTCTATGGCTAACAGTTTTTTATTTGAGATACGTACTTATTTTTAGTGCCAAAATTTGTAATATTGCCCTCAAATTTACCAAGCTTGGGGACAGTTGGCAATATTTTGGGCATGAGCTAAACAAAGATAGTTCAGGGACTTTTAATGTGAAAGGCATGTCCATAGACTTTAATGCACCGAAAGTCTTTCATATAACTCTGTAAATAAACTATTCAGTCAATTGGAATCAAAAAGGGAAATGCACAACTATGTTTTAACCCTTTGAGGCGCAACCTTTTCCCACTGCTGAAAAAAGGGCAGCCGTTGCCATCACTCGACTTAACTACCAGCAAGATGGCGGACGATCGAAACGTTCATTGTGTGCCACAGATATAGAGACCCTTTTTTTGACGCAGCTGGCTGTGCCGGAACTTTTTTCAGCATTGAGCAATCTATCCAGCTGTTCTCGCATTCTTCCATTCTTCAGCAAATGTCAGTGTTGTTAAAAATAATCGTGACAATTTTTTTAACGGGAAATGACGTGCTAAAACGTAAAGGATTCTCGTGGAGCTATGTCACCCGCAACTATTTTTATAGAAATCAAATCTATTCTTCGTGACTGGCAACAATCAAAACGTCAGAGTTTGGTGTTCCCAGAGCGGGAACACTGTGCATTAAAGGGTTAAAGCAGTCCTAAATTTGAAATTTCTTCAGTTATTCCTCTTTGAGTTAATCGAATTACACAAGAACATACGTACATAAATACATGCATACGAGCAGACGTCCCTCAAATTTAATCAAACTAGATCGAAAATGCAGCATACGTACGTACAGACATTACCAAAGTACTAGTTAAAGCGAGTTCTGGGATTAAGACCAATTATCTACACGAGGGATCTAGGCCTGTGGATGGGGTGCCCTCCGTGGGGTCCTAACTGCATTTACGCTAAATTTCAGTAGAAACCACGGAAAACTTCGAACGGTTAGGTCGGCGGACGTGACCTGGTATTGAACCAGACACCTTTCGTTTTTCAGTTCAGAGCGCTATCCCTACTAGCAATTTTGCTTGGGCCTTCACCGGCCACGTAGCCTTGAGCCGATGAGAAGAAATCGGACCGTCCACTGTGAAAGTGCTCTGATACACGCAGTTCATGTCCCCTCGGACGTGGAAACGTCCGAAGCAGTCTAACCGATGAGTTTTCATCGGGTTGAACACGGATTTAAGGAACTGGCCCGTTCACTTTATGCGTGAGGTTGGCCAATCACCAGGGTGAGTATCACTTTTCGATAAGTTCTTATGTGATATTGACATGCATTTAATCCTTTCCGTCCCTACGATGCAATCCGAATGATAACATTCACAAGTGTTTTACAGATTTCTTTTATATTTGAAATGTATTTGCAATCGCATTTTTCTTTTATGGTAATGCAAGAATATATTTCTTATATGGTAATGCAGTGCAGAAGCAATACAGTATAGAAGAAATACACTTTTACTACGCGACGCATATGCATGCATGTAGGTACGTCGAATACTCCATCTATTTACATATATAGTCGTATTATAAACGTAACTATACTATACGTTAACGCACTGTAGTCGTATACTCCATCTACGTATGAAATTATATACGTATGTTACATGTTCGATAGTCCCGCAGTGGTCTGGGCGCTACACTCCGTTCCCATAAGAACACGGTAAGTGAAGCAGCATCCGGCTTAGCCAGTGCTTGGGAGGGTCATCTCCCTCTCGGCTTGTCCGCTGTGGAACCGTATACGCTCATGGGAGCTTGTGCACGTAAAATCCGTCGTCGCTCCAATGTCCTCCAAGTTTTTAAACGATACCTCTGGGGGTGCCGATTTCAGGTGGTGGTTAGTCCCTCATCTGGAATCGGTTCAAAATTAGGGACCAATAAGTAGAAGTCCAACCCCCTCGGGGGCACTGGCTCCCCTCTTTCCATGGATAGCGTCGTCTATCATGGACACGACAACAACAACATGTTCGATTTGTTTTAACTAGTCCGAGCGCATAGCGCTCTGAACTGGAAGACGGATGGTATCTGGTTCAAAACCAGATCGCGTCCGCTAACCGTTCGGAGTTTTCCGTGGTTTCTACCGAAATTTTGCGTAAATACGGGTTAGGACACCTTAGAAAGATCCCCCACGGAGGACACCCCATCCACAGGCCTATGCCCTTCGTGTAGATAATTGGCCTTAATCCCAGAACTCGCTTTAACTAGTATTTTGGTAATGTCTGTACGTACGCATGTTGCATTTTCGATCTAGTTTGATTAAATTTGAGGGACGTCTGCTCGTATGCATGTATTGATGTACGTATGCTCTTTTGTAATTCGATTAACTCAAAGAGGAATAGCCGAAGAAATTTCAAATTTAGGATTGCCTTAAAACATAGTTGTACGTGTCCCTTTTTGATTCCAATTGGCTGAGTAGTTTATTTACAGAGTTATATGAAAGACTTTCGATGCTTTAAAGTCGATGGACATGCCTTTAGCATTAAAAATCCCTGAACGATCTCTGTTTAGCTCATGCTCAAAATATTGCCAACTGTCCCCAAGCTTGGTAAATTTAGGGGCAATATTACAAATTTTGGCACTAAAAATAAGTACGTATCTTGAATAAAAATAAAAACTATTAGACATAGAACATTGAAATTTTGTATTTAAGACTGTCGTAATATTTGGTTCAGCAGTTTTATTTTTGATTACAATCCACAGGCTACACGCTTAAACCCAAAGAGCGAAAAAAAAAAAAAAACGATACATTGCGGAGCGATCCGTTTCCATGGAAACCTACCGATATTATCACGAAAGTGCTCTTTTAGTGGTCTTTTTTCAGAGAATTCCCGTCCTCGCTTCCTCTTTTTTCTGAGAACTCCCCTCCTCGCTTATTGTTATATTTCGCTCCGCTCTTGTGATGGAAAAACGCTCCTAAAGGAGAAGCGCACTTTTGAAAACTGGCCCAAAAGTCGCTCCGACTGATCGAATTTTGCTCGTTCGGTTTAAGCGTGTAGGGTCATGCTTATAATCTTGCCGTTTGTCGCCAAGCTGACGAAGAAAAGAAAAATGCCAATTTTTCAGCCAGGAATAAGTTTTCAATGCTGAAATCTCATCCTGGTGATATCTCTTACGCTTAAGGAGATACTGAAGTATCGCATTTCAGTTTCCAATATATTTAAATAGAGCATCAAGAATGCGTAAAAATTAACAGCCATACATGAAAATTGTGTAGTTCACATCAGGACTTTTTTTTGTGATAGGAAATCGACTTTCCGAACTTTCTCGAATTAGCTTACAATTTAAAAAAGATTATTGACCTATGGAATCTAGCTTACAGTTTTGTAAAATAGGTTTTTTTTAAAAGCATAGACCATAAGACATAAGATCGCTATAATAATTTTTAAAATAAAATAAATTCCAAAAATTTTTATTGAAATTATTCTACACAAAATATATCATACACATAATTTACAAAAGAAGTATTTTCTTTGAGTCTTGCAGCAGCATCTTCAAACATCATATTTTATGAGCATCTTCTAGGAGAACAAAAAGAAAATTTTTAGAACTTAATTTACACAAGAATAGGAAATGCAGAGTAAGTCTGCTTCATATATTTTTTTTACATAATTTCTATATCAGGGACTTCCAACCTTTATATTACTAACTCCCTAGAAAACGTTTTTTTCTGAAGAGACCCCTACGTTTTCCCCAACACATCGGTATCTCGAAAAATTTTCCCAATGCACTCACAAAGACAGCAAAACATTAGGTGAAAGAAATTTTTCATGTGTCCGGCAGTAGAACAGTTGGTTAAGCTCGGTTCCCATTGCAACTCCGAAAGGGAAGCAGCACCTGCTTGGCCAGTGCCTAGAAGGGTAAACTCCTTTCTCGACTGAGGCTGATGTAACTGTGTAGGCTGTAGGGAATTAATGCACAAAAAATGTGTTATGACTTCAATGTTTTCCAATGTTCAATCCATATCTCTGTTTGGGGTACCAATCCAGCTCTTAGGTCATCCACCTGTCATCTGAAATTGGTTCAAACTTTAGGAGGGAGACCCGGGATAAGTCGGTATTCCCCTAACTGGGGATCAGCAAAAAAGAATCTGCCCAATTAAAGCCATTTTCGTTTTATATAAAGGATCTGATCTCGCTCTGCAGTTGGCCAGAGGGTTTCGAAACAACAATAACAATTTTCATGCTCTGCGTTTTCAGAATTTACCATGATTCAGACTGCGGGATGCAGAAAATGACCCCAAAGACGGATTTTTACATATCCCTTCTTTTTTCAACTTTTGAACCCTCTGAAGTCTTATTTCATGTCAGTTTGTTTGTTTGTGTTGTGATGGCAACGCTAAGGGTGGACGATCATCCTAAGATGAGGGGTTATCTTAAAATGTAATTTTTAAAAATATAATTCCCAAATTTTGTGCATCACCTCATTAGTGTATGGGAATGCTTTTGTACGAGGGTCATATAAAAATGTAGAAAGTGTAACTTACTGAAAATTAACGAGAGGAATTTTTTTTACGCAGTCTTACTTCCGACCTCATTTTGAACACTTTTCTCAATTTACGCTGTCCACTTATCTCTAATAGATAAAGAATTAAAGCCCGTTACCACCTTTTTGGGACACCCTGTATCAGTCTGGTTTATAGTATCCACAGGTTCTGAAATCATCATTAACCAGTGTTCTGCTTAAAAAAAAAAAAAAAAAAAAAAAACGTGGTATGCTTTAAAAAAGAAAAAAAATCACTGTATTTACGTATACTATTTCTAACCTAATCTAAATTCACCAATGCGGGTTTCGAAGTTTATAAAGCGAAACAAAACAGTCGTTTGAATATCAAATCAATGCTGTACAGCTTCTCATTTCCGTAATCCTAAGAATCTGCGCTTTATGCCTTTGGAAACTATCTTGGTGAGTAATCGCATCATTTGGATTTTTTTTTCTTTTTTTTTTATGGTCAACGGATGCAAATAATCAGTACTTATTTTACCGTCGATAATTCACGCCAACAAGTTTTTTCCGCTGAAGGATTGCAATGCACTACATTGTAACAATGAATCTGACGTATTCCACACGCACACGAAATCGCTCTTTTTGGCTGACTGACTGTAAAATACATAAGTGACAAATAAGCTTGTTTTGGAAGTATGATTTTTTTATTAGATTCAATGAAGAATTTACCCGTATATTTTAAAACTAAAAAGCGATTAACTGTATGAACTAGTGTAATTACACACTGTACGCCGTGTAAAGATAGGAAATAGATACTAATAAAAAAATAGTGTTATTCCATTAGTGTTATGCAACAGTATCAAGAGAGAAAAAAATAATTACAGAGATTTGAACTTATACTTTACTTATATTAGACTAATACTATATTAAAAATGTCAAAAATTTGTTACAAATGATAGTTATACGTACCAATATCGACTAATCACCACCAAAAAACTTCTTCGGTTTTTTTCGTCTCCTATTCTTATGAAAACAAACATGGCCCCTGCCGGTAGATACTCGGATGTTGCCATCGCTCGAATGTTGCATGAACAGAGCACATGCGCCAATTTTCATCGGCTGAATGCCGCTCGGCCGTTATGCGGGCCGAAATTTCTTTTCAGTTCAGCGTATTTTGATCAAATTTAGGCATATGGCCCGATAACTCAGGCCGGATATCGTTCCGAGCATCGTTTTATGGGTACCGGACCGATCAGTGTCTGCCGCACACATAACAATCATCGTTTTTAGATGGAATTCCGTGTCTGGGCCGAGTACCGAATTTCGGTGAGCGATGAGTTGCGATTAATGACGGTGGTTGGCCGAGCAGAAACTGGGAATTGTTGCTTGTAGGGATGCGCTCGGACTAGTTAAAACAAATCGAACATGTAACAAACGTATATAATTTCATACGTAGATGGAGTATACGACTATAGTACGTTAACGTATAGTATAGTTACGTATATAGTACGACTATATACGTAAATAGTAGAGTATACGACGTACCTACATGCATGCATATGCGTAGTGTAGTAAAAGTGTATGTCGTCTATACTGTATTGCTTCTTCACTGCATTATCATATAATAAAAATGCGATTACAAATACATTTCAAAGATAAAAGAAATCTGTAAAACACTTGTGAATGTTATCATTCGAATTGCATCGTAGGGACGGAAAGGGTTAAATGCATGTCAACACCACATAAGAACTTATCGAAAAGTGATACTCACCCTGGTGTTTGGCGAACTTCACGCATAAAGTGAACGGGCCAGTTCCCTGAATCTGTGTCCAACCCGATGAAAACTCATCGGTTAGACTACTTCGGACGTTTCCACGTCCGAGGGGACATGAAGTGCGTGTATACGAGCTCTTTCACAGTGAACGGCCCGATTTCTATCGGCTCAAGGCTACGTGGCCGGTGAAGGCCCGAGCAAAATTGCTAGTAGGGTAGTGTTTAAAATGCCCGAATTGAAAATATAGGGGAGCCTGTAAGATTAAAAGGTTAAGTTTGGTGTCAAAGCATTCGAAATATTAAGTATCGATTGGGGTGTTCAGTCTAGGGGGGGGGGGGTCCGAGAATCAATAAAAACGCGCTCCGGTGGATAGTTTCCGAGATATACGTTAATTAATTATGGTAATTAGACTAATAAACCATGGAGCTGCTTTTTCCGCGATCCGGCATCGTCATCAACGGAGAGAAAGCAGTAGCAAAAGTATCACAAGCTGGTATTGATCTCGGGATTTTCTTATCGCCTGCCTGTATTTTTTCACCTTTATCGAATTCGAGATTTCACTGCAATGAAAATGGGAATATCGGATATCTGATGTTGAAATAAAATCGATATGTCGATATTTATCAATTTTTGGCCCAGCCCTAGTTAAGACGTATTCTATTATACTATTATTACTCAAATTATTCGTCTCGTGAAAAAACAAATTACAAGAAAGAATGACTTCTGAGAATCTGAAATGAAAACGTGAATTCATTCATCTTTTGTTGTTGTAGCTGTTTTCTATTTCTACAATATCAATATCAATATATATTAATATATATATATATATATATATATATATATATATGTATGTATGTATATTAGGGTGCTTCAGAAGTCTGTGAAAAAAAATGAACTTTGTATGTTTGTTGATCTCACCCTCTCATTTTGTGCCACTATGCACCATGACAACTTGTGTAAAATTTTGGCAAAATATATTTACAGGTCGCGCAGACTTATTCAAATTTCGTAATACTTATTCACAAAAATGCGCAAGGATGCGTAGTTAATAATAAGGTTACCATTATATATATTTTATATCTATGAAATAAGAAAGTATATATAAGGAAAAAGATGAAAAACAAATGAAATACAGTAAATACAAATCAAATGCGGAAAAATATACAAAACATTTCAAATACACGCAATATGTAACCACTCATTCAGTAGATGTGAAATTAATTTCTGAGGGAACTTTTATAGCAATCTCGGTACTTTTTTTTTATATTCCTGAATCACTTTAAGCAGACACTTTCTGCTCTTCGTTCTTAGCCATAGTCTTTTGTAAAGGTCTCGCCATGCTCGGCATTGTCGTTA
Organism: Cheiracanthium punctorium; assembly: GCA_038373885.1. NCBI lineage: Eukaryota > Metazoa > Arthropoda > Arachnida > Araneae > Cheiracanthiidae > Cheiracanthium > Cheiracanthium punctorium. Next base: position 186,899 of record JAWZYV010000191.1, read on the forward strand.
AAAATTCTCGGCTTCTTAGCTATTTCGAAGCCTCGCTCGTAATAAATAGTTCCCAATGCTCAGGATCTATTTACAGGAACTCCTTGCCAGTACATAATAGGCTATAAAACATGTCTGTGTTTTTCATCACAAAACTGGATAAAGTCTTAGTCATCAATTCGTCAATTGCTTTTGCAGTCTTGCGCGTTCCATTGGTTCATCCATCATCCTTCCAATCTTGTTCATGAGGGGCTTGTATACCATGTTTCGCTTTTACACCACTGAAATACCCGAAACAAAGAATAGTGCTACGAGATGTTCGCTGAGATACTAAAGACGTTGTGGCAGTTGGTCGTCATCCTTAGCTGATATTTTGGAGTTTTCTTATTTGTATGCTACAAGACTCTGAAGAAGCTTTAAATCATTTCTCGGTGCTTACACAGGAAGGGGTGCTGTAAAACAAGCCTTCAGATATTCCTTCACAATACAGAAGTCACGAATATCTTTGTTTTCTCGTGCTGCAAATTTGAACTGGTTACGAAACATCCACTACTTGAGGCTATGAAGGATCTTCGACATCCTTCTGGCATATTGGATGCACGAAAGAGTACACCACAAACTGGTGTTCCAAAGGGCTGCATCATCTCGCTGAAATCTTCTCATGGGTCATCAGAAGTTGGCTTTTGCTCAAAGTCCATCCCCGATTGCATATCGCTCGGAATGGCTGCCATCACCTCAGAATTCCTCACTCCAAGTTCAAAATTAGAGTGATCTATTGTTGACCAGAACTGCTGAAATAGTTTAAAAAGCAGTACAGTAAGTCCACTGTATGTTGATGGCCCCATGCATTGCGTAAATACGGCAGAAGCACAATTTCTAAAATGTGGTGCCAGAAAACAAAATAAAAAAGTTGTTTTCTAGCTTTTGTTCCGATGTCAAATAGGCTCCAGTATTACTAGCTGTCGCAAGTCGCATCGAAGCACATATCAAGTATAGTAAGTTCACAGTTTTCTAGCACTTCTGCAATGATATTTGACATACAATTCCTGTCCCTCACTGTAATTTAGGAGCACGCAACAATTTATATGGGCATTCAATATGTGGTCCCGATGCTGTTACTATCCTCCTTTGCTTTTCCAGGTAAATTTTGAATTAGTTTTCCATACCAGTGCACTATCAAGGGGACAACAGACATACATTGAAACGATTTTTGTACGTTAATCCTTTCAATGTATGGATGTAGTCCCCATCCTTTCTATATATGGCTGTAGTAATGACCAGCTCGGAGCGGAGAGTTTGCCTTTGAAGAGTGACTAAGTGTAAAATCTTCCAGATTTTGACCCATATTTTCAACTGTAGAAGCTACTATTAAAGTGACTTTTCTGTCACTTACATTTGCACATCTAGAATGGAACTTACTTTTGCTGTGATAGCTATGGGCATACTTATTTGGGTGTTCGCCACCGGACTGTAAGATTGCGCTTCACAACGCACGGTTGTAAAGAAAACAGGACAAGCGAGAAAATCTTATTTCTTTAACTGATCTGTCATTGTTTACTTTGTACAGTCGTTAAAATTTTGAAATTATACAATTTTAAATGTCGCATTATTTCGGGTTATGGTATTATACACTATTCTTCATATGTCTGTTTTGCCAATTTTCAACAGAATTCGATTGTGCTGCGCGACTTCTAAATATTACTCGATGAAACTGAAAATTTGCATACATTATATTTATGAAAAGTGTAACAAAATTGGTGGGTGATAACATAGAAATTCGAAAAAAATTTTTTTGAAGCACCCTAATATATATATGTAATAATAAAATAAACTTTGCTAATTTAAACTAATTTAATTTAATGTTATTTGAAAAATCCTTCTTTAATCTTTTACTCTTACTGTAAAGTTTGTTTCTCGGCCACACAAATATTACGCTCAGAGACGTTTTTTGAAGTTCCATAAGTAGAAAATTGTTTATTCAGCAGTATTTTCGGTTTTCTGTGGTTTTCATTACTACGTGCTTTTAGAACTCCTGGGTAAGCAGGTGTTTCTCATGTCTTGATTGACAATCTAGTTAACTAATTACGTTTGAGAGTAACGCCTTTGCGATCGTGCTGCACCCTGCCAGCAGATGTGGTAATTAAGGAGTATTTAAGCAAGAGCACGGAAATTTCGAGAGCTTCGTCTTAACTTCGCGCTTAGCTTTTTAGGAGTTTGGAACGTAAAGCTTAGCTTTGAGCCTTTAGACTGCGATGTAAGAAGATAGCCACGGAACGAATAAGGTCGCCGGCCCGACTCCTGCCCTCTGTCTGAAATTTGAAATAAACTATTTAACCTAGAACCCCAATGGATTTGCGTCAATTATTCCAACAAAGAATGGCGTAAGGCCAATTCTTTACATATATATATATATATACAGTAGAACCCCGATCTATCGTTTCTCAAGGGGTGCGTAGTAAAAAACGATGCATGCGGGTTAAGGTCAAAATACGAAGAAAACAGTATTTATGAATACAGACAGTGTGTACAGCATACGAAAAATACTAAATTTGTTACCAAACTGTAAAAGAAACAAATTGAAGTTGTGTAAAAATTAAGTGATACTTATTTTTAAAAAATCAGTAATTTTATACTGAGTTTTCCATTAATCTTTTAATTAAGTAAAATTTTCACGATTTACATTTTTTTTTCTCTTTTTATGTGTATTTATCTTTGTATATAACAGTCATACAATTTCAAATACCGTTATTGCGTAGGATAAACTAGGCACTAGTGTTGGCTCAGTCTCATCGGTATGAATATTATTCTCAGCTTCTTCGCGATTATTTTCATTTTTCGCGTCACATTTCTTCCATTCTTAGGATACCGCACGTTGCTACTTCTAAATCAATGGAAATATAATCACTACATTTCACACCATACTCATCCTTGATAGATGTAAGAACTCTTCACCTATACCATCATCTACCCAAGATATCTACCAGGAAGTAATTTGATTTGTAACCCATATTCATCCACTTCATCTTCAATTTCATTTCGGTCAGAAGAAACATTTTACAACGATGAAATCGGGAAAGCGAATTTTTGACGAACGATACATGCGGGTTTTGTTAACGTTATTTGAATACAGTTTGTGCAGGGACCATAGAAATAAAACTATCAATACGGGAAAACGATGAATGCGGGAACGATAGATCGGGGTTATACTGTATATATATATATATATATATAAAATAATAATAATAATAATAATAAATAAATAAATAAATAAAAATAAATAATAAAAAATCTGAAATTCTTCCAGATTTTATTTACGCACTCGGCTGGAAGAATTTCAATTTTTTTTAATCTATTCAATCAATTCTGCCATATAGAGGAAAATGATAACGGTAAGTGCATCCATTGTTGTTTAGCCCCTAGTGGTGAAATGTTTTGGATGAGTGCGTATTGGAAAATTTAAAGTATCCATTTCAGTTATAAAATTGGATCCTTGATCGGAATTTAATTCTATGTTAAAATCTCCTACTAAAACAGTCTTACAATCATTCTCCTTCAGTAACGTTTCGAATACAGCGTCTAATTTATCTTCATAAGAAATTCGAGGACTAGCGTATGTAACTGCAAATCTCACTTAATCTTGAATATACGCCATTTGACCATACCATATATGACCATTTGAACAAGATTGATCTGGCTCGTGTAGGCGCGGGTAAAGCAAAGCGTTTCAATAAGTTTTCCTTTATAAAAATCATAACTCCAGATGTCCAAAGTGAATCATGGTATTTGAAAATCATCTGAAGGGATAGTCCATGTTTCCGTTAGCAATATCAAATCATTCTGCAGAAAACATGAATCATACGGAAAAGTGACCACGGCGCGACGCGCTGACAAAAATCCCGTGCTTGAAAGAAATAGCACCCGAGTGCTTTAAAAAAAGACTTTTCAACCCTGCATATATACGTAATTTGATTTCATACGTAAACCAGAGCAGTATAGGAGGATCGAGCGAACACAGCTGGCAAGCGCTAATGCGGCCAACATGTGGTTATTTTTGTGATTGTTGTTTCTCTCTCTCTCTTTTTTTTTTTTTTTTTTTGCCTTAGACCAGTGTTTCTCCCCTTGTTTTTGGTTCACGGCACACTGAAAATATATAGAATTATTTGCGGTACACCTGAATATAAAAATTGAAAAGCTGTATGATACAAAAAAATGCTAACTATACATACTAAAAAAATTGCTTATTTATTTTTTAAAAATATTCAATGTAAGGGCTGAGCCTGTTTTGCATGGCCGTTGCTGCAGACAGCTCTTCGAAAATTTGACAGAACGGTTTTTCCATGCTATATGAGATAAATGTTTCACACTTCATAATGTACAGCTCTGTGAAAGTGAACAAGACAACTCAAGATAAATGAGAAATGTCATATCGCCGATACGACACCACGCAGTTTTAATAATTTTTCAAAAACCCTGGCGGCACACTGGCAATCTCTCGCGGCATACAGGCTGAGAAACACCGCCTTAGACGGTAAGAAGTTCAAAATATTAAGTTTGAAAATGCGATATTGCCATGTAGCGATTATTTGCACAAATCAACTAAAAATAGGAAATCCGAACACTTTAAAGAATATTTTCCTAACTCTTACAAAAGCAGTTGACATAAATCTGCCTTGTACGAAGTTATGAAGAAATAGTTTTTCAGCCAGCACAGTTTTATCAATGTAAACAGCTATTAGAGAGAGTGCACTTATCTACAAAAATCTTTCATATGCGGTAATCAATATTTAGATGCGCTTGAGATTATAAATTCCCATGGATTACGCCGTTATTGAATAAAATGCTTTGGTGACGTTGTTTCTATTTGCTTTATTTTATGAATGAGCCTACCTTCGGGGGACTTTAAATAAATAAATAAAATTTTAATGAACAATACATGTTTTTAATTGAAATGAGGTCTCTAAAACTAAAAATTTAAATGCAGTTTTAATGGAGTTCTATGTAAACTTTGAGATAGAGGAAAATTGGATGAATTTGGCAATTTGTTTTTCGATGTAACCCTTTCAGATCTGATTAAATTATTTATCTTTGAATGAAATAATGTTTCTTTTGAAAATAGACAGGGTATACTTATTTTTCAAAATAAAATTTAAGAAGTTTTTTACGAGTATTTAAGGACCCATCAAAATTTTTTTAAAGGAGTCCACTTTTTTTCTTTATTACGAATGTAATTATTTGTAATAATCGTTATTTTAAAAATAACTCGCCACAAAAAAGTGAAACATAGTAAAGTTTGCACTACAAGAAATCTTCGGTTAACCAGAGAATTTATAACTATCACTGTGCATTACAAATATGATTTAAAAAAAAATTTAATCCAAACTGAATATTGAAAAACAGATTTTTGAAGCCATGTTCCAAAAAAATCTTAAAATGGAAGACACAAATTAAACTTCACTCCACTTTTATTCTGTTATTACATAGTTTTATGTAACAAACTCTAAATTGGTTAAAGAAATTTAAATTCTTCCATCACCAGGTCAAGGTCACCGCAATCTGAAAGGCTGCGCACTTCGTTAATCGCGTTTGTTACTTAAATGCAAAATTAAGGAGTTTCTAAGTCCCACATAATATTAACCCTTTGAGGCGCAACCCTTTCCCAATGCTGAAAAAATGGCAGTCGTTGCCATCGCTCGACTTAACTACCAACAAGATGGCGGACGATCGAAACGTTCATCGCGTGCCACAGATCTAGAGACCCCTTTTTTGACGACAGCTGGCTGTGCCGGGCACAGCCAGCTGTCGTCATGAACGTTTGGAATGGTCGTCATGAACGTTTCGATCGTCCGCCATCTTGTTGGTAGTTAAGTCGAGCGATGGCAACGACTGCCCTTTTTTCAGCATTGGGCAATCTATACAGCTGTTCTCGCATTTTTCAATTTTTCAGCAGATGTCAGTGCTGGTAAAAATAATCGTGACAATTTTTTTACGGGAAATGACACGCTAAAATGTAAAGGATTCTCGTGGAGCTATGTCACCCGAAACTATTTTTATAGAAATCAAATTATTCTTCGTGACTGGCAACAGTCAAAACGTCAGAGTTTGGGTGTTCCCAGAGCGGGAACACTGCGCGTTAAAGGGTTAAGAGAGCTTTAAGGACCCTAAATTTTGTAAAAACAAATTTTAATTTTTAGGCCTTTTTAAGGAGCGTATGAACCCTGATGATTGAATACGTAGAAAAACAAACCCAACGATTATTAAAATTTTCCAGGGAATTTGGACTTTCTTTATGAGCACAAATTAAGATAGCCATCCTGCTCTATAGCATAGGTAATTTTTGTGTTCTCAATTGCGGACGCAGGGTGTGGAAGGGTCAAGTACAAAGGCGAAATATTAACTAATAATCTTAGGAAAATGTTAAATAATAACTAAACGCAGGAAGTGTGAATTTCAGTTCGGAAATTTCTCTTTCGATTTATTGGGGGGGGGGGGGGAATCAGTTTATCTGATCAATTCAAATTTTATCTGCATAAATAACGGAAGTTAGCCTAGAGAAAGAGTAAAATTTGTAGAATTTTGCAGTTTTGCATTTGTTGACGAAAGTCTGGTGAACTTGATACGCTTGACCCCTTTCTTAAAGTCTAGATACGGAATAATTATCTCGCCGTGACATTCCCTCTACAAATACTCTCGAATGAAAGCTTGTATAGTGGTCATCTCCACAGCTGTCTCACTTCACGCTACTTCCCATAAAATGGCCTTCGAAAGCGAGATAAATAAGTTGTTGAAAGAATCGTGTCAGCTGTGCATATGTTGTCATTGTTATTTCAGCGCACGCAAAGTAAGACTTGCAGTTCGCCAAATTTTAGCTTTTATAAACAAATTTTATTCTACTTTACCTATGTGCGTTTCCACGCTTCCTTTCATGGGAATATCTTACGAGAACGAATACACAGTCGATTATAATACACTCTGAAATTTTTCTACGTCTACATGAGTGCCCATACATAGGCAAGGGAGAAGCCATCCCCGCCGCCCCCCCCCCCAAAAAAAAAATTACCGTTTATTTAAGTACTGGTGTAACGTAGAAATGGTTCATCTTTCGACTACACTACAAAGGTACTACAATATAGTACCTTTCTGGGGCAGGACCCTTGGCTTGCTCCCCCCTCCCTACAAACAATCATATGGGTGCCCAGACCATGCATGTCTATTATCCGAAACTATTTTAAACGATGCTTTTTTTAAAAAAACTAAATAATTCATTTTTTAAAGATTTTTTTTTCTTAACTTTCACATTCCTTGTGCATGCAAGCGTTCTTTCCTAACAACCAACCAGTACAAATAAATATTTTGGTTCCCAATAACGCACCCAATATTTTAGTTTAAGAGGGCTACAAATACTAATAAACTCAGTTATAGTGTAGCTTATTATAATTGTAGCTTTCTTATAACTTCAAAATATTCTGTACCACTTGCCCATATAACTCAAGTCCACCATTAGAACATACTTTATAGAGTCAGAAATAATTATGTGGTCTTTCCAGCGGCGTTGTAACCAAATTCAACTGTATTTCACACAAGTGGTTTCCAATATCCCCCCCCCCTTCCCCCCACCCGGAAACTCCTAGTGTAGTCATACTAGTACATAATTTTCGCGAACCACCGGTTGAGAGAGAACCAATGTTATATACTAACTGTAAATATTTATTCAAAAACCAACTTAAAAAATATTTTTGAAATAATCAGAAAGGATTTTTTTAAAATAAAATATTTTAATTCATTAAGTGGCTATTATTAAAAGATTTTCACTTCTAACTCTTCCCCTTTAGGGGCTTTAGTCCCAACAACTCCGACCGTGGGTGCGCCTATGTTCACCTTTACTAAAATCCTCTGAATTTGGCTTAACACTCCCAATTTTCGAAATTTTGAATGCCGTATTGCTAAATGCAAAAAAAAAAATCGAAGGTTTTTTTTTTTTTTTTTTCGTTCCGAAATAAATTTTCATGTATAATTTGATACTTTACATATTTATTTAGAAGTTAATAGTAGCAGTTCAATGACGAGATATTGCCCATTAAACTAGGCGATTATAGAAAATTTTTTATTATCCTGAAACGTCGGATAATCAAGGTTCTACTGTAATCTCTTTCATTAGGTTACTTCAAAAAGGAGGTTATGCAAAGGCGTAACTACTAAGGGCAATAGGGGGCAATTGATCCCCCCCACCCTTACACACATACAAAAATTAAATAAAATTCATATATCATCTATTTGAAAATATTTTCTACACTAAGAAATACTCTTTTGCCCCCTCAATGTAAAATGCCTATTCACGCTAATGAAGCTATGCATATTGTTGGTCATGCATCCCGTTTTTAGGTTAGCCTGTCCCGTCCTCTCTAAATATCGCCTATAAGTGAGATTTAAGAATTTTTTTTTTTTTTTTTTCCCTTTGAGAGCGCGAAAGATCTAACAATTATCAGACGATAACACTTATAGTAGCTTTTAATTACAAATATTTTATTACCGTTACTTCAGAGAAAGGTTGATTTCCCTATAAATAAGTTATGGACGAACGAACACATACATGAAAATGAGTTAATAGCCATGTTATTTATGAAAGTAAAATTTCAGAAGTTGTGTTGTGAAAGAACTTTATTCGAACTTTAAAATCAACATGATATCAATCAAGCGTACATGGATAGATTATTTGTTGTACATATTGTATATGTATGTATGTGTATATACAGGGTGAATCTAAACTCTTGGGCAAAACTTTAAGGGGTGATAGGGCACACAATGAGGAATCGTAATCACATATAGCAATCTGGGGTAAAAAAGGCAGTTTTAACTTACCCGGTAATAATCACTTTTGGAAAAGCATTGAAGTGTCCGTCTAATTTCCTAACCAAGTTTCATAAACTGTAGTCTCGTCTCGGAAAATTTCATCCATGAAAAAAAGAAACTTTAAGCTATCCATTTTAGTCTTCTGTTTTCGGAGAAAAATACATTAGTTTTTAGCGAATTAATGGTCAGAAAGCGCACTGTTTCTTCAGCACTTTTTTCCGAAGTGATTATTAACAGCTACATAAGCGTAAAGTTTTCAAAATTATTGGGGGGGCTGGGCCCCACAACCACATATATTCACGTCAGTGGCGTAGCCAGGGGGTGGGTTAGGGGGGTCATAACCACCCCCATGAGGAATTTTTAGCCATACAAAATGTATATTCTTCACTCCCTTATACACCCGTATATCTATATGTGAGTTGCAGAAGTCGTAACCCACCCCCCCATGAAAAATTTCTGGCTACGCCACTGATTCACGTACATATAACTTACGCATAGCTGCCAATTACTACGGAATATAATTAACCACTTTTTCTACATGGTTTTTCGGCTTAAAATATAGCAAAATTTTTGTGCTGCGCGCGCGAGCTGGTTACTATTTTAAAAAAAATAAGTAAAAAATATACTGTTAACAAAAAGTGGTTAATTATATTCCGCAGTAGTTGGTAGCTATGACTTACTATATATAAGTGTAAATTATTGGAGGCGCTCGAGCTCTATGGGTCCATAGAATTCTAAGCCTATGTAAGGTAAGTATCCATGTTAGTATCTTCCTACCATGTTATAAGTTAAAAATAGTAGCAAAGTAAAAAAAAAAAAAAAAAAAAAAAAAAAAAATTTTCGATGAGATAGTGCATTTTAGACACATCTGAACTTTTCTTCATTTCATACTTCACATGACATAATCTGATTTTAATTAACCAGAACCTGGCGACGGCAGCTTATAGTAATATTGGGTGTTTCGTGGCGTCACAATGAATACTAAATCATGATTAAAATCAAAAGAAGAAAATTTTTAAAAGTACAAGTAAAGGTTTTTTTAAACGTTTGTAAATGGCGTGAATACTTTTTTATGTTAGTATAAATTAATTTTCTGTATTTAGAGGTAAATTATTGGGTGGGCTCAGCCCCTATTCACAATTTATTGGGGTGGCTCGAGCCCCACGGGCCCATATAACTCTATGCATATGAACAGCTATACGAAGACGACGTTGCCGACCCTACGTTGCTATGTGATTCTTATTCCTTATTATGTGCCCTATCGCCCTTTAAAGTTTTGCCCAAGAGTTTAGATTCACCCTGTATATATATATATATATATATATATATATATATGTGTGTAATGTATAAAAAGGTAATTTGGGTTTTACTAGTTTGGGTAGTGTTCAAGCGGGTACTTTCACTGTAAGTTTTGCTTTCCTGTCATACTTGCCACGCGCGCTCTGGAGCTATGTTTTAATTCTTTAGTTAATTGCTAGACATCAAGCCGTCGATTCTGAGTTCTTTAGAGTGTACACGTGTCCCCACGCCTTTGTAATCCCGGATGCAGATCATGTTCATAAATGAGTGTGGTTCGATTAGAGATAAGAGAGAGGCGGAGTTATGTCATACCAGCCCTCGTTGTATGATGAGCGTAAATACACCCGCACCTCGAAATTCAAGAGACTTCTGCCACTGGAACTGCTTAATTAGTCCACGCTGATTTTTGTACCTGTCTCCCCTCTCCTCTTCTCACTCTATGTTGTAACTTAAAGATAATGTTTAATAAACCGCTTTACCTGCCTTAACTCTGGAACTTTAATGAAATATCTGACGTCTCAAATAGTCGACAGAATGATTGCCTGTGTGCCAATTAAAAATTTTAAATTGTAAAAAATTAACGCTCAATAGTCGGGAGACAGGGTACACTGCTTACCCGAAGATGCGGAGTACGCCGGAGATGCGGCGCTATGCCGTCTGCCTGCCGATCAGAGATACCCGACGGAAGTAGAACCAACTTGTCTCTTCGCCGACTGCAGATATCTGGACTTCCTCATTCCCTGCTTTGTGTAATGCTCTGTTGCCGTGGAAGATCAAACTACAATCGTCTGACCTCCCTTAAGCCCATCGAAAAAATTTGCGCTCCTGAGTTTTCCATAGCGACTAACCACGCTGATTTTGAGAACCACGCTGATTTTTTCAAATGATTTGAGACGTCAGATATTTCAGTAAAGTTCCAGAGTTAAGGCAGGTAAAACGGTTTATTAAACATTATCTTTAAGTTACAACATAGAGTGAGAAGAGGAGAGGGGAGACGGGTACAAAAATCAGCGTGGACTAATTAAGCAGTTTCAGTGGCAGAAGTCTCTTGAATTTCGAGGTGCGGGTGTATTTACGCTCATCATACCACGTGGGCTGGTATGACATAACTCCGCCTCTCTCTTATCTCTAATCGAACCACACGCATTTATGAACATGACCTGCATCCGGGATTACAAAGGCGTAGGGACACGAGTACACTCTAAAGAATTCAGAATCGACGGCCTGATGTCTAGCAATTAACTAAAGAATTAAAACATAGCTCCAGAGCGCGCGTGGCAAGTATGACAGGAAAGCAAAACTTACAGTGAAAGTACCCGCTTGAACACTACCCAAACTAGTAAAACCCAAATTACCTTTTTATACATTACACACACATATATATAGTAACTTAATCAACGTAGGCATACTATATATATATATATATATATATAGTAACTTAATCAACGTAGGCATACTATATATATATATATATATATATATATATATAGTAACTTAATCAACGTAGGCATACTATATATATATATATATATATATATATATATATATATATATAGTAACTTAATCAACGTAGCATCTACTTGGCAAATACAAAATTCTAAATATCCATGGAATGATAGATGAGCAAAACAATGAACTTAAAATCTTATGTAAGAGGAATGAGCAGACACATCCAGCAGATAGAAATCCACACAATGGTAAATCAGAAAAAGAAAACGTTATTGAATGGAGCAAAACAATGGTTAGCAAGCATCGGCTAAACTCGTCAAGCCCCACAAACCGAATTCTTACTACCAAGATAAAAAACAAAATAACAGGATTTCAATGCAGTTACTTAGCACAAAGAAAGCTAAATATGTAACTACAGGGGGCTATCCTGTTAAGAAGTAAAAAGTAATCATAAAGACATACCCAGAAAAAATGGAAATGAAGAGACCAAAAGCATTAAGCCTGAAAACATGGCTCAACCATGGAGCTGTTGCCAATTGAAGAAGAAAAAATATACGTTGCCAGAAAGAATTGGAGAAAAGTTGAACAATAAGTAAAATGTAAGAGTTAGTAGAATAATAATACTACTACTAATAATAAAATAAATAAAGAAATAATGTAGAGTAAATTAAAGAAAAAAAATTATTAATAAGAAGAAATATTGGCATGATATATATTAGGGTTATGATATTTTAAAGGAATACATCTAACTACTTAAATAGCTCACTATTCGCATTATATGCCTAGAGATATTTCAGAGATTATATTAATTAATAGAAGAGAATTTATATTTAGATGATACCGGTGATCATTACTTCATTTGTACTTTTTTTTAAACAATAAACAAGAACAAATGTAAACTCGTAGTATTGTTTTTTTTTTCAATAAAACGTACTAAAAAGCCAGAATTTTATCGATTTTAAAAAAAAATAATTTTATAAGCAAGCCAGCTACCAAACCCCAACCTCTCCAACCAAGAATTCCCAGAAAGGACACATGTTTATAGAAATGCTAATTGCAACTAGGAAATAGAATCGAATTTAGAAATTTTCTAGGGTAATTGTATCTTAAAGCAATATGATATAGTGAAGATATATTATCAGACTTATAATTACTTGTACAAAGAGACAGTACTCTATATAGATGATTAGCTATGATATTTATAAATACAGATATATGCATGCACGAGGTAAAATCTGTGAAACTAATAACCTTGAAGTAGATCCACCTTGTGGTATACCTAAGACCTGTTTGTAAAGTTTATTATTGTGTAGTATATAGTTATTGTATAATATAAACGTAAGTAGATTTTTGAAATAAGCAATACAATATTGTGATGGTAGATTTAGACTATGTATGCTATTATTAAAAAGATCAAGTATAGTATTGTAGAGATCATCTAAATGTCTGTTATTAAATAGATCTTTAAAGTCATATGTAGATATGGAAGCTATAGAATGTAAATCATTAATTTTGTTTTTTAGCTCGTAATTACTAATTGATATGGAATTGCAATTCGCCTTAATATATAAATTATGCAGGGAAGTTAGTATTTTTAGTAATGATTTACTAGCTATATTATTGTATTACATCCAACAGTTACAGTTCTAAACTTAATTGGAGTTTTATGAAATTTAGGGATTAATACTAGGTAAGGATAATTAAGATTATCATGTTTCAGGATAAGTAGCTTATGGTATATATCTATATAAATAAAATTAGACTTTTGTCTGTACATTTCTTGGAATTCAACAGTTTTGCGATTTCTATCCGTTTCAAGCACCCGGGCATCCGATGCGACCCTCAAAAAAAAGTTTATCTGTCTGTCGTTCTGTCATTCTGTCCGTGACGCTTTTTTTGTTTAAGCATCACGTAAAAACGACTGAAGCGAATGCTATGAAATTGGGTGTCATGATAGGTGGTCACTCAACTTAAAACATAGGCGTCGAATTTTTAAAAAATCTTGATTAGATTTTCAGATATTGCGAAAATCGTTTCAAACTGCGTAAATTTGTGTTCAAGCATCACGTAAAAACGACTGAAGCGATTGAAATGAATTTGGGTGTCATGATAGGTGGTCACTCAGCTTAAAACACAAGCGTCGAATTTTTAAAAAAATCTTGATTAGATTATCAGATTTTGCGAAAATTGTTTCAAACTGCGTAAATTCGTGTTCGAGCATCGCGTAAAAACGACTGAAGTGATTGAAATGAAATTTGGTATCATCATTAGCGGTCACTCAACTTAAACATTAGGCAGCGTATTTAACAAAATCTTGATTAGATTTTCAGATTTTGTGAAAATCGTTCCAAACTCCTTAAAATTGTGTTCGAGCATCACGTAAAAATGACTGAAGTGAATGAAATGAAATTTGGTATCATGATAGGTGGCCACTCAACTTAAAACATTGTCGTCGAATTTTTAAAAAATCTTGATTAGATTTTGAGATTTTGCGAAAATTGTTTCAAACTGCGTAAATTTGTGTTCGCACATCACGTAATAACTGCAAAGGTGAAAAAATGGTATTTGGTGAAATGATAGGCGGTCACCTTAAAATATAAGCATCTAGAAAAATCGATGAGATTTTGGGATTTTGCAAAAATCGTTTCAAACTGAGTGAATTTTTGTTCACGCATTACGTAATAAGGACTAAAGCGAATGATAGGAAATTTGGTCACATGATAGGTTGTTGCTCAACATAAAGAATAGCTGTCCAATTTTTTAAACATTTTTATTAGATTTTTGAGATTTTGTGAAAATTCTCACAAAATGCGATTATATTTCTTCAAGCATCGCGTAATAACGACTAATACGAAATTTGGTGATATGATAGGTGTTGAATTTTTAAAATATTTTGATTACATTTTGAGATTTTGTGAAAATCGTTTTAAAATGCCGAAATTTTTTGTTCCAGCATCACGAAATAAAGACTGCAGGGAATGAAACGAAATTTGGTGACATGATAGGTTGTCACTCAACTTAAACTCTAGGCTTCCAATTTTTCAAAAATGTTGATTAAATTTTGAGATTTTACGAAAATTATTTCAATACGTGTAAATATTCGTTCGCGCATCACATAATTACGAATAAAGCGAATGAAATGATATTACTTAGTTACTCTCTAACCTGTAATATTTTAACAATACATAAAAATTATAACTTCTTTTTCTTTACTTTGGCAACATACTACATCCATTTTGTGTACTCCTACAATGCTGACGAAAGTTCTTTTTTAGAAATTTGCATTCAGCACTAACCCGTCAACGACAGGTACTTCAGCTAGTATACAAGGTGTCCAGCCTTAATGTGACCCAATAGCTAATTCCCGAACCGTTCGGTTTAGATATGCACTTCCAATTTAAAAAATGTTTGAAAAAGGGTAAAGAATATTTTTACGTGCTTTTCGAGCTAAAAAACCCATTTAGAAAAAAATTACAAAAATTAAATTTTTATACGGTCCCCAGGTCCTATCACTTATATTTAGGAAAAGATGCAGTACACAAAAACAAAGTAAACACAAAAAGTTTCATTTTATTACGATAAAAACTGACCAAGTTATGGAACTTTGAAAATCACACATTTCATCCATTTTCTCGGCCAATTTCAAGAAGCTAGTAAGGGACCGTCTCCAAAGTGAAATTAATTGGAACTCTGCCAGGAAACTTTCGCTCTTGCACGTCACTCTTATGTAAATCGTTTTTAAATTTAAAAGTACATACATTACGTTAATATTACAATAATTGAGTACTTAAGAAACAAAATTTATTCTGTGTACGTGTAAAACATAGATAAAATAAAATATTTTGGACGAAGAAAACTTTTCAAAAGCAGTTCCAAAAACTTAGACTTATTTGCCTGCGGCTTCAGACTGATTTGCTGCGATACTGATCATGGCGAACGTTAAAAATCTGTTGTGTAGTCGCTTGCAATTGCATACAGCCGTATTCTAATATT
Organism: Cheiracanthium punctorium; assembly: GCA_038373885.1. NCBI lineage: Eukaryota > Metazoa > Arthropoda > Arachnida > Araneae > Cheiracanthiidae > Cheiracanthium > Cheiracanthium punctorium. The sequence goes on from JAWZYV010000191.1 coordinate 202,466, forward strand.
ACGAATTCTAGTATGGGAGAACGAGATGTATACAACTGGTCTCCAGGCATTAGCTCCTGCGCCAGGACTGGACGATAAGGAAATGCACCGTACGTATGTAATATGTTCCACACCGTCGATTTTGAGTAGGAACAAGCCTTGCTAATATCCTGGACACTACTTTCAGGATGAGCCAGGGCATATCCTAGAACATCCTCAGCGGGTATCCGCAAGCTTGAAGGTGTGGCACGAGACAAGGGAATACGTCTATGACAACTCCCAGTTCTATACAAGCGTTGAACAGCACGGGCAATTGTACAATAAGATAGATGTCTTCGACTGGGAAATTTAATGGCATAAAGTCTTGCCGCCTCTCTCTTATTTCGATTACACTGCCCATACAACAGTACCATTTCGCAGTATTCTTCATTTGTATACATCTCGTTCTCCTGTACTAGAATTCGTAATATTAGAATACGACTGTATGCAATTGCAAGCGACTACACAACAGATTTTTAATGTTTGCCATGATCAGTACCGCAGCAAATCAGTCTGAAGCCGCAGGCAAATAAGTCTAAGTTTTTGGAACTGCTTTTGAAAAGTTTTCTTCGTCCAAAATATTTTATTTTATCTATGTTTTACACGTACACAGAATAAATTTTGTTTCTTAAGTACTCAGTTATAGTAATATTAACGTAATGTGTGTACTTTTAAATTTAAAAACGATTTACATAAGAGTGACGTGCAAGAGCGAATGTTTCCTGGCAGAGTTCCAATTAATTTCACTTTGGAGACGGTCCCTTACTAGCTTCTTGAAATTGGCCGAGAAAATGGATGAAATGTATGATTTTCAAAGTTCCATAACTTGGTCAGTTTTTATCGTAATAAAATGAAACTTTTTGTGTTTACTTTGTTTTTGTGTACTGCATCTTTTCCTAAATATAAGTGATAGGACCTGGGGACCGTATAAAAATTTAATTTTTGTAATTTTTTTCTAAATGGGTGTTTTGGTTTGAAAAGCACGTAAAAACATTCTTTACCTTTTTTAAAACATTTTTCAAATTGGAAGTGCATATCTAAACCGAACGGTTCGGGAATTAGCTATTGGGTCACATTAAGGCTGGACACCCTGTATATATATTAGTAAAATGGCTAAACTTACGAATCAAGGAATCATTCTGCAGCAGTTTCGTAGTCCACATATACAATGAACACAAAATCGTATACAAAACAGAAATGAGTATATATAAATATCCAGTAAATAGAAATAAAAAAAATGGTAAAAATGAAAATTAAAATGGAATTGGATGGAGTAAAACAATGGGTAAAGCATCAGCTATACTCGTCAGGCCCCACGAATCGAATACTTACTACCAAGATAAAAAACAAAATAACAGGATTTCAATATAGTTACTTAGCACAAAGAAAGCTAAATATGTAACTACGGGGATATCCTGTTAAAAAGTAAAATAAAACATGTACTAAAAAGCCAGGATTTTATCGAACCTTTTTTTTTTATTTTTAATATTTTTATAAGCAAGAAAGCTACCAAACCCCAACCTCTCCAACCAAGAATTCCCAGAAAGGACACATGTGTATAGAAATGCTAATTGCATCTAGGAAATAGAATCTAATTTAGAAATTTTCTAGGGTAATTATATCTTAAAGCAATATAATACAGTGGAGATTTATTATCAGACTTATATATATATATATATATTTCATATTTTCAGTACTTTTTTGTTATTAAGTGCTACTACTTAATGTTTTACTTGGGATTCCATATTACGTAAGTTTAGTTATTTTATATTTTATATATATATATATATATATATATATAAATAATCAAAAAGTAAAACACTATCACTATGAATGTTACTGCAAATATTACTGCAATATATAGATATTGTATACACATACATACAATCTAGGTCTAGATCTAGAGGTCTTTGTGGATAAATCTAGTGGTCTTTGCTACCTTCTCACGCAGAAGACTCACGCAGACTTCAAGAGATTAAATCTAAAATTGAGTTTTCAAAGCGAATCAAAAAAATATACATACAATTTTTCCGTTCCTTTTACTTGGCTAATGTACATAAACGATATACGACAGTATTATTATTATTTTTTTTTTTTTTAAACCGGGCGTATCGGGCAGTGGCGGCTCGTGGGATACAGCAAGTACAGCCGGGCTGCACTTGAAATTATCAGCACATACTTTAAAATAATTTATTCTACTAATTTTCCTAAATTCAGATTAGAATTATGGAATCCTATGGTAAATTAAAAAAATCTCCAAAAAAAAAAAAAAAAAAAAAAACCAAACAAAAAAACCGTATTGTGGCTGGATCGCTCATTCAGAAAAAAAAGCACTTTAATCTTCCCGCAATTCAATTGGGAAAATCTTTGGTTCAGCTCAGAGCGCTGATAAGAAAATTGGCAGCACCGTTGCCATGACAACGATTACGTAAGCAGTCCCTCTGGCATAGGCTATAATGGGGGTAGGCAGCTAAGACTCAGCTCATGACAGATTTCCAAACGTCGGCAGTACCTGTGAATTCGACTCACTGATTGGCTCGAGAAGTGAGGGAGGGGGGTAAGGATAATATATGTTTTGCAAACTCTCGACTTTATATTGCTGAATTTATGAAGAAGATAAGCCTGAATAGACGCTTATGAATGGACAATTCCCCATCAAAGCAGTATTGTTTTTAAGTAAGCAAGAACTGGCATTTAGAGGACATGGCGAGCGAGAAAATTCTTTAAACATGGGAAATTTTAAAGAGCTTTTAAAATTATTGATATCTGAATTAAAACAACGCCTTTTTATGAGGGCATCACTGACCGATTCGCAAGTTTAAGAAAGGAGGATTGATTTGACTTATAAAAAATAAGTCAGTTATCTTTTTTTTTTTTTTCTTTTCTTCTCACGTTATCGTTATTACAAAAGAAAATTCTAAGGAAACTTCGAATCAGACACGGATTAATGTAATTTTGAGGATAAGAGCGGCTGGTTGAAATTTATGTCCATTTTATGGAAGTAAAATAGAATCTCTTACATTTTTTATGTAATTTCTTTTTTTTCCCCCCTCGGTGAGGGCTTAATCCGCCAGCTTTCGAATTCAATAACAAAGATTTTCCATTCCTGTCCGGAGGAGGATGGGGAGGGCTCATATGCTTCCGGCTGCACTAACAGTTTTGACCACGGGCCGCCACTGGTATCGGGTGAAGCGATCTAGATTACCAAAAAGTTTATGTTTTGTTCGCTGTTATCTCTTTCGGTTCCGCTGGTCAGTTTAGAAGACATTTCGTTTAGTTTGGGGCTGCGTATCAACAGCAGCGTTGTTTTTCTACAACAGCATAGACCTGTGTCTATTATTATTTTAAAAACAGTATTAAACAGAGTTTGTTATTATTAAACAAACAACATCCTACGCTAACTGAATTTACACTTTACCGCCGAGAAATACTTTTAAGAATTCGCTTTTTTGGCTTTATTTTTAAACAGGCAGCTGGCTGTGCGTCGTGCAAGATGATGTTAACCCTTTAACGCGCAGTGTTCCAGTTCTGGGATCACCAAACTCTGACGTTTTGACTGTTGCCAGTCACGAATAATAGATTTGATTTCTATAAAAAGAGTTGCGGGTGACATAGCTCCACGAGAATCCTTTACTTTTTAGCACGTCCTTTCCCGTAAAAAGAATTGTCACGATTATTTTTAACAGCACTGACATCTGCTGGAAAATGGAAGAATGAGAGAACAGCTGGACAGATTGCCCAATGCTGAAAAAAGGGCATCCGTTGCCATCGCTCGACTTAACTACCAGCAAGATGGCGGACGATCGAAACGTTCATCGCGTGCCACAGATCTAGAGACCCGGGCACAGCCAGCTGTCGTCAAAAAAGGGTCTCTAGATCTGTGGCACGCGATGAACGTTTCGATCGTCCGCCATCTTGCTGGTAGTTAAGTAGAGCGATGGCAACGGCTGCCCTCTTTTCAGCATTGGGAAAGGGTTGCGCCTCAAAGGGTTAAAGAAAAAAAAAAGCTATCGACAATTTAATTGACCGCCATGTTGCTGGTAGCTAAACCGAGTGGTTGGTTTCAACGTCTGTACCTTTACACCGTTAGGCAGTCTATCGTAGTCTATCTTCGTCGATGTGAAAATGGTTGCGCTTTAAAAAGGTTATGCCTGCGGTTCAAAAAGCCGCGCCCAGGGTGAAGGACCAAAGGTTCTGCACCCCCTCCCCACCCCTCCACCCTGAAATTTAGAATTTTGTTAACAAAATGATGAAGTCTCTTTGTAAAAAAATCTGCCTTTTCTACCGTGTGGACCTCCTCCGAAATTTTTGGAGCCTCTCCAATTTTTTTTCTGGGTACGGCCGTATTGGTTCCCACCCAACCCTTTTTTCCTTGCAAACCCTATCTAAATTGCGAAAAAGAAAAAAAAAAAAAAGTGAACCCCTTGTGTGTAGTCTTTATCCTAATGTATCATTTTCTCGAACCCCTTACCACACCTCGCGAACCCTAGGGAGTTCACGTACCGATGTGTTATGCGGTCACCCTTTGAGCAGCCCGTAAAGAGTTTTATACCACCATAAAACACACATAGTATTTTATGAATAAGATTAATGAGGGTGTAATTTTTCGAAAGGAATATTAATTATTTACCTCCTATCTCTCTCAGCGATTTTTTATCATTATTATTATGTATACAGAAGGTTACAAAGGATAAAGCGCAATATATATCTCCCTAATCAAATCTGCATTCAAACCCTTTAACAAAACTCCCTTTATATTAGAGAATGAGCCAAAAATCATTTACGCCAACCCATTTTCCTGTGCTTTTTTTTTTTATTTCGGTTTATTTGAACACACTAATACAAAGAAGCTTTCATGTATGCGTATTCGGCCATTCGGAGTTCGTAACAAATGACAACTGCCTTTCATACAGCTGTCAAAGGAAGGCTCTTGTAATTCGAATTAATGACAATAAAATGGCGAAATGGTTATGCATTTTATAGCATTTAAATTGGAGAGGAAGGGTTTTGCGATTTTTAAGAAACTCATCTGTACTAATTAAAAAATGCATTCTAGTTTAACCCTTTAACACGCAGTGTTCCCGCTCTGGGAACACCAAACTCTGACGTTTTGACTGTTTCCAGTCACGAAGAATAGATTTGATTTCTATAAAAATAGTTGCGGGTGACATAGCTCCACGAGAATCCTTTACTTTTGAGCACGTCCTTTCCAAAAAAAAAAAAAAAAAAATGTCACGATTATTTTTAACAGCACTGACATCTGCTGAAAAATGGAAGAACGCGAGAACAGCTTGACAGATTGCCCAATGCTGAAAAAAGGGCGGCCGTTGCCATCGCTCGACTTAACTACCAGCAAGATGGCGGACGATCGAAACGTTCATCGAGTGCCACAGAGAGCTGGCTGTGCCCACAGCCAGTTGTCAGAAAAAGGGTCGCTAGATCTGTGGCACGCGATGAACTTTTCGATTGTCCGCCATATTGCTGGTAGTTAAGTCGAGCGATGGCAACGGCTGCCCTTTTTTTAAGCATTGGGAAAGGGTTGCGCCTCAAAGGGTTAAAAATTAAGAGAAAATACTACAGTAAGGATCACTCCCTACGAACGTGATCAAAAGACTCGCAGGAATGATGTGGGGATGTAAAAGAGAAAATAAATCATAATTTATATGTCAAGCCATTAATTTGCTATTGTGGGACCCTGATTACCTGTAGCAATATACTAATGTATCAACACTAGAAGTCTTTCAAAATGAAGCCCCGAGGCTTGTTTTTGGAGCAGCGAAAAATACTTCAGTAACAAAAGCAACACTTGAGAGTTATAGTACTGTATGAGAAACTAATCATAAATGACTGCCATGGATAGTCATTTAAAAATTATGGTATCTCTAAACCTAGAAGATGGGAGACTCAAATTGGATTTTTCCAGAAAGTTTTAAACTGAAACCAGACTACTCGCTCTTAAATGTTCCCACAAAACTACTGAAACCAAAAAACTTGTAACCAGACGATTCGACTAGGGGGGGGGGCAGTGCTCCCCGGTTGCCAAGGGCGGATTAAAGGGGGCGCCCCCCCCGCGAAAAAAGAAATTAATGTAAAAGATCCTATTTTACTTCCATAAAATGGATGTATATGTCAATCTTCTAACTAACCGCCCCCCTCCGACAAACTTGCATTAATCCGCCACTGCCGGTTGGCTGTGCATTTTCAATTGTATTGTTTTCTTATCCTCCTCCCCCCCCCTTCATGGGTCCTTTAGTGTTACGAAAGCATGTTGTTTGGCAATTTTATTTTATTGTTTGTTTTTTTTTTTAAATTTAATTGCGCGTGTTAATAAAATTACAGTGATGGAAAAGTCCTAAACAGGCTCAAGTGTTTGTCCTAGTTTTGTTGGTGACTTAATTTCCGTTACGAAATTATCGTGATATCTTAACTAATTGTTAGTGATTCTAATGTGTTTTAGCACTTTTGAAAAAGCTGAAGGGAGTTTATAATGTCGGTTAATCTGTAAATCTGTTCTATCAGTCCTTACGTGCTCTATCTGACGTAAATGTGCACCGATTACTATGAAATTTATATGTGTTATTCCTATGTACTTAAAAGTGAGAATAAATTAAAATCGATAACTTGGAATTGTTTTCTTGCGAAGGAATTAATGATTTTATGCCAAATCTGGCAACCATTATGCTTATTTTTTCAGTTTTTTATTAATATCTTCTAAAATAATTCGATTTTCAAAATTTAAGTCAGCTTATAAGGTTCCTCTGAATTTTTCGAATCCGTGGACACCTTAGTCGAAACTCAAATCCCCACGGGTTAGAAATAACCGAACATGTCGAGATAACCGAACAAGCTCTTGACAGCGGCGGCGGCGTAATCAGCTGCCGTTACTTTTTTTAGAATAGAGAGGTGATTTATGCTTTCTTCTAGGCATGTTTTCGAAGTTTTGTCGCTCATGAACATGGCTGTTGAGAGCTATAATAAAATTAAAAGTCCCCGCCCCTCCCAATAGTGTTTTATATATATTTAAAACTCACATTTGTGAGCACTCTCCGACTGAAAAACAGTAATAACTGAACGACACCCAAGTAAAGCAATCGGTTACAAAAAACTATTCTGCGAAATTCTCAGTAATTCCAATTCAACGCATTTCCTCCACACGACTATGATTTTTCTACGGAAGACAAGGTGAGAATTAGAGAATCAGCTAGCTAGAGGAAGAAAAGAAATGCCCAAAACGAAACAGAGTTCGGATTTTGCTGCTAGAGGACTATTTGCACTTTTCCGCGACAGTCGTTGAACTACAGGGAGCTGGGTCTGTAGTCGTTGAACTACAGACCCAGGCAGACATCGTCCGTGCTGGGTCAGCGACTTTTAGTCCTTTAACGCGCGGTAACCTCGCCGTGGGGACACAACTGATATTTTGGCTGTTTTGATTCACGAAGAATACATTTGATTTCAATTAAATACTCAAGGAGGACATCTAGATAGACTGCCCAATGTCGAAAAAGTGCCGCCGTTGCCATTGCCTAATTTAACTACCAGCAAGATGGCGGTCGATCGAATCTCCCAGTACGTTCCACAGAGCTCAGGAACATTTTTGACGCAGCTGGCTGTGCGGTGCCACACAACCAGCTGGCACCGCACAGCCAGCTGCGTCAAAACCACACAACCAGCTGAGTGAACTCTCTCTAACGTGACGTGTGATGGTCGTGCTGTGGATGCTCTCGAATAATATTGGAATATCTTGGTAAAGAGTGATATATTTTGCACGAATTTGATTTCATAGTTTGTAATATGATGTGGTGAATGCGTAGAGGTGTATATTGTGAAATTTGGTGCTGTGGATCTTTATTTACGACACTTAAAAAATTTGCTACGCCACTGAGATACGTGGACTCTAAGTCCTGGAAATTACAAGCCTATTTATGGATTATTAATTTAATCAGTGCTATCGACGTGCTCGGCTCGTGGAGACGAATATAACGGTGTAGGTGTTAAAGATTTTTGCCTTCTGAATAGTGAGTTATCATCCTTGAATTTGTGTGTTTACATTTTGTTGTTTGTCAAGTTTGATTTTCGCGCAAATTTTTCCCGCCTTCGCCATTACTGCCGGCTTCCTCGTCCGTGGGCGTCTCCGGAATGAATCATTGAAGCATCACTCGGATCAAAGACCAGGGAGGTAAGCCAATCCATATTAATTAGTTCAGGTGTGGCCAAAACTTGATATTGTGTACTCTGGTTGATAGATTAAATTAAGTGATGATTATTGTATGTTGTGATTAGATATTTTATAGATTATGATTTGCCACCTATAGTTGATCATTCATGAGAAAGAATTGTATTTGTAAATAAGAGATACAAATAAGCAAAATTGATATTTTTTCAAAATTTTTTGATTTTTAAAATTCTAATTGCATATGTATTTTGGTTGAATGTTATACATGTAAGATATTTAGAGTTTATTAATATTAAGTTAAATTTTAATATATAATAAGAGCTCGGGAAAATACCTACTGATCTGTAGTTGGCTTGGAGTGGATTTAAAGTGATCATAAAGTGGAGATATAGTGTGGGCCGTGGGTGGACAATTAGGGTTCGTGTCCAGGTTATCCTTTAGTGCCTTACCGATGAGGTGGGAATGTGATATACTTGATTAAATTGTATCCTTGATTAAATTCTATCCTTGGCTCACGCTGGGAGTGTATCCATTCTATCCTTGGATATATTGGTGTCATATATTGGACCAAGATTAGTTGTATAATAACTGTGGTATTTGGTTGTGGTGTGGAGATAGTTTTTGATGATGGATTCTGGATCAGACTTGGCTTCGTCCAGATTATACTCACAACAAAAGGACGCTAATGCAGACAGATCAACACTTAGTACGAGTACCCCGACCTCAATTTCGGGAACTCCCCCCCTTGGCGTAAAGTCTGAACAGTCTCAACTGCAACAGTCTGGTGCCTCACAGAATATGGATAAATTGAAATATATGCCACTCAGTAAGAACTTGGAGAATAAGATTTTTGAACAAGGCTCAATGGCTGTACTCAATGAAATAAAAAACAGGCTCAATAAAAAACATACAGAATTTTTTCATGCAAGGAAAATGAGTAAGGAAACTATATCCGAAATAGAAAAGATTTTTCATGAGGCATACAACGTAGGAATGGTACTAACTCAGAAATACAATGAAACCGTCAAAATATTGCAATGTACAAAACTAGACAAGACTTATGCGGATGTTGTATCTGAACATTTGATAGAGAAAATTGATGACTTACAGGAGAAGGTCACCAAGGTGGTGGAGAGGCCTCTGGTTGAGGTGGTGAAGCAGGATGAGGAAAAGGGTGTACGAAACTATAATATAAGCATTCAATGCAAGGAGGGGAAAGAGTCGCCTTTAGAGATAAGGAATGCTGTCAAGACAGAATTGACAAAAACAAATACTAAAATAAAATTAAATGACATAATTTTTGCAGAAAAATCCAAAAGGATAATTTTGGTATCGAATAACAAAAACGAAATGTCTACCACCTATCAGGCCCTAATAAGTAGCACTCCCCTAGTAGAGAGATATAATATTAAACAGACTAAGATAGCCACACATAAAGTTATAGTCTTGGGGGTGCCTAATACGATTACGGCCGGGGAGATAGAGGAGGAGCTCTGCTCACTTGCAGACAATCTGGAAATAGAGGCGGTAAGGCCATTGGGGAAGAGGGAGATGGTGGCATGGTTGCTGAATGTTGACGAGTCAACAAAAAACTTTCTGTTATCTAAAGGTAAAACTTGCATCTCAATGCACAGAGTCAGGATAGCACCATTTGTTGATGCTCCTCGATGCCTCAAATGTCAAGATTTGGGCCATAGGATATACACATGTAAATCTGAAAAGCAATTCTGCGCTAGATGCGCTTTAGAACACGATACAAGAATCTGTACGGTGGAAGATTTTGTATGCAGAAACTGTTATGAACTGGGAGACTCGGAGTACCACCATCGTGCTGACTCCCCTGTGTGTCCAACGTACCGGAAATATAAAGAATGTCTTATAAAGGAAAGCCGTGGAGTGACGTCTTAGGGTCACTCCTTAACTAACATATCTGATCTTACTGTCCTCTATATGCAACAATGGCTTCGCAAACCCCTGTAATAATGCACGATACCATTAATGTTATTCAAATAAATCTCAATCATTGCAAAAATGCTAATCTACAATTGTTTTCATTTATTTCTGATGTGCACAAACATTATAAATCAATAGATAGCATTCAAGTAATAGCTTATCAAGATCCGTTGATAGTAAATAATAGATTTTATGGCTGCCCCTCCTACATAAGAGACTTTCGTTCCGATGCAAATACCTGTGGTTTGTTATTACTGGATCAAAATATAAAAGCCCTGGCGGTAAACAAAAGTGCAAATAACATATTTATCAAGATATTCAATAATAAAACTAATGAGAATATCATATTAGGATCTCAATATTCACCACCCAGAAGTGACATGGTGCAGGACTGTTCCAACTGGACTAACATAACAGGCAAACAAGACAGAGTTATAATTTTTGGCGACTTCAATGCTCACAATACTCTTTGGGGCTATAGGGATAGAAACGAGCGGGGAAGATACCTTCAGGAACTCACCAATGAATTGGACTTAATAGTAGTCAATGACCCCATGGCCCCAGCCACTTTTACACACATAGGAACCCATGGACACCCAGATCTAACAATAGCTTCTGACAATATGAAAGACATGATACATACTTGGCAGGTTCTTTTAGATGAAAACGGATCTGACCATAGATATATACTAACACGAATAAAAATGACAATACATAAAATTACCGATTATAAATATAAAACTAAATATAGTAGTTTTAAAAAATTCAATAGACTTTGGTCCGCTTATATATCCCCAATAATTGCAGCTTTAATTGAAGCATATAATACAACCGAATTACAAAATATTTTCGAAAAATTAAACAACACATGGAAAGATATCAATGAAAAATCATTCAAAAAGACAAGCAAAAATAAAAAATTTAAGATAACTTGGTGGACAAAGGAACTTTCAATGCAACGTAATAAACTAAGAGCAATGCAGAGAAAGATGATCAAACAACCCCATAATATTGAGTACAAAACCAAATACAATATGGTCAGAGCCAGTTATCGCATATCTATAACAATAGCCAAGGAACAGTCCTGGAAGGCCTTTTGTACTAGGCAACAGAAAACGTATGGAAATAGCTTTAAAATAGCCAGGGGCCTTTATAACAATCACTTCCTGGAGACCATATTTGATAGCAATACAATAGAACAGAGCTATGAGGAAATTATGCATACCTTAATAAATGCACATTTTCAAACAAGCAGAGCTGATGACGCCTGGAGCTCCTCTGATGAAATAGATATAAACAACCAATTGCCTATAAACAAACACCCTATGACAGCAGACAATAACAAACCTAATACCCAAACAATAATAGATAAGGATTTTAACACTTTAACAGAAATTGAACTAATACAAGCTGTACAAGCACAGAATGTAAGGAAAGCAACAGGTATTGACAAAATAGACGCCAACATAATAATAAACCTAACGAGGAGTTTCCGAAGCGAATTATTAAGCATTTACAATAAATGTCTGCAAGCCGGTGCCTTCCCCAATATATGGAAAATATCGTCTGTCATCTTCTTCAGAAAGAATAATAAGGACCCGAAGGATCCAAAATCATACAGACCGATTTCTCTCTTAAGCATAGCGGGGAAGGTACTGGAGCGTATAATAAAATCTAGAACAGTTAACCTATTGGAACAAAATAATTATCTGCATGCAAATCAATATGGTTTCCGGGAGTGCCGTGGTACCGTGGATCTGTTGTATAAAGTAATAAATAGAATAAAAGAGTTAAAAAAATTATACAAATATGCTGTCCTGGTGTCATTTGACATCCAGGGCGCATTCGATAATATACGTTGGCACATAATAAAAGAGGAAATAGATTTAACCCCTTTACCCAACTATCTAAAAAATATCTTAAAAAACTATTTGGATGATAGGTATATAATAATAAACAATGGAAATTCTCACATTAAAAACCAAGTATTTAAAGGTTGCCCACAGGGTTCTTGTCTTGGCCCTCTCCTATGGTTAATCGCTGCAAATAGAATATTAAAAACTATGAATGAGGACTATAATGACTTTTATGCCTTTGCGGACGACTTTATACTTATCGAAGCAGATAATACAATAGCGAAACTACAAGTAAGAACAAATAATAGAATCAATAAATTTAAACAAATATGCGATATCATGGAATTAAGTATATCAGTGCAAAAGACGCAGGCGATTACCATGGGAGTGAAGTCAAGAACTAAACCTCGATATAAATTAAATAATCAGAAAATAAGATCAGTCACAGAATTAAAATACTTAGGCATAATAATAGACAATAAACTAACGTTCACCCCACATATAAGATATCTTAATGAAAAAATAACAAACTTTATTAATAATATGTCCTTGGTGAGTGGGGTGTCCTGGGGCGTGCGTCCAGAAATTCTCAGGACCTGGTATAATACAGTCACAGAAAAACAGTTAATTTATGCAGCCCCTTCATGGGCTACAAATCTCACCAAGGACTCCGTTAGTAAACTGTGGGCAATCCAGAAATTAGCCTTAATTAAAATTTCAAAAGCCAATAGCAATACAGCTCATTCCGCCTTGTGCACCCTCTTGAACATTACACCGATAGACCTTGCAATAGAACAGGAAGTAAACAAATATACAGCAATAAAACAAAACAGTCTATTACAAGATAGAGAGTTACCAGCTAATTATACAATAGAGAAAATAATTCCTCCCTCAATGTATAGCAATTACAAAATTAGGAACCAAATCACTACAATAGACAGTATCGAACATGACACAATAGACAATTCTTACATAAAAATTTATACAGATGGTTCAAAAATGGAAAATGGTACCGCATTCGCTTTCACGGTAATAGATAACTTAAATAGTCCGGTATATGATTATAATGAACGTATAAATATATATAACAGCATTTACCAAGCAGAGCAACTGGCAATAGTCACCGCGGTGGAATGGGCTGTAAATAATAATTACAACAAAATAAAGATCTATACAGACAACAGATCCACGGTTGAAAAAATTAAATCTATATATTCAAACACAGAAATTTTGATAGAACTGTATAAAATACTTGAAACTCATAGAAATGTTAAAGTCATAATAATATGGATAAAGGCACATGTGGGCCACAGAGGTAATGAAAGAGCGGATCAACTAGCAAAATTACCTTTAATAGAAAACCACCAGATAAGCAATAGAACCATACCGGTGCCCAGGTCCAAAATAGTGTATATTATAAATAAAAATATAAGAAATAAATGGCAAAATTGGTGGAACTCAGTGGAAACAGGCAGATACACTTATAAATTTTTACCGACAATAGACAATAACTACAATATTAACAATATAATAGCTACGAAATTCATTACTGGTGGGGGCAGTTTTCCCAAATATCTAAAGAGAATTCAGGTTCGTAGAACCGATATGTGCGATTGTGGCCAATTGGGCGACCCATTACACTATGTCTTTGGGGACTGCCCCCTTATGCCTAACAAAATTAGAAGAAATAGTAATGTTGATCCGTTCAAGAACTTTATGCAAATAATCCAGATACCCCATATAATGAAACTCATTAAAATAAACTATAATAAATTAATAGAACTCTACAGCACTATAAATTTCAGATATAAATAGGTACCGGTCTCCCAGTTGGAAAAAAAAAAAAAAAAAAAAAAAGAGGAAGTGCTCGCACCACTGTCATGTTGACAGTGGCATTTGGATATAAGTATGATTATGCGTTCTTAATATATAATATGGTAAAGATATATAATTTACAATACATGGCAGATTGAAGGATAAAAAAAAAGGGAAAAAAAAAAAGAAAATAAAAGAAGAAGAAGAAGAAAGAAAAAAAGAAAAAAAAAAAAGAAAGAAAAAAAGAGAGAATCTGTTTTTAAACTGCCAGTGTTTCTCTACACTTTGAGTACTGCTTGGTATGGTTATGATTGTATTGTATGTATATAGTTTATTGTATATAGTCGTTTAGTGTAAAAAGTTTATTATAAATACGTGACACTACGCAATAATTATGTGATGGCCAGATATATATAAGCAAGTGTGCGAGCACGCAATGAATGAATAAAAATGTAAATAGATAATGTGTAAGCGTTAATTATAGATTCATATCGAATTACATTATAGATTAAGAATAAATGTACTGTGGAGTAGAAGACATGTATGGTAATTATATGTATATAGTCAATTATAATGCATGTGTTTCTTTGAGTTTTAGTTTATGTAGTAAATGGTATAGTATATGTATATAGTAAATGATATATTGTCAAATTTTAAAGCATGTTTTCTCTGGGATTTTGTGTACCGCTATGCGTGTTCAAGAATTTATAAATAGTTATAAGTAAAGCATAGGCAAGAAGCAATTGTATAGGTAACGGGATTAGTAAAACTGTAAGGTAGTGCAGAAAAACTAATATAGATAGTGGTAAAAAAAAAAAAGAAGAAGAATCAATGTAACATGTAAATATGTAAAGTCATGTGAGATGTAAATAGAAAAATAATGTAGAAAATTCTAATATGATAGCTATATAATAGTCATGGATCAATGTAACATGTATAGCATATACATATGAATTGATATGTAAGGGATTAATCACTCACATTGCCAGGATAAATATTATATTTCTTAAATTAGAAGATATGCCGTTGGATTTGGGTCGGACCAGGGAGCTTGGGCTGTCCCTTAAGGAAGTGGTATTCAGACAATTGTCCTCAATTGTATAATATTACATGATTTATAATGTATTAAATAATGTGTGTAGTTGTATATAATGTGTTGTTGTCCAATGTATATAGTTTTCTTGTTCCTAATGTTTTGATGTGTTTTTAATAGTTAGTACTATATGTTATAGTAAACAGGCCACACTGAATGAAATGGATTGGTAAAAATTTTTTGTTCTGTATTACTAAGATCCTTGTTCCTTCTGCCACTGGGATTCTGCGAACCCCAGTGGCATAGTTTGTATTGTTGTTCAAAGTTAAATAAATTGGACTCTTCCCCCGGGGGGAATATTGCCTTAAACCCTTGGGTCGGCCCCCCCGGTGGGTGTCTTACAGTCTTACACAACCAGCTGTGTCAAAAATTAGTCTCTAGATATCTAGCACGGGTTGAACGATTCGATCTACCGCCATCTTGCTGGTAAATAAATCGAGCGATGGCAACGGCTGCCCTTTTTTTGGCATTGGGAATGGTTGCGCTTCAAAGGGTTAAAAAAGTATTTGGGTTTTCACCGACAAAAGATAACTGTAGATGTTTCGTCAGTTTGTGGTTTAGCTCATACAGTAGAAGAACTGGGAATGTCTCAGTATTGTTTTACATTCCAATCGCAGAAAGTAAATAGGCTTTTGCCCTTGGGGGCTTATCCGGGAAAATTATTTGAAGGGGGGGGGGTATGAAATGAATAGGGAATATATAAACGGAATTTCTGTTAGAGATAATGCTTATGTTAACTAATCTGAAAATTTCGTAGGCGCCATATATCAAGAATCCCTCCCACATGCAGGCTAATTCAAAATTAGACGGACAAATTTTGACTACAGGTAGGAAATATCAAGACGCTTCAGAATCGCCTAGGAATGCGGAGTGGAAAACGTCGTGTTCACGTACCTGTTAACCATTTGATGGGCGAGTTTATAAGCGGAGAGTCGAAAGCACTTGGGAATTTTCTGGCCTATTTTTGGGGATTTTTTTAAAATATATTTTCCCTTAACTTTAAGTTCAGACAAGAAAATAAGAAAACAAGTATATTATCCAAACATTTAAATTTTGGAGAATAAGTTCATTATTTACAAAATAAAAGACGGAAAACTAACTGCTGTTTGTGCGGTAAATCAGACGCAAAAACACACCTAAAAGTGAATTTCTACACTGCTGTGCAAATTTTAAGCAACCAAGGACGGCTTCAGACTGAATTTTCGGAGGGGGCCCAATTGAACTTTTTAGATAGGTTTTTAAATGCCAATTGAAGAGGTGAAATCCTGATTTATGATAATCTAAAGTTACAAAACAAAATTTCGGAGTGGGCTATGGCCCCCTCACTGAAGCCACCTTTGTAAGCAACAGTTGTTCTTTTTGTCATAATTCCATGAGAAATCATGCGAGAGACATGAAATTCAGAAATGAGAGACGTCATTTCTTATTTAAACGATGACGAAAGCGTAGTTACACAGGCATTAATACAATTTATACAGTATGTAATTAAGCAAGAAAGGTTTTATTGAACTCATAGTATCGTTACACATGGTTGTCTGTACAAGAGGAAGAACGACAAGCAGATGTTCCTTAGTATGGGATATGCCCTCTCCTTACTGCAATAGTTGCTTCGCACCGTCTCTCCATACTCAGTACCACAGCGTTTCTCAACCTGTGGGGCGCAGAGCGTTTGCAGGGGGGGGGGGCGCGAGAAAAACCGAACAGCAAGTAGTGATGCATGTTTTTAAAAAATCCTTATTTATTCTCATTTTTACTCAAAAATATATCCATTTTCGCTTAAAATGTTCATTCATACTTTACTGATAACATTATTTTGTAAAAAATTCGACTAAATGTTCATTGTTAAAGATTAAAAAAACAATGTATGCTGAAAAATATGAGGGGGGGTGCCACCGTAATAGCCTTTGATGGGGGGGCGCAACGTTAAAAGGTCGAGAACCACTGCAGTACCAGATTGTTTAACAGTTCTTGAAGTAAGTGGTGCCCATTCCTCAATCAGCATCTGTTTCAGTTTTTGGGTGTTCACAGGAGGATATAACCATGCTACAAGGCGTCTCCCCAAAGCATCCCACACACGTTCTATGGGATTTTAATCAGGGGAGTACGCAGGCCAATCCATTCGAGTGATATCGTCACTTTCCAGTGTAGCTCCTGAACAGCAGGAGTCCGGTGTGGTCGTGCATTGTCATCCATAAAAACGTAGTCTGCTCCAATGACAGCTCGGAGCTAGACGCACATGGGGTAGGATGACCTCCTGACAATAGCGATCTCCGGTTACAGAACCTCTGTCGAAAACGTGGACATCAGTCCGCCCGTTCAGGATAATGCATGCCTCCCCAGACGAGAACTCCAGGACCAGCGTTACGGTCTCCTTCCGTGATGTTACTGGGATGAGACAGTGTTTCGACCTCTCTCCAAATCAACTGGCGTTGAGAATCGCTTGTGGCACTGAAACGACTCTCATTCGTAAAGAGGACACGACTCCATTGATGCGATGCCTAGTTTTTGTGCTCCTGGCACCACTCTAAACGGTGGAGCCGATGGCCAACTTTCAAAGGGATGCAGGACGGCGGGTGAATAGGCCCCTTTTTTGAAGGCTTCTGGACACAGTAAACCGCGACACTTGTCGTCTCGTTGCTGTACACAGTTGCTGAGCAATGGCGTTTGCTGACTGGTTTCGGGCCCTTTGGCCTGCAGGACGATATATAGGCCATCCACTGCAATTGTTTTCCCCGGGGCGGCCACTACCTTTCGGAGAGCTGTACCTATATTTTGGCAGGCTTTAGAAGAGCAAGAAACGACACTTTTGTTGATTCCAAACTCCAGCTACACTGGTCCCACGACACCCTTCCTTTAACTTTCTGATCATTCTTCCACGTGTGAAGTCGTCCAAGTGATTTCTTCTAGCCATATTTCATGAAAGAACTCACTGGCACTTGCAGCGAATAACTTTAATTGAAAATCCGACCTTCCTTTTATTGCAGTCTTGAGTTGCACGCGCCGACGCACGCATTTTGCGTACGATCACGTTGCTTGTGACGTTTTGCTCCTGACATTTTCATGTGCATGACTTTTTAACTGAATTGCGTGCTCATTGTACTGATCGCAAGAACCCCTTTTCTGCAATTCCATGGCTACCTGATTAAAATTTATATAGTTGCTTAAGTTTTGCACATCAGTATGGTGCAAACGACACGAAGCACAAATTTACGACTAACTTTTCGATCTTTTTTTTTTTTTTTTTTTTTTTTTTTTTTTAAAGGAATACGAACTAAAGGAAAGTTCATGAGTCGAACATCATTAAGAGCCATATGTACAATGTAAAATCTCTTATCCATTATTTCCAAAGGAAAATCAGAAAATTAACAAGTGATGATCGATTTCTGTAGTCAGCAGACTAACTGGTTAAGCATTCTGGTGTCGTAACTCAACAGCCACAAAATAACACCTTTTCCACCTGACAGCCTTTGTCAGGAAACATTTGTAGATTACGATTCGTGTCAGTAAATGAAGGAAAAGCCAGATTTTCTAGATTAGACTTATATTAAAACTATGTACAACTATTTACAGAAAATTACAATATTTGGGAAACAGCCTGTCCCAGGCTTACTAATTTAGTGTCACATCTCGGCTCGTGAGCGAGATTCCTTGTCATTTCTCGAGCGACTTCCTTCGAGTCCAAAGATGATCTAATGAATTTTTTGAGGTCTCCCTCTCAGCTGCGCCCCTGGTGACGACCCCCTCCATTTGGAGGACAGTACCTGTCGCTCACCCGAATGGTCAGCTTGCCATTTTCCGCATGGCTCACCTCGTACGTCATTTCGGGCTGCACCTGCTCGCTAAGCGTAGCTTGATGATCCGTCTAAATCTAGACCTAATGTATAAAGTCTTTGTGTGAGGTAGACAGACGAGAGCCAATGTTGCACACTTTAAAGAAATTTTGCATCACAAGGCACCGTCTAAAAGCAAAGCGCTGAGTGTTTTCACATCTGTAGGCAAGAGGGCTCGCTTTGCCACAGAATATTTACCGACATCCTTCAAAGGGTTAATAATCACTTCGGAAGAAGTGTTGAACTGCTCGTCCCTTTCTTTTTTACTGATTTCAATAAATAAAGGATTTTCTTCCGAGACTTTCACTAATGTAATGAAATAGAATTTGAAAATATCCATTTTAGTCAAGTGCTTAACAGTGAAATTTTTATCAGTTTTTGAAAAACCATGTTCCAGAAGTTCTGTATTACTTCAACGCGTCTTCCGAGTCCAAACATCTTCCACCTTCTTCACAAGTGTTTATTAACAGATACATGAAAATGAGGTTTCCGACCCCACATTGCTGTGTGATTCTGAACCGTCTGGGTGTCTGAATCAATAACAATTTTCCCTTACGTCGGAAATTAATTTATTCTCGCAGACATTGGCAAAAATTGGAGAATGCGATTGTAATAATGAGACCATTCAGATGAGACTTTTTTTAGGGTTGTTTCTACGACCCGGTTTAAGAAATTCGTGACTATAGGCACGACTGCACGACTCAGGATGGGGCCCCCATCCCTAACACTGATGTCTGTGAAATTTCTTAAAAAAGAAAATCAAGAATCATTGTGAGATTTTTTTTTTTTTTTTAATCCAGTGTTGGCTCTTGAAACTTAGAAACCTAGACCATCATCAAACAAAGCTTTTTAACATAGTATGTTAATTTCACTGCTATTAAAATATGTAAAATTTAAAAGAAGAATGAACTGGGAATTTTTTTATTTTAAAATACAAATTTTGGGGAATTTCCAACATTTGCAAACCACTAAGTCCGGAACTACTGAAAAATCAGGGCCTGGCTGTTCCTTTAAAAAACTATAGGCATTACCGGGACTTTTCAAAAGATTTAAAAACTACTGATGGTTAAAGCTGGAAAAAGTTAATGCTTCTTTACTAAATATAGTATACTCAGATATACTCCAGACAGATGTTTCATGCAACTTTCAGAAATAAATCTTAAGTACAAAAATCATCTGATGCGTTATCCTTTTAGAGAAATATTGCTAAGTACCGTAAGTTTTAAGATTATTTCCTGAATGTTTCTCAACTGTAATAGGTTCATCGCTTGTAATCGTGCATGCATGCTACTGTTGAAAAGAAAGTCTTAAAAAAAAAAAAAAAAAAGAGTTGCATCGCAATTATGTCCTTTACATAAAAAATTGCTATAAAAGTTGCACGATTTCTTAAAAGAACAAACTGAAGAGACTGCATAAAATTTCATCCATTTCGGAAATAACTCATTCATTCGAAAATTTGGAATCAACAAAAGGAGCTTGTGTTCCAATTTTGAATATCCGGTGTTGCGTATGGTTTTATCATGCACGCCGCCACTGGACTGGCAACATTGATAAGAGAATATATACTAAGAGTTTTTAAAGGAAGCAATACTTGTTAGATGATTTTCATTGGCGTAAATTGGCATGTAACCCTAACCAGTGGCGTAGTGAGGCAGGGGTGACAATTGCTCCCCTTAAGACCAGTGCTGGATTAAGACAGCGCGGAGCCTGTAGCAAATGTTACCAAGGGGCCCTATGCGTTAGTTACTGGTTATTAGTCATTTAAATGGGGAAAAATAATTATACCCCCAATTTTCATAGTGTTCCCAATTGGGAACATCGGTCATTTCTGACTACTTTTAGGATCTATACTTTGGCCACACTTTTATGTCTAGTTTAAATAAGTGAAATATTAAGAATAAATGAAATACGTATTTTTAAATTTAAGTGAAGATATGAATTAAGCAGTGGAGTAGGAACTTTGTAAAAGAAGGCGCAGGGGCGAACATTGTAGGGTGGTAAATTGGGTTATAATTACTGTATTTTTGGTCTCGTTATTGACCAATTTTAATCGACAAATGACCGCTTCTAAAATATTAGAAACTATTTAATTAAAAAAAAAGTTTTGATTCCAATTATGTAATAGAAGCATATCAAAAGAACATTTGCTCTTTAATCCAGTTATACTTTTTTTTTTTTAATAAAACACATATACTTAATACAGAACTTTAGACTTACTATGGCTGAGTGTATAATACTCAGACGCACAGAGAAAATAGAAAACAATTTCCTCGAAAATTTAATAATGAAGATTTTTATTTTAGTTTTTCAATTACAAATTTAATTTCTGTTATCAAAGGAAAAATATATTTATTTCAAAGACAAAATATTTAATCGGATCTGAAAGAGTTAGAGAAAATATGGAAAAATACCCCCTAAATTCAAGGGTAAAGTCCCTGAATCAAAGATAACGATAAAAATGCCGAGAGTCCCAAAATAGAATCCCCCAAATACAATGAAAAGTTTCCAAATTTAGAATCCACTAAACTGGCAGCAATGGTTGACATTTCCTGTTAATAGGCGCTAATGTTCGATGAATTATAACTAAGATCTAACCTTAAACCATAATTTTATTTTATTGAAGAGCTGTCCCATACACTGAATTGCTTAAAAACTGTGAACGTAAGCCTCAGGGCCCAGCAAAGAGTGGAGGATTGCTGTTCCCAATATTTAGACTTGGACAGTTACCGGAAAAGGGGTCATTTCCAGAGTCAAATCTCTCTCCCACTTAGCGAGAGGGCATACGGCCCCACACATTTAACTTGCCGTGCATGTTCGTAGCATGTATTGGGTAGTCTTCGAAGAAACCCAGAGTTTGTGACACCCTGCCAACCGGGCTACCACGTCGTAAATCGCGATTTACTTATCGGTCGGGGCTGTGTCTCATATTATTTATTTATCTATTCTGGTTAAGGGATGGGGCTGGGCTGGGATCGGAATATTTGACTTACGCAGATCTTAATAACTAACACTCATTACTTATAACAATAAATATATCACTAACAGTTTTTTTCCTAATGAAAATTGTGAGAAAATTAAGTTTCGGTTACTCCAAGTAAAACAAGTAATGCTTTTTTTGAGTCGAACCCATAAATAGCGGGCATTACGGAAAATTCGATCATGAAGGAACACAGAATTCCATTTGTATTGCGAATGCTGTCTCATAAATTGTCAGAAGATAATCACTTTTCTTTGGCAGACTTGAAGGACTCAAACAATTGGACCTCAAACAATTTTGGATCAGCCCAGAGCCCAAGGTAGGGGGAGGCGCCCCCCGCCCCAAATTAAGAAATGTTTCTACTAATAATTATCATTAATGTTTAAAAAATCACAAACAAAAATAAACTGCTACTCTTTAGATGCGCCACTAAATTATTTTTATTGCGCAAACAGTTATCTGAACATCTGGGCTTTATATTATTAATATACCATTAATTAACGGTACTCTACTTGCAAAAAAGGTTCCAAATTGATAAAGACAGAGTTTTTTTTTTTTTTTATTAAGAAGACATTAATTCGTTATTTATTACTTTCACTTCAGTATGAAAAATATTACTAGTAAATTTAAAAAAGTTATTTTAATTTGAACAAATAAAAAATAAGTTGATAAGTATCAGAGAGCTAAAATGCAGGGACGATCATTTAATTCAGAGTAATTATACTGTCTTTACTAAAGATGAAGTCGAACGTCAAGCTGTATTTCAGAAGCTATAAAAGGAAATTTTTCACTTGTAAAGCATTTTAACTATACGAGCTACAAGCATAACTTTTCTAAAAACACCACAGCGTGATTTAAATCTATATACGATAAGTAATCAATGTATAAAAAGTGCTAAATCGGTAAATTCACTTACTGCAGTTCGCCGCGGCGAAAACACTTAAAAAAACCAGGCACTTAGCTAGAAATTCCATTTTCTTATACCCGAACGATGAGTCCAATTATGCAGGAAAAACTAAAATCACTTATCACTTCCAAACAAGTTTTTCATGGTCAAGACACACTAGTAGGTGGATGAGCAAGAAGTTACACTATTTCCTCTACGCATGACGAACTGTGACTGAAGAGGTGTCCAAATCCAAATAAGCAATTTCCTCTTAGTTTTTATCCCACTATTTCTGTTTGGCGACTTTTCCGGTTGCTTGGCGAAAGTTCTACTGCTTTTGTCAGAGAGTAACCGTGAAATTAGTAAGGAAAAACGGCGTACCGAGTTGAACAATTACCGGATTCGATAATTCACTGAGCTTGTAGAACCAGTGATCAGAGGTGTGCTCGTGGCTTTTGCGGCCTAAGGCAAAACATTTTTAGGTGAAGTCTCTTGCCCAGTGGCGTAGCCAGAAATTTTTAATGGGGAGAGGGGGGGGTTACGACACCTGCAGCTCACATATATATATACTAGCGGCTACCCGCGACTTCGTCCGCGTCGGCTTTAGAATTAGGTCTCGAGAGAAACGAAGCATGTGTGAATAACAAATATGTTTGCGACTAAAGAAACTGCATTTAAATATTATTTGCTTTTTACTTATTTTAAATGAAGTATAATGCATGGTAGTATACTTCATTTAAAATAACAGAGTACGTAAAATTACTAAATTTAGATTTTTTTCAGGCATTTGGCGAATAGAGACAGTTACGACAGTATTTGCGAACTGTTTTGAGTGTTCTTGTAAAAGAAATATTTATGCTATATGCCTGAATTTTAGCCTATGTTAATCAGGAATAGTGCAGCTTTCTATTAGCGAAAAAGTTTTAGAATCGGTTCTATAGTTACAGAGATACCCATAGAGCGTAATGTATTAGAATTATTTTGAGTGTTCCTGTAAAGGATCTATTTGCGCTACATGCATTAGTTTTAGCCTATAATACTCAAGAATAGTGTAGCTTACTATCAGTGAAAAAAGTTTTGGAATCAGTTCAGTACTTACAGAGATACACATAGAGCGTAATGTAATTCTTATGAGTATCCCTGTAAAAGAACTATTTGTGATATATGCATAAAAGGTAGCCCATAACACTCAGGGTGCCCCCAGTGTCTAAGAGGGTCTGCTCTCAAACCTGGAAGCTGGGAGGTGCCAGGTTCAAACACCGGTCGCGCCTGTCGACCTAGCCGCTCGCAGTTTTCCGTGTTTTTTTCAAAAACCTCGCGAAAATACGGGCTAGGATCCCTTATAAAATTCCACACAGAGGAATTCTCCATATACGCCTAGGACTTTCAATCAGTGAAGAAAGTTTTAAACAGTGGCGGGGTAAGACAAAAATTAGCAGTGGGCAAGGTGAGTTTTGCGAGGCCCCTTACACTACTATTTTAAGTAGCAATTTTAGGGGGGGGGGTGAGATGCGGTTTTCGTTTAAAAAGCTGTAACTCTTTTGTTCTATTAAATGAAAAAAACCACTAATAAAAGTTGCGTTAACTTAAAGAGACAATCTATTCATTAAAAAATATTTATTGCGATTTAAATACCACACACAGGAATGTGAGCTCGGAAAGGTCCTTTTCATTTACCTGTTAATAGTAATATTAATAATGAATGTGCAATTATTGCTTGAATAATCAATCCTGTTACTATTCAATTTTAGTCAAGTGCTTTCTGTGGAAGATCCATTAGTTTTTGATGAAGCATGATCGGAAAGTTCACTATTATTCCAAAGTGAGTATTACAGGTACGTGAAAACGACGTTTCCGACCGACGTTGTTACGAGATGATTCTCAAATGAGGCGATATTCTTCATATTGAGAAAGGAAAATTTAAAAATCATTAGTGAAGTTTTTATTTTTTAAAATGAAAATTTTAATTGTAAAATAGATATTTAGGGGAAGTTGGGGTACAATGAGACATGCTATCTAAAATCAATAGGATTTGTCACAGTTGAAACTTACACATCTGTTATACAAATATATGTTCCAGCTACTTATGTGATTAGGAGGCAATCACATTAGTGGATTTACACCATTGAAAGTAAATTTCATTACTAAAAGTAATTTTTTTTCCTCCATGTTTTCATATCTATAATTATTTATTTTTCAAATATTGTGATCACTATGGTGTGGTCTTCATACTTTCACAGCAAGGATTAAAAAAAATATATTGTGAATTAGTAAAAATTTATTTAGTTTATAGCCTAAATTTGCGGTACAAAGAAAAACACTTCTAGACGGGGACAATTAAACATGTTTCGTTGTACCCCGGGTGAATGTATTCACTTAAAATAAAGATGTTACTATTAAATATTTAGATTCAGATCTTTATAGAACACATAAAGTTAACAAAGAATGGTTTTTAAATCGTACTCTTATTTTCTTCAAACTCTGAAGATTGTGTTTCAACTAACAATCCTAACAGCTCAGATTATGAGCAATTCTCACATAACACAAGCAGTATTGCACTAAATGATTATGCTTTAATCAAGAAAAGGGAACTTAAAAGTAAAGAAATGTACTCTGTTGAAGATATAATAAACTTAAATCAAACGGAATGCGAAGATCGGTACGTTAAACAACTGAATCCAAGTTTCCAAAGAGTGCGTTCTTCGGAAACATACATTTTGGAGAAAACTCAAATTGTATCAAAACTACCACCGCCTGTTCCTTCAGATGGTACAGAAAGGAAAGCAGAAATTCTAATTTTTGAATTTGATTCAAGTAAATTTAATATAAAACGAAAAATTATACGGTAACTTCTAATAAAAGTATCATGTTTTCATCTTAAGCTATAGGAGTTTAATTAAATTTGTTTTTTCCATTTAAATTTAATATTTGTCTCCCTAATCTTTATTATAACTGTACATAAAACATTTATGATGAAATTTGAATTTTGACTCATATCATTTGAATGTTTGTGAAGTGTTAAGTGCTTCATTGTACCCGGTGTTTGGGGTACTACGAACACTGACAGACATTTGCATTTTGTAATTTTAAATATGAAAAAGCTATTCACATATTCCTAAAAATTCATTTAGATAGGGAAAAGAATAGGTTAAAAGTGTACATTAATTTTATTTTTGTACAGGCGAATTTGTGAACAGGAAAAAAGGAATAGTAAATTTTGTTTCATGTACCCCAACTTCCCCTATATTTTCTTCCTCACTCGCTGGTCCAGCAAGCTCAGGAGACAGGACATTGTTCCGGTGGTTTGCTAAACCATATTTTAGCAACAAGAATGACTGTTCTAAACACAATTTAAAAATAGGTTTATTATATTTATTTATTTTTCACCGCGTTACTTAATTTCATTTTTGCTCTCTGTAATTTTTTATCCAAGCCATTTTTAAAACTCAGTTTTACAATTCTTTTTAAAAGGTTTCACATTGTTAATTTGTAAAATTATAAAATGAGATTGTTCGTGAATCCGTTTTCATTTACTCTGCCTTTTAAGTGTGATCTACAATATAACTCAAAATAACTCTTGTAAAGAAATGAAAGCTAAACAAAATTTGAGTTTAACGTACTTTAAAAAAGTCGTAGCAATCTTTTCTTTTCTTTTTTTTTAATGTGGAAGGTTCAACAGTAGATTATTAAATTATTCACGTGGTATTAAAAAATAAAGCTTACTAATACTGAAATTTCGATTTAAATAAGATCTTAAGAGAATTAGTTTCTGTTCTCATGTTACTATTTGCTACTGTGTTTCACTGTAAAACATTAATGAAAGGGATCATTTTTTAGGCAAAAGTGCACTATTTTCCTTGAATGTCTTCAGATTGCGATTGCTAAACTAAAGTATTTAAATATCAAACATTTTGCAAAATGTGTCACTTTTCGAAAAAATTTACTATGCAGTCCCACGAGTAAGAATTTTTTCTAAATGTATCATAAAAGGCAGAGATTTTTCATCTATTATAGTGAGTAATGCAGCTTATGAAGACTCATTCTGAAATTTTTTTTTAGTTCAAAGTTTATTTTAATATGTGTACAGCCACACTGAGCGAGGTTTTGTTTCTTTGAGCTGCACCCTTAAATATACAATAACTATGTCCGAGACACAAGCCTGTAATCGGACAATATTTCCGAGAGGAATGACGACCTCCATGATTTTTCGTGCTAAGGAGCATTCACATGTAATTATGCTGAAATCGTATTTCAAATCTCTAGTTTTTTGATTTTAAGATCTAACCCATAGGTAAAAATATTTAGGTTCGAGACCATGCCAAGATCCCTTCATGAAAACTGATGCGAGGCCCTTGGAAGCGCGAGGCCGTGGGCGGTCGCCCACGCCTATCCCCGCCTCTGGTTTTAAAATCGGTTTAGTTGCTACAAAATTTCCATAGAGCGCAATGCATTAGTATTATTTTGAGTATCTTTGTAAAAGAATTATTTTTGCTATATGCTTGAAACGTAGCCTGTATGTTAATCCAGGGCATAAGCTATCTTCATTACAAATTTTTCCAGACATTTTTGTGTGATTCAGTCAAAAACATCCAAACACATAAATGTACACATTTATATTATTTGTAGGATTTGGATATTTACGAACTTTAAGAAACACATCTGGACTTTTCTTGGTACTTACCGATTATCCCGGCGGTCATTCCCGCCAAACTGTTTTTTCGTCAAATGAGTTGCCAATCGTATTCAAAACCATTTATAATTATATGTGCACGGCATTTATCTCGGCTAAAAATCGCTCGTCTTGGCGGACCGCCGGGATAATATGTAAGTACACTTTTCTTTATTTATGCTTTTTAATTTGGCGTAAAATCAACATAATTTCCATACTGATTTATGTTTTTCAAATGCATGTGATTTTGCAAATAGAATTTCTGCTTTATTTCAAAAGCATAAATCACTTTGTGCGAGCGATAAAACGGTTTTTAATTAATAGTTAGAAAAGTAATTAAAATTTCCGAGCCTCACGTACACTTTACCGAAGTCATGGGTCCAGGCATGCTCAAATTTTCAAAGCTCTGCTTTCTGTAGATTTGTCTGGAGAACATTCATTTTTATTATTAGAGACAGATATATTTGGCATAATTTCCGTATTATTTAATGTTTTTCAGATGCACGCGCACGCGCTTCTTTGTTGAAGTAATAGCATTCTTGTTAGCTCAAAACACGAATCATATGATACGGGCGAAACTCGCCAAGCATGGCAACGTAAAAACGGTTTTTAATTAATAATTAAAAATCTGAAAATCTAAGTAGACTATAACCAACTCCAGGGTCCCATCTATATCTAAACCGAAAGGCATCCTAATCGATTCAGCGGTTTAGGCGTGAAAGCGTCATAAACAAACAAACAAACTCACTTTCGCATTTATAATATTAGTTTGGATATATCTATCTATCT
The DNA here is from genome assembly GCA_038373885.1 of Cheiracanthium punctorium. NCBI lineage: Eukaryota > Metazoa > Arthropoda > Arachnida > Araneae > Cheiracanthiidae > Cheiracanthium > Cheiracanthium punctorium. Next base: position 230,525 of record JAWZYV010000191.1, read on the forward strand.
ATCTATCTATCTATCTATATATATACGTGTGTGTGATAAGGGAGTGAAGAATACAAGGGCGGATTAAAGGGGGGGGCGACCGCACTCCCCCAACCCCTCCGTGAGAAAAGATATTAATGTAAAAGATCGTATTTTACATCCATAAAATGGATGTATATGCCAATCTTCTAACTAACCGCCTCCCCAGACAAACTAGCATTATTATATTCTTCCAGTGGCGAGCCACTGGAAGAATATACATTTTGTATGGCAAAAAATTCCTCATGAGGGATGGGGGAGGGGTTGTGACCCTCCCTAGGCTACCCCACTGCTCTTGCCTGTTGCTTGATTCGAATAGATCAGACCACAGGTATTCTACTGTACTCCGTGAAATCACGGTGGTCTAGCAAGAGACTACAAACAATGCCTAGTTGCCGGCAGGGCAATAGCCCAGGACCCACAGGTTAAGGGGCCTGAAAGTCATATTTTCCACTTTTTTAATTTTACCATAAAATTAAAAAATACAAAAAAAAAATAAATGCTCAGATATTTTATTTTTAAATATAAGTTTGTAATCTGTAAGTTTTAATTTTTCTCTTTTGAGATTCTACATCACTAAAATTAATTTCGTAACTATCTTAATATTCAAAAGTAAGTAGACAAATGGGGGGGGGGGGGAGTGCTTACGTAAGGGCTGAAAGTTTCATTTTAAAATTTTAAACTAATTAATAATAAACATTAAAAAATTTCTAGCATACATATTTTACTGTCATCTTTTATTTTCAAATTACTGCTTCTTTTAATCAACCAGTCATTTATAAATTTCTCAGTTTATGTATAATCAGGGTTGCAACCCCCCCCCTCCCCCCCAAAAAAAACCTGTTTTTTTTCTGTTTCAGATGCAATTTTAAGGGGGGGGGGAACAATGTTATTTCAGAAGACATGTAAATATTTTAAATAATTACTGAAACAACATATTACATAAATAACAATTTTTTAAATTAAATTATACAAAAACCAAGTGATGCAGTCTCTTGTAACTAAATTGTTTTATTTCGATACAGATGTACTCACAGATGTAGAGTTATATGGGCACGTGGGGCTCGAGCCCCCCCCCCCAATAAATTGTGAATAGTGGCTGAGCCCACCCAATAATTTACCACTAAATACAGAAAACTAATTTATACTAACATAAAAAAAGGTATTTTACGCCATTTACAAACGTTTAAAAAAAAAACTTTACTTGTACTTTAAAAAATTTTCTTCTTTTGATTTCAATCATGATTTAGTATTCATTGTGACGCAACGAAACACACAATGTTACTATAAGCTGCCCTCGCGCAGGCTCTGGTTAATTAAAATCAGATTATGCAATGTAAAGTATGAAATGAAGAAAAGTTCAGATGTGTCTAAAATGCACTATCTCATCGAAATTTTTTTTCCCCTCTCCTTTGGATTTTCTACTTTGCTTCTTTTTTTAATTTATAACATGGTAGGAAGATACTAACATCGATACTTACCTTACATAGGTGTAGAATTCTCGAGCACCTCCAATAATTTACACTTAAGTCATAGCTGCCAACTACTACGGAATATAATTAACCACTTTTTGTAAACAGTATATGCTTTAGTAATTTTTTTCAAAATAGTAACGAGCTCGCACGCGCAGCACAAAAATTTTGCTATATTTTAAGCCGAAAAATCTTTAGAAAAAGTGGTTAATTATATTCCGTAGTAGTTGGTAGCTATTAGAGATGAGTTCGGGCTCATTTTTTGAAGCCCGAGCAATATTATTAAAGTTGGAGCCCGAGCCCGAAATTTCAGCTAAAGACAAATAAATTTAACTACTTCATTCATAGGATACAATAAATTTTGGAGCTTCACATACCTTCTAGTCCCCCGGGCCGCTATTTTTTTAAATAAGTACGTCTATTTATCCCATGAATCACTTTTTAAAATCTGTTTCAAGGAGTATGTTCAACAAAGGAGAAATTTTTCACGAGCCCGAGCCCGCACGCAATCGTGAATTACAGAGCCCGAGCCGAGTCGGGCTTTCCGGCTCGGGCTGAGCCCGTCTCATCTCTAGTAGCTATGAGTAAGTTATATGTACGTGAACCCGTGGTGTAGCCAGAAATTTTTCATGGGGGGGGTACGACTTCTGCAACTCACATATATGTATACGGGTGTATAAGTGAGTGAAGAATATACATTTTGTATGGTAAAAAATTCCTCATGGGGGAGGGGATTATGACCCCCCCTAACATCTCCCCCCTTTTCTACGCCACTGACATGAATATATGTTGTTGTGGGGCCCGGCCCCCCAATAATTTTGAAAGCTTTACGCTTATGGATGTACTTATACAGTGAAACCTGCATATAACGATATTATTTGGATCTAAGAAAAATATCATTATAGACAGTTTATCGTTGTAGACAGACTGAGCTTTCGAGTATTATTTCAGAATTAAAGGTGTTTTCTAACTATCAAAATAAAGATAAAATATGTTTATCGAGCAAAATAACACTCCAATCATCAATGGGAGAGTCTTGTTATATATATTTGAAGAAGTCGGTGGTACGAATTTAGGTTGTAGAAGTGAAGTTTAATGCATTTGCATAATGTATTCATTGCCTCCTTTTGAATTGCCCTAATTTACTATAACATTTTCTTTCAGGATTCGATAAAGTGAAAAAAAAAAAATACAAATTTTACTATCAATATACCCAAAAGAAAAGTTTCTTGTACTAATTTCATTTTATGTTAAGCATTATAAAAAAAGTAACTTTCTTCAAACGACAATGTTTTACATCAAGTCGTCATAGATTACAAGCTTTAGCACACAGAAAACAAAGCTGTTGATATAACTAAAATCGTTGATATGACTTTTTTCACTACCATTGTGCAATCTTTTATTATACTGTATTCTAAACAATTTTTTAAAAAAGTCGAGTTATATGTACTTCAAAGTTTTCTGTAAGAGTTAAAATTATCGTTTTAAACAGGTGCATGTAAAAAAATGAATAACTTTGTAGAGGTCCAAAATACATCAAATAAATAGAAATGCTGTCGGGACCAAAGAAATTATCGTTACAGGCAGGTTTATAGTTAGTTATAGACAGTATCGTTATGTACAGGTTACACAATTGAAAATATTAAATTTTATATTACACTATTTTAATGGTGTTGATGATTCTTAATTAGACTTAAAAATTATGATATTAATCAGTCCATTAAGAATCCAGATAAATTTAATATTATTCTATTTTAAAGAATTGCTAAAATAAAAAATTTAGTAATAATTTTTGATTTAAAATTTAAAGTTAATTTTTTTATTTTGAAAAGCAGTCATTGAAATATTTTTTTTTAACTTGAAATTCTGCTCATGTATAAAAATAACTAATTGATATATAATTAAAATCCATTAAAATTTCCGTAAAATCTAAAAAACACGCACCATTTGAGCGCTTATAGAACTAAGGTATTTCCGTGTTTGAATTATAACTAAATAACTAATTGATACTTAATTAGATCATTTACAATTTACATATGTTTTATTAACTTAGTTTGAATAATGAAACTATTAACTCTATTACTGGAAAAAAAGAGAATGTACAATTAATTTTTCGGGTAAAATAATAAAAAGTAGACAGTATAAGTCCTTTACAGGGATGTTGTCAGAAGATTTAAGTGGCTGAAATCTGCAGGAAAAGTATTGTTAGTAGTTTCTGAATCCCACAAGTTTATGTAAAGTTTTTTTTTTCTCCCCATTAGGTACATGAAATCGACATATGTACTTGGAATGCGTTAGGGCTAAATGCAACCTGTAAAAGAACTATTTGTGATATATGCAATGCAGGATAAATTTAATTTTCAATATTGCTACAATCGATTAAACTTTTACAAGTAACGCCGAAATGCTTCACGCATGTCAATGGAATGTCCCATTTGGGGAGGTACTTTTTGGGATTTTTCTTGGAAACAGTTGTAGCTTCAAAAAATGTTTTTTCATAATATGAAACTACTAGGTTGATATTACATCTCCATGATAATAGTTTTCATGTGCAAACTCGGCTTCAGCTGTACCAATCCTTCAAAATTGCATAAAGTAGCATTAAGGACCATGTTTGGGGCCTCGTACTGAGGGGATCTTCAAAAATTTTAACATGGGAATCACTTTAGATGAAGATGTATAACTGCACTGTATAAAAAATTTTTCAGCATCATGCCAGAGTCAAGATTTAAAGCATTCTTAAAAACTGTATTTTTTATGAAATTGGGGGTATTTGGGGGCTCTGACTATTTTCGAATAAATTTACAATTTGAGATGTTAATATCCAAGGTATACTATCAGAGAACAGAAAAAATTCTCTGAAACAGCTGAGAGCCAGTCACAGTCAAGACAATAAATTGGCAAAAATGGTCCTAAATTATTTTTACGTCACTCCTCTGGTTTACTTTGACTCCCCATAACTCACTAAAAGTGGTAAATCAAAAATACTTCAGATTTGTTCTTTCCTTAGGTAAAACAACACAAGAAAAAAATTTAATGAAATTCTGAGATGGTGATGGAAACTTTTTTTTTCTTTTTTGTTGTTGTTGTCCGATTTCCTCTTGCAGTGCCTCTGCAAGAGATGAAATTTCTGTCTTTATAGTTTAAGTTACTTTTTCTTTAAATTTTCGGTATTTAACATTGCTAATTTTATTATTTTATGTTTGACCAGCGTTAATAAAAGTAAACTTTTTACCATACCTCCCATCCACAGATATATCACATATTTTACTTGTCGCCCGACAAGCACGATAAGGGCTACTGTACTAATCATCTTTTATTTAAAATTAAGGAAATAAAACAATTATTAATTATAAGTAATAGTATTTTTTAATACTACTTTATTAACACTTATTAATGGTATTCCCTTTATAGTAGGATGTTTTACAATCTTTAACAATAGAAATTTCTGAAATGTTTTATGGTCAACTTCCCAAGAGCAGAATTATATCCTATCGTCTGAAACATGACCTTAAACAGTAGCAAATGTTCTGCAGGCATTTTGTCCAGATCTGGCAGATCAAGGTAAAATTCAAAATAGACACGAAAAGTGAAGAGATAGCATAAATGGCACTTTGCTTTATTAATCTGCAAAACATTTGTTTATATATATATATATATTTTTAAATATATATATATATGTATATTTTTTTTTAAAATGAAATGTCTTGCAAAGACTGATTGTTCTGCGATGTACGTCACACTTTTAAGCAGTTTCTGCTTCCAGCATGAACTCTGATTTAACAATAATTAAAGTTTGAAACTGTTAGTAATTTATTGTGTTTAAGAATAATTTAAAATTGTGTGATAAGCAATATGTGCAGTTATATAAATATAATTTTAAAGTATGAAGTATTCAAATCTGTCACTATTGAAAACCTATTTCTTACATTATTCCCTTCAAAGTCAATAATTTTCAAACAAATCAAGCATTTTGAGTAGTTTTATTGTTGCAGAGCTCATTCTAGTGCGAAAAAGGGCAGAGTTGAAAGGTTTTAAAAAAGGGTATTATTTTAAAGGCATTTTATTTGTTAAAAAGGCCACTAAATATCCTGATTAAAAGCAGCTCTAATTTGCAAAAAATGATTTTTATTTTCCAAACTGAGTAAACAATTACCTATCTTTATCAATATACTAGCCGCCTCCGGCGATCAGATGGTTCGTCTTCTTAATAAATCTTGTTTGGAGAGAATCCTGTTCCTCACCGGCTTCATTGGCACTGAAATCTCTCAGATTCTGAATGGAATTTAGATGGTTACAAACAGGAGCGGCCCTACGGTGAGTGTCGCCCCCTGCTAATATAAAAAAGATGCCCAATTTTATGCTCTACTTAGTTTGTGTTCGAAATGACGCCCCTTCAAAGCCGGCGCCCAGATGCGATGCTTACTATTTCGGGCTCCCCTGGTTGAAAAAATAAGATGGTTAAATGATAAAAACGTATAAAAAGGAACAAATTATTTTCTTCCTATATAAATTCTGAAGAGCTTCTGGATATATTGGATTTTATCAAAAAATGGAAAGGAAAAAAAAAAAAAAGTAAGAAAATCTGAAAAACTTTCAGATTTTAAATACGCACTAAAGTGCTATATATTAAAAGCATATTATAATCCATGTGGGTCTTCCCTATTTTCCTTATTTCATTAAGTTCGAAAGTATATCATTATTCATGAGTGTGATTAAACAAAACTATAATGGATATTTCTAACATCCTTTTTCTGGATGTAATACATTAGAAATAGATGGAAAAAAGCTGCACAGAAAAATGCACAATTCCAACTGAATGAAAATTTCAAAAACTTATTTTCAGGTGTATTCAGCAGACGAAAAATTACGATAAATTGCACCAAACGTTAGAATCATCTCCTCAAAATCGCACATCAACCATTTTATTTTTTGCCAAATTAAAAAGTTGCACATTTTAGTCTTGGAAAATTTCCAAATCCATACCTGCCAACCTCCTTAAGCCAAAAACAGGAAGACTTGGGATGAAAAAACAGAAGATTTCACAAAAAATCAGACAGGGTGGCCACTCTTTCTCAGAGAAAAAATTCAAGGACATTTAAGGACTTTCAAGGATATCCTGAAACGCACAATGAGCATACATATTTTTGAGATTTTTTTTGTCATTATTTCTATTTTCTTATAACCTAATTTAATATCATGGTTTCATGAACACACATATATTGAAAATTCCTCAAAAACAGTTAATACTATATTAGGCAAGTTTCTATTGAAAGTGATTAATTAGGTTGATTAATTTTATTTTTTACCAACTATGCAAAAATTCAAGAGCTGGGGATCGAACCCAGGACTGCCACTTAACATGCGGGCGCTCTACCACCGAGCTACTCTGGGACGATTTCCAGATGAAATTTCTCGCATTAGAACCATTGGCATTTATCATCTTCTGGAAACCACTAAAGGGACAGATGAAACAATTAATTCGTGACAACTCCGTTACGCCGTGGAAGTTATACATATTTTTAGAAAGTCTTTCTAAAAATATGTACACTTAATACTATTTCATAATTGTTGAGAGACAATGTAAATTGGCGCAAGTACAAGCAAATATTTTGATTTTGGCAAACACCATATTTTGATATCAGATATTATTTTAACACATTTTTGTATGTATTATTTGATTTAATATAAATTTTAAACGAGGAGGAAAGTATAAGTGAAAGGGAATTTGCATGTTTATGTAAAAATGATATTTCTTCTTCAATTCCAAAATAGCAGCTTTCATAAGTAGGACCAAAACTCATGCATTTTAGATGGACATGACTTTAATTCTCTTTTCTTGACGAAAAAAGAATTCCTGTAAAATTTAAATTGAAGGAGGGGAGGGAAAGGAAACACATGCCTTTAAATACTCGCATGGGAATATGTATTCCATTAATTTTAATGTAATAAAATATAATCAAGAAATTCAAAACAAGAAAACTATTTACAAACAAATTTCAGAATAATAAAAATTTCAACTGCAATTATTCAACAATTGTGATTTTTCTTTTCCTCCAGGGTATGTGGTTTCATTATCGTAGGGGCTGGGCTCAACCGATAACACAACAAAAATTCAGCAATTGGATGGTAAAATTTAAGGATATTCCAGATTTCCTTTCAAAATTCAAGGACATTCCAGACATCCATTCAAAATTTAAGCACATTCCAGGCCTTAACTTTTTTTTTTTTGTAAATTCAAGGACATTCCAGGTTTTCAAGGACGCGTGGCCACCCTGATCAGAAGATAAAAATAAAATTTAAAAAATATTTTAGGAACAGAAGACTGTTTCCCCAGTGTATATCACCATTCTTATTTTTTTTACATTAGTATTGTAGAGAAATAAAAACAAAACTAAATAGCAATAGAAAAGAGCTTACCTGAATTTGTTTATATAAATTGAAAAAAGATTGAGTATTTTCACAAAAATAAAAAACAATTAAATAAATGTAAATTTGACTATTTTTAACCAAAGTATGTTAAAAAATAAACAGATTAAGATTTTTTTAAACTCGTTCAAAGTAGCTTTTTTAGCTTTTATTAATAGTTCATCAGAAAAATTATTTTCAAGCTTTAGTTTTCAATACTAACAAATTTTCTAATGATGAATCACTGAGGGAAGAACGAAATGAAGTTCTGTTAACTATCAATGAAAGATTTGCTTACAAATGCTTTGACCTCACTCATACTACAGCATTGGGCTGTTAGCTGTTGAAATGATTACCTTAATAAATTATATTGAAATAGAATTATTAATTTACAATTTTTTTGCAGAATTTGTAATACAATTTAATATATCAACTAAAAATTTAAAAAAGACTGAAGATTTCATCTTCTGGCAGAAGACCAGAAGATAGCTTAAAAAAACAGAAGTCTTCTGTCAAAACCAGAAGAGTTGGCAGATATGCAAATCCTATTTTTCTCTTGAGTATAAAACATTTCATTCCAGCTCTGATTTCACATGCATATATTTTAATTAAAAGACTACCTTACAAATAATCTAAACAAAACAAATCGTTCTTTTTTTATTTTTACTTCAAGAGTCTGAATCATTTAATAAACATGCCAAATATGGCAACCTAGATATGCTTAAATTCTCACTCATTCCACTGCGGGGTTACAATTGCGAAGCGAAAAAATGAGCCTTTTGCGACGTTTTTTTTTTATCGATATCTCATAAAATAATTCAAATTTCGAAAAAATCGCTTCGAGGTATGTCGGGACCCGTCCTGGAGAATTTTCATACAAAATTTGGTAGGTCTACGATCACCCGTTTCGGAGCTACGCGAGACACAGGCAAACAAACAAACCAACTGACAGTTTACACTTTGTTTTATTTATATAGATTAACTAACATATAAGTCTATGTAATGTAAAAGAGTTAATTAGTTTTGAAGTAACCTTGTTAATTAACTTATTTTATTAACACAATTTATAAATAGTTAAGTTAGTGGCAGTATTTCTTTAAAAGATTTTTAAATAAGGCTTCTTTTCCCCTTTTAATGACAAACACAATCACCCAAATATACCTAACAGGAAAGAGAATGTTTTGATTAAGTAAACATTTTGCACAGAAAGCTCATCTTAAAAAAAAAAAAAATATTTAATCATCTTGTAGGGAATCATCAATAAAAATTTGACTAAATGAAGAAACCGTCATTTTCTTCACTAAGGGAAGTGGAGGAAGGTCTGGCATTTTTGTGCTTGCAAATGAGGACACTGTGAAATTGGTAAATTTTAAATATGCAGCTCATAATACTTCAGTTGGTCAAAATTTGAAACTCGACAATACCTAATTTTTTTTTTCTTTATTTCTGGATTATGATACAGCCATAGTATTATGTTGATTTTAACAATTAGCCGGTCACCTACATACACTGGCAATATCAGCAAAGGAGATTATGATAAAAATTATAGCTCCAACTCAACAGATAAAAAAGGCAAAAGAAACGTACGGTATTGATTTAAAAAAAAAAAAAAAAAAAAAAAAAAAAAAAGGAAAGAAACAAACTTCAAAGGAGTGTCACTTTTTCATCATCAGAGTGCTAACTTGAATCAAAGGGTAACAGGGTGCATTTTTTGTTACTAATCAGGGTGCTGCAGCCTGCCTAGAATAAGCCCTGATTATTGAATTAGAATGTATCTAGCATTTTGTATACAAAAATGGGTTTAAAAATTTATACATTTAATTATTTTTTTAGGTAAAAAAAAAGAAAAATGTTTGTTTTAGCTCTTTTAACACGAAAATTTTCCAGTTTAGAATGAAATAAACTAAATGATGAAAAAAATCCATTTTATTCCATCAGATGAAGCAAATGCACTTAACAACTGATAAATGGTGTCAGAATAATGACAAAAACATGTTTTTTAAATCTTTATTTCACCCATGTGTAATGGTATTTCTTTTTCAGAATTTTTTAGAACTGTTGCAAATATGTACTACTCTGAACATGCAGAGGAAGGGAAGGGTTTATGCACCATTATTCTCTATTTAGTTTTACTTTTTTTATACAGCATATAAAAAGAGAATCTGGCATAATTCATGTATATTTTTATTTTACAGTATATTGACTTTAAAAATATAAAATTATACACCCAATTACTTACTTAGCAATAGAGATGTAATGGATAGTGATTTGCCTGAATAGCAAATATTCAGCATTTAGTTTAGGCCACATACTAATTTAAAAAAAATAATAATAATTCATTATTGTAAATAAAATCCCGCTTTTCAAATTTGTAATGAAATATTAAATAAAGACTAATTAAAATCCATTTTATATTATTTGTAGGTAGTACTAAAACAGGCACATTATCTGTAAAACTTAAAAATCTTGGTCATGAAAAGATATCTTTTAAAGTTAAATAAACATTAATAGCAGTATAATATTAGGTTGTAACGAAAGTTTCCCGCCACCACACGTTGGTGTGTTTGCTCATATTTTGTCAAACGATATTTGTTATTTGAAAGAAAGATACTTACTTTAGAACACTGTGTTGTTAAAAAATATCGTTATCATTAAGTAAAAGGTGTCTGAAATGGAACTATCACGTTACTGGATTAGAACTGTCATTTACTTCCAGTTCTGTTGCAAAAAGTGCTACAGAATGTCAGAGAATTATGTGTGTAATTTAGATTCTAATGTTGTATCATATGGCATGGTGAAGGTTTGGTACTGAAAGTTAAAAAACAGGGTCTATGACATTCAAGTAGCAGAGCTATCTGGCCGGCCTACTAATGTTGATGAGGGCCACCTGCGAGAACTTGTAGAAGATCAGTATTTAGCCACTTGAGAGTTAGCTAAAGAGTTAAGCATTAATGTCATGCCCATTAGCCATGCTACGCATCACATAAACTTCATGTACAAGTTCAATCGCTGGGTGCTGCATGAGCTGACTCAAGCAGATTTGGCGGAGAACTTTCGTTACAACCTGATATATTTTGAGATATTCATAATTTAATAAATATGCTATTGTAAATGATATTAAAATGGTCATAATGTATAATCAGATCATGCTTTGGGTTTTACAAGCCTCCGTGCAAAACATATTTGGCAGCCCTCCAAAAATCTTTGTAACTGAGCATCTGTAAAGATTCTTCCTACTCCCACCCCATAAAAAAAAAAAAAAAAAAAAAAAAATAGAAACCAAGTAGTGTCACCTAGTAGAAAAGTCTGCAATTCTGTATTATTATTAAATACATTAGATTATATTTCATTCAGCTTAAAATTCAATGACTTTTAAGCTGAATGATGAGCTTAAGCTGAGAATATTTTACAATATAAAATTATATTGAAGTATTGCTAAGAAATATTATTTGTAAATGCATTTAAAAATATTTCCCCCTTGAAATGATTCAGCTGAATTTGTAGCAATATTTGGCAAGACAGCTTGAAAACCGAATATTCATTACTCCTACTTAGCAATTTCAGGGATGGATCCAAAAAAATTTTTCTGGGTCCGAATTTTGTGAATTTTCATACCAATTTTTGTAAAAGTCACTTAAAAAAAATAATTTACAAAACAAATTAAATTAAATGGTAAAATGCCAACAAAGGTTTTTTTAATAATTATGTTTTTTCTTGATGGGAGCAATTTTAATCAATTATAATTTTGTGAAGGGGCTGTTTTAATTGATTGTACTTTTGTTTTTTTAACATAGGGTTAATTAAATGAATTAATTCTCGTGAATTACAAATACGGACAATTTATATAACTGTAGAAAATTTATAAATTTAAAAAAACAGAAAAAAAAAATCACCAAACTTTGGTTGAAACGGATGATTATACATAAAATGTGCTGTTTCCAGTTTGTGGCTGCCATTTTTAGAAATAATTACAGTAAAACTCGCTTAAGACGCTCTTCGACGGACCAGCTTGAAAGAGCGTTTTAAACGGGAAAGCGTCTTAAGGTGAATTGGGAAAGAACAAAATCTAAGTGATTAGAAAAAATACGTATGTATTGCTCTTCATTTAGAAATTACATAAGATACTTATTATACTGCATAGATAAAATTGTACAAATGAAAAGTATAATATGCACCGAACTTCACATTTCTGATGTGCTGGGGGAAAAAGCATCTATTTTTGTTTAAGATTCTTGTATGTTTAGCAGCAAGAAAATTATCAATTTTGTTGGCGTAGGTCAACATTTCCTCTGTATGTTCCAAAGAGGACAGTACTTTCTGCAGCTCACTTACATAATACAAGCCAGTAGTAGCTGTTGGTTCTGTTTCATCGTCCTTCTCTTGTTCTTTCGTAATCCCTTCAATCGTGGCATCCGCAATTATTTCTTCCAAAGTCCGAATGCTGCAGGTCACGAGGTGATCGTCCACCATTGTATAATCAGGGAAATTCTCCAATGATTGAAAGTCCTCATCTTCTGGAAGTGAAGTGTCAGCCTGAATTGAATTATCCCACGCATCAAACGCAGCTTCCCGAAAACAGTTTTTGATTACATCTGGTTTAATTTCGTCCCAAGCTGCACTGATGTAATTTATAGAACTGATTTTACTTTTTACACCCCCTTCAGAAGTGAGCGAATTTTGAAGAATTGGATTTTTAGCTCAGGGAGACGTTCACGGTCAAGGGAGAGAAAACTCGGACTATGTCATATTGCAATCTTTCTGTATTCCCAAGTAAAGATGGGCATAAAACCTGACAGCAGTGTGGGAGAGATAGGTAAGAGTTAAGGAGAGGGGCGTTGGATGAATAGATACTTATCAAGGAGTATTAAAGCATTAGGTTACCGTGACTAACCTCGGGGAGATTGCAATACCTTTTAAGGGGAAAAAAAGCTTCATCAGAAATACGAAAACAGCGTCTTAACCGACGACACAACGCAGAATAAAAGCGTCTTATCAGGTGGATTTTACATTGATGAGTATAGGAAATGTCCAGGAACTGACGGAAAAAAGCGTTTTAAACGGGAAAGCGTCTTAAGCGAGTTTTACTGTATTTTAAATATTATGACAGATTTCAAAATATAATTAAAAAAAAAAAAAAACTGATGATGTTTTTATTACCTTTTTTTTCAATGAACAGAGGAATATGTGCTTACCTCCGTTACATATCAAAAAATGTTCTCCACTCTTTCACTTATTTGTAAAATACAAAAAGGGTTATAAATTTAATAGAGAAATTTTAGTTACTAGATTTTGTGTTTTAAAGTTTAAATGAATTCTGTTACAAAAGAAATAAAAATGCAGCATTAATTATCCTTTGAATTAGTCAGTCTTTCTTGTATCCTCAGTTCAAAATGTAATTAGGTACAAGAATTATACATAAATGGAAGTCCTGGCACCTCATTACAAAGGTTTAGAATCACAGGTAGCCGTTCTCAATATCTAGTCTTCACAGGGAAGCTAAAGAGCATAATTTGTAAGAATTTGAGCATTTTTCTCTCTGAAGTCAAATAGATCTTTAACTTTGTGTATCCTCCATTCTTGATTTTAAAAAGTAATAATTGTTAAGTTACTAAAATTATTTTTTTAGGGGGGAAATTTCGTTAGCAGGTGTCCTTGCCAAGTGCCGATCTGTCGCCAAATTTGAAGTTCGTTTACGATAGCGATAGTTTCAGATATCTGTTGCAACCTGTGTTTGGAGTTGAGTTGTTAATTGGTGCTGTAGTTTGATGAAAAAACGCTCGGTGGGTTCATTAAACGATACCAGGATATTTCCTAAAGGAATTTTGCGATTGGTTTAGGCAATTTAACTGTAATCGGTAAACCAAAGTTTTATAAGGAGCTGAATTTGAATTCGATGTGTGAGTTCTTGTTTGGTGTTTGGTGAGTTATTTCGGAGAATATAAGGTGTATTTTTTTTATATTTGGAAATGTGTTGTGTTGCTTGAAGTGTAGTGAATATTATGTTGTTGTTTAAAAAGGAAGTGTGTGTTTATTTCAAGGAGGGTGTGAATATAAAGTTAAATAAAAGGAAGCGTTTTGGCATTATGTTATTAGCTCTTGTGTGCTTTGGATATTTTTGAGGAGTTTCTTAAAATAAAGGTGAGTTTTTTTTAAAAAGAATTTTTGCAATTGCTTAAGGTTTTCAATGTGAATTGTAAATGGATATTTGATGTTGTTATGTATGCTATAGTGACTTTATATGAGGTGTATAACTAGGTTGTTTAATCCACCGATGTTTTTTTGAGTTGAAAACAGGCTAGTGTTTGCCCAGTTTACATTAGCTGTACAACTAGGTTGCTTAATCCACTGTTGTTTTTTTTAGTTAAAAATGGTTCACTGGTTGCCTAGTTTATGTAGCTGTACAACTAGGTTGCTGAATCCACTGAGGTTTTTTTAGTTAAAAACGGTCCACTGGTTGCCTACTTTACATAGCTGCAGACCTAGATTGCTTAATTTTAATGTGTTAAAATGCTTTGTTTTTGCTGACAGTGCTCATCATGTTGTATTATTTTATCGTATTCTAAAATAGTGTTTCACAGATGAAAAATTTGGCGACCAGAAAAAAGGCGCCAAGTAGCGGGTGTTGGCGACAAAAAAAAAAAAAAAAAAAAAAAAAAAAAAAAGTCGCCAAAAATAGCTGACACCCTCTTACGAAATTACTCCCTTTTTTAGTTAATGAAGATCTTTTTTATAAAATCTAAACTTAATCAACATGATATAGAAAACAAAACATGACAATTTGTATCCTCTGTTACAATACAAATGTAATGGAGAATGCAAGTAAAAAAAAAAATCAATTATAAGGCTAATATAAAATTTTTAATTAGTCTAAATTTTGTTTTTAATATAAAATACAAGTTTTTTAAGTATCATTTAAAAAATCACTTATTCAGATTGTAACTTATAAGTTCTCATCTTTTCTATAAATATCCATTAGAACAAAAGTTAATTACATCTGTATTGAATGCTTAAATAAGATATACATTCATTGAAGTGTCGCCTTCATGTCAAAAATTTCAATTACAAAAAAAAAAAAAAAAAAGTTAAAAAACAAAAAAGAATGTAACCAACTATATGGGGGTAGAAAGAAGTATAAAAAGAGCAATATAAATTAAGAAAAAAAAAATGATGAAATTTATTTTTTTGTAAATTTTAACTTAGAAAACTTACATTTTCTCTAGAATGACCCATGCACTGATTTATAATTGCTAATAAATAGACATATAGAGGATTCATTTAAAAAAAAATAAGTGTTTTAAAAATAGCTTTGGGTAATAACCCCTCAGGCTATCAACATAAATAAAGTGCAACAACTGAATTTTACTGTAAGAATTATGCAGGTGCTTTTGGTGAAAGAAAAAAAAAAATTAACAATTCACACAGATGCATTAGTGTTTAAAACTGACATTCATTTATTTAATAACATAACATCAAAAATGGACAATTTTCAAGTAATGCAGTTGGAATAAAACAATTTTCCCTCCATATTTTTGATAACCAAGCTTCCTAATTTACAGTAATGGACTGAATTAATAAAAAAATAATTGGAGAACTGAAATAATAAATGTAATACACAAACTTAAATAAATAGGGAAGGAGCAGATGTTAAAGCTCACAGGAAAACTTTATGCATTATATTAGTTTGATATGCATTACATTGCAGATATATTTTGAAGTGTGAATATGTAAATTTTATCAGCCATAAAATTAGAAAACTTCAAACCACTTAGCCTTTCATTGTTTTATTTTTCCATCATTGGTTCATAAAAGTTACCTGCATTATATGGTTATTAACTACATTTCAATAAATGTTACCTTTTAAAAGAAAAGAGGACAGTTGTTTCAGTTTCAATGATAAGCATGATTTTTGTAATTAAACCAAGCATAACAATTTAAAAATATAATCCAATACAAATATTTCAATTTAACAAAGGGTTCTAACTGTTCAATAAGCTATTATGAAATTTAATATGGGAGGAAATAAAGTACACACAAATTTTTACTCAGAATCAGAACCTTTGCAATCACTGTCATAGCTTCCTTTTCTTTCGCGGGATATGCTACTGCTTTTCTTATGAGTACCTGTTTCGCCATCACTTCCTTTGACAGATCGCCTGGGACTTCTGGATTTTGACCTTTTGTCGGGTGTGACGGAGCGAGATTTTTTCCGCAATCTCGTGTGCTTGTCACCACGCGATGATTTATACTTAGAGCTACTCGGTGGAGTGACTGACCTTTTTGAAGAGCGCCTACTGGACCTTCGAGGTGATCTTGAACGGTGACGAGATGAACCAGACTTTCGAGACCGACTGTATTCAGGACTAGATGATCTATCGGACCTCGATGGGCTCCGTCTTGATTTTCTGGGCGAGCGAGAATGACGCCGTATTCGAGGTGAGTCTCGCAGCCTCGAAGACTTGCTTGAAACCTTGCTTCTACTTCGAGATCTCGATCTGCTTCTTCGTTTTTTACTCCTGCTGCGAGACCTTGATCTACTTTTAACCTTTTTGCTCTTGCTGTGCGATCTTGACCGACTTTTGACTTTCTTGGTCATACTACATGACCTTGAATCTCTGTCAGGTTTCGGAATAATTTTTAAATCTAAACCATCATCATTCTTCTCCTCCATCTGTTCATCGGCAACATTTGACTGCAACACTTTTTCGTTATTTGCCTCTTTTGTTGTAGATGATTCTAGGTTGTTTTCCATGTTCATGCCGACTCCAGTTTTAGAATTCTCATCAATATCCATACTCTCGACATTGTTTACATCATCTTTACTTTGATCAATTGTATTAAGTGGTGATTTTGGTTCATTATTTGATTTAGGAGCATCGTTCTCGTCATTTTCGATACCATTTTTCTTGGTTGCATCATCATTGGTTATTTGTGATGGAGATCTGGACCTCGAAAGAGACACCTTAGCTGCATCCTTATCAGACTTTTTAGATGTTGTATTTTTACTTTCGGCATCAGACATTTTGCTGCGGGACCTGGAACGAACTACTCTTTTCGAGCTGGAGCGTTTACTTCCTGAACGGGATCTTTTACTTCGTTTCAGATCGCGACTGCGTGATCTCACATTTCTTTTTGAGCGAGATGACCTGCTTCTCGAGAGTGATCTATCACTTCTTTTACGACTTGTCGACCTGGATCTGGCGGCTCTTTTTCTGTTGGAGATTCCGCTTCTAGAACGGGATCGTCTTCTTGAGCGGGACCTCCTACTACGAGACGTCGACCGGCGGCTTCTCTTGTCCAGTTTGCTCTTTGATCGAGACCTTCGGCTATGCGAGCGATCGCGCCTCTTAGATCTTCTAGACTTGCTTCTGGATCGAGACAGTCGACTCCTGGAATGAGATCTCCTTCCTTTGCTCCTGGAGCGAGAGCGCCTGGCTCGAGAACGCGAAACCTTGCTTCGAGAACGAGACTTTCTACGCCTCGAAGATGACCTGCGGCGTTTGGAACGAGATCTGCGCTCTCTGGATCGTGAGCGCTTATCTCTCTTGGGAGATCGGTGAGAGGAGCGTGATCTTTTTCGAGAACGAGAGGACGAACGCCTATGGGATCTAGACGAGCCTCGTATTTCTGGTTCTACCACTCTGGCAATCAAACTTTCCGCTTCTTTTAATCTCTTCATGGCCTCTTCTGTTTCTTTCTCGGATATAACATCAGATTCCTTGGGTGGTTTTACAATGGCAGAGCTAGAATGCTGGATTTTCAATTTATTTCCTTTTAAAGTTATTCCATCACATTGAAGAGCTTTAACAATGGATGCTCTGTCAGTGAATTCAACAAATGCAGACTGTGTCAAATTAGTATCATGGCCTGCCATTCTCAGGTATTTCACTTCACCCACAACACCATTTATAAAATCAAGCAATTGTGAGGCAGTGACTTGAGGGCTGATGTTTTCAATATATATTGTTCGACGGATTTCTTCAATAGTATTCGGATCGTGATCAGCAGACAGTGGTGGATACTGAGGCAAGCCCAAAATATCTAGATTAGAATCTATTGATGTAATAACTAAATTCCCATTAACTGCGGCAATATCATTGCTTACATCTTTAAAATTGGATGACAGCAAGCCTGGTAAAGCAGATGAAGGATTGAGTAGATCAAATGATGTGTTGTCTTCGCTAGGTATTGTATCTCCAGGTATGGCAACTACAACTAAGGCTCTATCAATAAACACAGTGTTAGTTAAATGAAGCGCAACTCTAACACTCCACGATTCTGCATACTTTATGTAGCACACCTTGAACTCAGGCTGAACAACGGACATGGTTGGATACATTCTGATATCTTTAATTTTGCCCATATAACCAAACAACTTCTTCATTTGTTCAAGCGTAGCAAGACTTGAAACATTGCTTACTTGAGCAATAAGGGGCATATCGTCAGCCATTTTAAGGTGAAATTTACAAAGCAAAACTTACGTAACGAATGTTTTACTGAAAATGTTAGTTAACGTATAATTACAGGTATCAAGTATAAATACTTAACTCATAGTACTTGTAATATATAATTTCGAAAGATTTTCGTAATGTTTGATCATGCATTCACATACTTTCTTAATAAAGATCACGATATTGGATACATCACGATAAAGACTGACGAAACCGCATATCAAAGTGTTGTCAATAAAATTAAAATAGTATACTTTTATCCAAACTGTTTCATTTGCATTACACTTTAACACGTGTAGCATCAAATTCGGAAATCCAGGCACCAGTACTTATCTTCAATAATTACAAAAATATCAAATAATATACGAGGACACACAAATGGTGTTTAGAAGTTGCACCGATGCAATAAAGAGTTGAAGAGTCTTCCTGCTGTTATCACTGGCCTCACTGGCAACGAAACTGGTTCATGCACTGTTCATTTAACGATCGCTTTTTTTTATTCACTTTCTCTGCTCTTCGTTAATCCATCAGGCCCATCGTTAATTCATCCTGGGTTTGAGGCTAATGAATTTGAGATTCGGATTCGAATCAAATGTGAGCGACTCATGTTCCAAATTTGATTCTACATCTCCCACTCAAACACAAACACAAGCAAGCCCATCTTCGGAACAATCGAGACGACAGCCTCCTGTCTAAGGATCTCAATCAACCAACCTCTCAAAAGAAAAAAAGCCCATGTTTTAACCAGATAGATACTTAATAGTGGAATATTTTAAAGCGACAAAATTATTCATGCCGCCGATAATTTTTTAAAAATCTAATAGTCCATACAAAATGACTTGCTCTCAAATATCCCGTTTTAATCATATTATAAGCAAGTTTCCTCAATTATTTTCATTTGCGTTTGCTTATGGATCTGCAGTATTTCCACAAACATCGAGAACAGTATCTGAAGTATGTGTTCCATTGATATTAATTTGATCTAGTCAAAATTTATTTACAACAATGTATATTTAATCATAGCTTGCCGCTTGCCTTTCCGGCGCAGCTCCAATACGAGACCACTTCAGCGCACCTTTGTATCCCGACCTATAAATTATATTAAGATTATATCAGTTCGGAAACACTATAAATAAAAAATCCTGGATACTTACGTATTATCCCGACGGTCATTCCCGCTAAACTATTTTTCCGTCAAATGAGTTGCCAAACTGTTGCCAATCGTATTCAAAACCATTAATAATTTCATATGCCCGGCATTTCTCTTGGCAAAAAATCGCTCGTCTTGGCAGACCGACGGGATAATACGTAAGAACCAAATCCTGATTAAAAATATAAGAAAGCATTTTAAGTAATTGTAGTATTTTCTAATACGAAATGCATTAAATATATTTCCTGTTTAAGGCTGTTCTTGGGATAAATTAAGTAAAACTTTTTTCATAACTGTGAATCCTCTCTCCCATATCACATTTTGTCACAAGGCCTAATCCACTCCCCCGAAAAAAATCTCAAGAACATTACAACCTCAATATAATTTTAATAAAAAAACCTTGTTTAAATTTAAGGCCTATGTTCCGTATCCGGTGCCCCTTGGTTCTGGCGACATCGTGAGCGATGCTCAACGTTAGTAAAGTACCCTGCCGATGGTAGTTTGACTGGCAACCATAAAAATATGTGTAGAGCTTGGCGACGTTTTTTTTTTAGGAATGATAATGCGTCAAATATTGTAAATTGGATAATTTAGAACTATTGAAAGATGCGAAATTTCTTGCACTTTCGGGCATGCGTAATAGTTGTTTTTTAATCTAGCTACTGTGTATGTGTGACGTAACCAGATGAATGTAACGAATTCGCTTGCTCAACTTGACGTCACTAAGCTGTTAATTTGCGTTTTGCGCATGCGTTATTGTTATTTTTCGTTTTATCCTGTTCCTTCGTCTACTATTCCAATTTGCTTCAACTTGTACTAATGTTTTTTTTTTCGGTCTCGCTGAGGGGCCCGCGTTAGCATATTTTCGAGGTGGCCCTTTTGAGGCGGTGGCCGGACCCACTGATGTTTTTTTTGGGTCTCGCAGAGGGCCGTATTAGTATATTTTCGAGGGGGCCCTTTTGAGGCGGTTTCCGGACCCATTGATGTTTTTTTTGGATCTCGCAGAGGGGCCCGCCCGGACCCACTGATGTGTTTTTTGGGGTCTTGCAGAGGGGCCCGCTTTAGCATATTTTCGAGGTAGCCCCCTTGAGGTGGTGGCCGGACCCACTGATGTGTTTTTTGGGTCTCGCAGAGGGGCCGCGTTAGCATATTTTCAAGGGGGCCCTTTTGAGGCGGTGGCCGGACCCACTGGTGTTTTTTTTGGATCTCGCAGAGGGGCCTGCGTTAGCATATTTTCGAGGGGACCCCCTTGAGGCGGTGGCCGGACCCACTGATGTTTTTTTTGGGTCTCGCAGAGGGGCCCGCGTTAGCATATTTTCGAGGGGGCCCCCTGGAGGCGATGGCCGGACCCACTGATGTTTTATTTGGGTCTCGCAGAGGGGCCCGCGATAGCATATTTTCGAGGCGGCCCTTTGAGGCAGTGGCTGGACCCACTGATGTTTTTTTTTGGGTCTCGCAGAGGGGCCCGTGTTATCATATTTTCGAAGGGGCCCTTTTGAGGCGGTGGCCGGACCCACTGATGTTTTTTTTGGGGTCTCGCAGAGTGGCTCGCGCGCCCTCCGAGAAAAATGTTTTTACACTACATAAATAGGGCTTTTACCAATATTTAGTAGGCTTCTGGTTCCGCCCTTGGAGAACATATGTAAAGCTGACGTCATAAACTTGAAAATCGTCTGGATTTTTTATCACATGTTGGTCTGGAAAATCATTTTTTTTTTTTTTTTTTAAATCAGAATCTGAGTGGCAATTCTGATAATTAAACGCGGTGCATTTGAAGTATAGAATTTTCATTTAGTGTTAATTGCATGAAGATTGAAGTTTGGTGTTCTTTGATTCTGAGTCGAATAAGTTTGTGTTGGATTTTCCTTGGGGTTTTGATTCCGTTTTACGGACCCTTTACCGTAAGTTAGTGAGCGTCTCGGGGAATTTCTTCGTTAGTATGTGTGTGGAATATAGAATGTGTTAGTCGATGTGTGGAATATAGAATGGGGGGAAAAGTGAGGTAAGTGCTTCTTTAATTGTACTTTTTCTAAAGTTTTGCTGTGGATTTGACTGTTTTATATAGTGTCATTTACTTAGAATTTGTGTTTCTTTGTAAAATTTTAGTGGTATATAACTAGTGTTTATTCGTCACAAGACGGCGATAGCCGTTGGAGCTTGGCGGTCGCCAGGGAGGCTTGGCGCCAAGGTCTGTAGCGCTCGCACTTGGCGATGGCCAAGCTCCAGCGGCTATCGCCGTGTTTACATGAGGGGCACCGTCTTGTATGATTTTACCAAATTTAACTCACAAAATGTATTTGTAATACATAAATGTATTTATAATTTTAAAAAAATCTAATAATCCATGCAAAATAAGTTGGTCTCAAATATCCTGTCAAGGAAGCACTATTTATACAATTTTAAAGGAACTAACTGAGTTTTACACTATAAATATGCCAGTATGATGTAATCCCAAGCAGTGCGGAATCTTGTATTTTTTTGAGGTGAAAACTAAAACATAAAATTGTTACCCTCACTCATCTAACTCTTGAATTGCCATTTGAGATTCCGAGGTGGAGGAAAACTAACTGCCACCTTTGCTTATCCTCATTTAAGTTATTGAATTCGCCACCTGCAGAAGTTGTTGCCGCGAGCTTGAACCTGGCTTGCTCTCCCCCCCCCCCCACACACACACACCTAAATCTGCCAGTGAAACTAAGTTTTGCCATAAAATGAAGCTCAGAGAAGCATTTGGAGGAGTTCTTTTGGTAGACAGACAGTAATTGATGTTAAGTTTCTGTTAATTTGCTTTACATATTAATATGATATGCCAAAATTATTGAGTTATTAATTTAGGTCTTTTGTGTATAAATCTGCTGTAATAGTGAAAATGTTTTGACCAATACACTAGCTGCAACAAGTGCATGAAAATTTGAAAATTCATTTTAACACAAGTGTTACATAATAGCGATGTTGACCCCTTCCTCCCAGTCACATTTGGTTAAGCGTCTGTCCTCCACTTTGAACAAGACATAGGTAATTTATGGAAGCCCCCTGAAAAAATTTGTTTAAGGTTTTTCCTTCTTTCTGTCTTTCTTTTCTTTTCTTTTCTTTTCTTTTTTTTTTTTTTTTTTTTTTTTTTTGAATGTCCCAGTATTTTCACAGGTTTTTAGTAAGAGTGTGCAAGAAAGCTTATGAAGATACATTCTAAATTTTAATGTTCTTGAAATGGCTTGCCTGTTTTTAAAACTTTAAAAGCTGCATTAATTTTTTAAATAGCAGCTTAACTGAACATTAAAAAAAAATTGCATTTTTTCAAATAATTAGGATAATTCAAAACATCAAATACAAAGAAAATAAGGTTAAACTCTAAAATTGTACATTTAAAATTTTATTTGAAGTCATAAAATACATTGATATGTCATTTTTAAAATGTCATTAATTTATTTAAAAAATGAGTCATTATTTTAATATAAAAAATTACCTGACTTATGTTAAAAATAAAATTTTTTTGAGGGTCTCCACATTAACCTTTTGATAGTTGAACTATGCATGGTTTCAGGAAATTTCTTATGCACTTAAAAATTTTTTACCATCCCAATAGCAGAACTTTGTGTAATCAGTCTGCAGCACCAGGATCATAAGGAAAAATTTATCTGCCAATGTACATTTGAGTAGATCATTGTATGAGTACATTTGAGGATCAGAACTGCGATGCCTGCTGCCGTACTGCACATTTTCTGCTACTGGGTTCACCACTGTCTACTTTCATCCCTGAAACAACAAAAAAGCCTACCCACTTAAGCTAGTGTTGAGTACATTAGCATAGTAGGCTGGGCTAAAGATTTTTTTGTCATCTTCAGTTTCCTACCATTATTGGTGCCAAAATTGCAGTTAGTGGTAATTAAAATTTACTAAGGCAATCTGAAATTTGAATGAAGTATGTAGTTCTTTGGCAGTTAAAATTAAAAATCCTTAAAATAAAAAATCTGATATGGACAATACATGACTTCCTTGCATGTCTATTAAATCAAAAATATTTTCGGCACACTTCATCTAAACTTATTTTGTTTGAAAGAGATATATCGCCAACCTGAATTCAGTTTAAAAGATTTCCTGACACTTTATTTGGCGATATTTCACCAAAAGCTGACAAGCTTGAGATAGTTTGCAAGATTTTGGGGATAGCCAAACTAGTCATTGACCACAGACTTTCAATGAATTGAATGCATCCATACACCTTAATGTATTTAAAGTCATTTAGCTGACCCTGTAAATAAACAGGGTGTCTACTGCTCCGGAAAGTCTGGAAAAAGTCAGGAAATTGGAAAATGGGTCTGAAAAGTCTGGAAAAAACTGGGAAATTGGATAATGGGTCTGGAAAATTCACCAAAAGAATCAATTTTTTTTTTGTGTGTCCTTTTTTAAAAAACCCTTTCTCTCTAATTGTCAGACTCAAAACCGAAAGCAACTGCAACCATTTTTCGGACTGCGAAAGCATCAAGCGATGTGTTTGTATAAGGAAGGGAAAATGGGGCTCATTAATCGTGACGGGAGAGTAAAAGACAAATTAGCTTACTTGGTAACTTATGGCTTAGGACCATATTTCAAAGAACAGTTAGTTAATTCTGTCAGAAAGTGCGACTACTTCTGTTTCTCAATTGATGAAAGCTTAATCCTGCATACTTCAGTTAAAATTGATTTAAGAAGTTGTACAAAATATGCAAATATAAAGACAAGGGAGGGGGCACTGTGCAATTTCCCAAAGTAAAATGCATTGGTCAGGAATTTTTTTCCCGGGACCTCCCAAAAGTCAGGAAATTGACTTTCAGAAATTTGGTAGACACTCTCATAAATTCCCAGTCGATTGCAGTCAAAAAATATGTTGAGAACAGTTAGATATTACAATAGTTCTAAATACAAAAGTTCAAAATTCTACGGGTTAAGGTTTTAGAGTTTTCCAAACTACGAAATAATTTTTGGCTTCAAATTTGGTGATATTCAACACCAAGGTCGACGACAAATGGCGAGATTTTAAGCATGGACCAAACAATGACTGACTATTGCCAAATTTTGCAACATTTCGCAAAAATTCGCCAAGGACGATGAAAAATGGCAGTATTTTGGACATGGACAAAATGACTATTGCCAAATTTGGTGATATTTTGGCAAAACCTGCCGAGGTCGACGATGAACGACGAGATTTTGGGCATGGACCCAATGACAGACTATCGCCAAATTTGGCGATATTTCGGCAAAACTCGCTAAAGTCCACGACAAACAGCAAGATTTTGGGCAAGGACCAAACAAAGACTGTCTACAGTTGTGTTATATTGAAGATGTCATAGCTATTAAAGTATTGAAATTCTTTTCGGTGGTCCTGTAAATAAACTCTCCAGTAGATTGGAATCAAAAATCGAGATGCACAACTAGATGTTACAACAATCTTATATGAAATTTCAACATTCTATGACTAATAGTTTTTGAGATTTGAGTGTTAAATAAATACACAAGTACACTAAAAGTTGCCAAGCTTGGCGACTTTTGGTATAGTTGTTGAGGGAGGCACGTGATTGTGATCAGATCATTACCTAACTTATATGGTAGGATGGTATTGTGCTTGAAATAGATGAATCCCCTAAAATTGCCATTGACTGTAATGTATTGGAAATCTTTTGAGTGTTCCTGTAGCAGAACTATAAATCATAAAGACACTTTTTTTAATGGAGAAATTCATTTTGTAACTCTTAACTGCATATATCAGTTCTGAGTCATTTGAAATAGCCCAATACCTCTAAAATACGCTTTAATGAATTTCGGCCCGTAGAGTGTAATGTATTTCGAATCTACTGGGAGGTCCTGTAGATGAACTATCCAGTCGAATGGAACCGAAAGGGGAGTTGCACAACTAGATGTTACAACAATCCAAAATATAAAGTTTAAACTTTCTACTCCTAATAGTTTTTGAAATATGCGAGTTTAATGAATTTCAGCCCATAGAGCGTAATGTATTTCGAATCTTTTAACGGTGCTGTAGATAAACTATCCAGTCGAATGGAACCGAAAGGTGAGGTGCACAACTAGATGCTAAAACAATCCTAAATATAAAGTTTCGACATTCTATGCCTAATAGTTTTTGAGACATGCAAGTTTAATGAATTTTGACCGATAGAGCGTAATGTTTAAAATTTTTTATTTGGGAATACCTTATTCCCCCGTACACGATATATATTTCGGTTACACACATAACCATCATCAGTCGTTTCTGGATCTCACACTAATGGCGGCTTCCTTTTTTATCTCTTCGTTCTTCTTCTGGAAATTTCGATGAATGACGTCATCCCGTGATTGGTCGATTGTATGAAGCGCATCGTTGATGCTGCCATCTGTCGTCACTATTTCTAAGCTCTCACGAATGTAGGCATATATGCTATTTTTAAAGTTGGCTATTTTTTGAATATTTTTAAAATCAATGGTAATGGGCTCTTCCAAAGCAAAACGGGCCAGAGCGGTACTTTGTTTCTGGAGGTTAATGTCTTGAAAATGTTCGTTTTTTCGCTCTTTAATTTTCCTTTTTGTAACGCCGATGTAGCAATTTTCTTTATTAGTATCGTTTGACATAAAATTAATTTTATAGATCCCTGCGGTTTCGATGGGGTTGATTGGGTCTTTTTCCGATCTAATGCGCTGAAAAATTGTTTTATTAGGTTTAATTGGTATACGGAAGTTCTTTTTACTGGCGATATTAGAAAGTTTATTGGCTATCCCCCGGCTAAAGGGGATAGCAGTAGTAAAACGTGGTTTATCTTTTTGACGGTTGTCTATAATATTTAATTTACGTTGCCTAGCTTTGAAAACTTTATCGAAAATTTCTCGAGGGTAGTGGGCGTCTTGACATTGTTTCCTTATGAAGGAGGTCGGTGTTAGAACAAACTTTGAAAGCGCGGTCGATATAGGAACGAATAGCCACAATTTTATAGTTGAAAGGGGTTTTAGATTTAAAATTTACTTTATTAGTATTACAAGTAGGTTTTCGAAAAATGGTGGTCTCGATGAGATTATTGTTTCTGGTTATGTTCACATCTAAGTAATTGAGGCTATTATTGATTTCTTTTTCGTAGGTAAATTTAATGTTCGGGTCTATGGCATTAAGTTGATTGATCAAATTATTTTCTTTATTATTGTGGGTGGTAAGGATAGCAAAGATATCGTCGACATAGCGAAGCCAAAGTTTGATGGTACTATTGTGTGTCTGTTTAATCTGTTCCTCAAGGATTCTCATTTTCCAGTTGGCAATTATTCCGGATATGGGGGAGCCCATGGGGACTCCTTTTATTTGTTGGTAGAAGTGATTATTATATTGAAAATATGAATTATTTAAAATTAGATTTATTGCACTAGTTAGGGTGTTAATTATGTCTATATCTTTAAAACTACTTTGAATTTGTTTGTTAATAATTTGGTTCATTTCTTTAATATGTATTGACGGGTATAGATTTACAACATCGAAACTTACCATAATATCGTCTTCATTAAGTTTATAATCGCGGATGTTTTTAATGAAATCGTCGGTGGAGGTTAGAGTGCTGTTAGAGGGGGGTATAATTTCTTGCAATATATCCTTCATATATTTTTCAAGAGTGTAGGTGGGGCCTTCACATTTGCTCACGATTGGGCGAAGGGAGGGGGGATCTTTATGATCTTTAAATTTAGCGACAAAATCTTTAGCGATCTTTAAATTTCGCCCCACGGATTTTAGCTAAATTTAAAGATCATAAAGATCCCCCCTCCCTTCGCCCAATCGTGAGCAAATGTGAAGGCCCCACCTACACTCTTGAAAAATATATGAAGGATATATTGCAAGAAATTATACCCCCCTCTAACAGCACTCTAACCTCCACCGACGATTTTATTAAAAACATCCGCGATTATAAACTTAATGAAGACGATATTATGGTAAGTTTCGATGTTGTAAATCTATACCCGTCAATAGATATTAAAGAAATGAACCAAATTATTAACAAACAAATTCAAAGTAGTTTTAAAGATATAGACATAATTAACACCCTAACTAGTGCAATAAATCTAATTTTAAATAATTCATATTTTCAATATAATAATCACTTCTACCAACAAATAAAAGGAGTCCCCATGGGCTCCCCCATATCCGGAATAATTGCCGACTGGAAAATGAGAATCCTTGAGGAACAGATTAAACAGACACACAATAGTACCATCAAACTTTGGCTTCGCTATGTCGACGATATCTTTGCTATCCTTACCACCCACAATAATAAAGAAAATAATTTGATCAATCAACTTAATGCCATAGACCCGAACATTAAATTTACCTACGAAAAAGAAATCAATAATAGCTTCAATTACTTAGATGTGAACATAACCAGAAACAATAATCTCATCGAGACCACCATTTTTCGAAAACCTACTTGTAATACTAATATAGTAAATTTTAAATCTAAAACCCCTTTTAACTATAAAATTGCGGCTATTCGTTCCTATATCGACCGCGCTTTCAAAGTTTGTTCTAACACCGACCTCCTTCAAAAAGAAATTGCTTTCATAAGGAAACAATGTCAAGACGCCCACTACCCTCGAGAAATTTTCGATAAAGTTTTCAAAGCTAGTCAACGTAAATTAAATATTATAGACAACCGTCAAAAAGATAAACCACGTTTTACTACCGCTATCCCCTTTAGCCGGGGGATAGCCAATAAACTTTCTAATATCGCCAGTAAAAAGAACTTCCGTATACCAATTAAACCTAATAAAACAATTTTTCAGCGCATTAGATCGGAAAAAGACCCAATCAACCCCATCGAAACCGCAGGGATCTATAAAATTAATTTTATGTCAAACGATACTAATAAAGAAAATTGCTACATCGGCGTTACAAAAAGGAAAATTAAAGAGTGAAAAAACGAACATTTTCAAGACATTAACCTCCAGAAACAAAGTACCGCTCTGGCCCGTTTTGCTTTGGAAGAGCCCATTACCATTGATTTTAAAAATATTCAAAAAATAGCCAACTTTAAAAATAGTATATATGCCTACATTCGTGAGAGCTTAGAAATAGTGACGACAGATGGCAGCATCAACGATGCGCTTCATACAATCGACCAATCATGGGATGACGTCATTCATCGAAATTTCCAGAAGAAGAACGAAGAGATAAAAAAGGAAGCCGCCATTAGTGTGAGATCCAGAAACGACTGATGATGGTTATGTGTGTAACCAAAATATATATCGTATACGGGAGAATAAGGTATTCCCAAATAAAAAATTTTAAATAATTAATCCGCTGTATTAAATATTGTTTTATCTGTTTTTATTAGAGCGTAATGTATTTCAAATCTTTTGGGCAGTCCTGTACATAAACATGTGAGACCAAAACGGGAGGTGCACAACTAGATGTTAGATCAATCCTAAATACAAAATTTCAACATTCTACGACCAATAGTTTTTGAGATATGCGAGTTACATACGTACAGATGGCATGGAAAAACTGGTCAAAATAGACTCACCATTGGTCAAAATGAGTTGCAGACGCATTTATATGATGGTGCATGCTAGCTTACAATGAGATGCATCAAAAAAATTCTTAAAATTCAATTTAGAGGTAGTCAAAATCACTTTTTTCGTCGAAATTTGGCCCCCAAAATTTTTTGGGATCACATTACTTCCTTGTACGGAGTATAAGGAAGTAAAAACAATTTTATTTAAAGTTTAATAATTTAGATTAAAACTGTCTGAAATAAAATTTAAATAGTGACCTTTAATCTACAAAATTTTGGAATCTGCTATATCATTGACCCCAATATTTTGAGATCAGGAGTTGCTTTTACTATACTACTGCATATCATATTGCTTGTAAGACAGATGAGTAAGTCAGTGAGTACTTGTAATTTATGATAATGATCAGACTTGTGTGCTGTGTAATTTAATTGGTCAGTCTTTTCTTTTTAAATTGTAATCAATTTTGTTGTTTTTCATAAAATTTATATTAAAAACAAATGTTCTATTTCTCTTTTAGAAAAAAATGATTGATTTCATATTTGTTGTGGATGATCCATTGCTATTTCATAAAGAGAATATGAAGTGCAACTCTCATCATTATTCAGTTCTGAAGTATGGTGGAGCTGAACTTGTTAAAAAAGTTCAAGAAAGCTTTGGTGCAAATATTTACTTTAATTCACTCATCAAAATTGAAGACTCGGTAATTGCATTAGTTTATTGAATGAAAGTGCATCTGTATTTTACTCTTCATTTTTAGTTATTTTACAGAATGATTGTACCATCTATGTATTAAGAAAGATGTCCTGAATAACTGAATGATATTAATAAAAATATAATAGGAACAAAAATAGCATTCGGTATTTGGCCAATAGTTCAGGCTGAATACCGAATATTCAATGGCCAAATATTAAATTTTTAAAAATTTATTTTTATTGTAAATGAGATGTAGCTTTTCAAATTTCTAATTTAATACTAAATAGAGACTAATTAAAATTTATTTCATATTATTTGTAGGTGCTTAAAAACACTCAACAGTATATTTTCTGTAAAATGTTAAAAGATCTTGGTCATGAAAAGACCTTTTTTTTACGAAGTTTAAATACTAATTACAGCATAATTATCTTTAGATATATTCATAATTTAATAAATACACTATGGTAAGAAATGCAATTAATCTGGTAACTATGCATAATCACACCATGCCTTGGGTTTTATATTCCCTGGGCAAAACATATTTAGCAGCTTTTCAAAATTGCATTAGTGATTGAGGATCTCAAAAGAGTCTCCCCCACCCCTACTAAAGAAAACCTGCCTCAGTTAAAGACTTTGCCAACACATATTTTTAATACTCTTAAGTGTTTAATAAGAAGTAAAAGCCATATTTTAGCATACGAAAACATTTGGCACTGTCTTCTGAAACATTTTGTTTGTTTGCAAATTGCACACTTCTGGGAATTTTCTGTTATGAGTTTTATGCTGGAAATTATGATTGTCTCATGCAGTTTAAAAGTCAATGACTTGGGTATTTATAATATCAATTAACATACTGAAGTACAAACTAAACAAACCTGTGTGAAGTTGGCATCCCCATATTGGAAACTGAAAGAAACAATTATGCCATAATTTTGCCCAACCATTATTTAGTTTTGCCCACCTTTTATAAAGCTATAATTTAAAAATTTAAATGTTTACCTTTTTTTTTTCATGTAGCATCCCCATATTGAAAATTCCAAAATACAATTATGCTATAATTTTGCCCGACCATTAATTAATTTTGCCTACTTTTTTTTAGCCAAAAATCGAAAATTTCTTTTTTGGCAAAGTGTGAAGGTGGCACCCCCAAATATGAACTATACCATGAATGTAAACTTATGTATAACTTTTGCCCAACCATTATTTAGTTTCGCCCACCTTTTATAAAGCTATAATTTAAAAATTTTAACCTTTTTTCATGTAGCACCCCTATAATTGAAATTCCAAACAAAAAATTATGCCATAATTTTGCCCAACCATTCGAAAATTTCTTGGCAAAGTGTGAAGTTGGCAGCCCCAAATACAATGATCCAAATACAATGAACCCAAATACAATCACCATGAAACTTGCATATAAGTTTTTCCCACCTTTTATAAAGCTGTAATTTAAAATTTAAATTTTTTCCATGTAGCACCCCCATAATCGAAATTCCAAAAAACAATTATGCCCAAGTTTTTCCCAACCATTATTTAATTTTGCCCACCTTTTATAAATCTATAATTTAATTAACCTGTATTTTGGGGTGCTAACTTCACTTTGCCTAAAAAAGATAATTTTCAATTTTTCACTTCAAAAAGGTGGACAAAATTAATTAATGGTTAGGTGAAACTGGGCAAAACTTGGTCAAAATTATGGCATAATTATTTTTTGGAATTTCCAATTGAGGGTGCTAAATGAAAAAAATGTCAAAATTATGGCTTTATAAAAGGTGGGTAAAACTAAATAATGGTTGAGCAAAGCTTATAAATAAGCTTCATGGTATAATTCGAATGCCAACTTCTCACTTTGCTAAAGAGAAATTTTTTATTTTTGGCTTTAAAGAGAAATCTTTGATTTTTGGCTGTGGGGAAAATTAATTAACAGTTGGACAAAACGGGGCAAAAAAATGGTATAATTTTTAAATTAATTAATTTATTTTTTAATTTCCAATATAGGAGCGCTACATGGAAAAAAGGTCAAAATGTAAGTTTTTAAATTTTAGCTTTAAAAAGGTGGGCAAAATTTTGTTTCATGGTATAATTCATATTTCAGGTGCCAACTTCACATTTTGCCAAAAAGAAATTTTCGATTTTTTGCTTTAAAAAAGGTGAGGCAAATTAATTAATGGTTGGGCAAAATTACGGTATAATTGTTTTTTCGAATATCAATTATAATGGTGCTACATGGAAAAAATATAAAATTTTAAATTACAGATTTATAAAAGGTTTGCAAAACTAAATACATAAATTTCATATTATAATTCATATTTAGGCATGCCAACTTCACACTCTGCCAAAAATGAAATTTTTGATTTTTGGCTTTAAAAAAGGTAGGCAAAATTATGGCATAGTTGTTTTTATGAATTTCCAATATGGGGTATTACATGCAAAAAAGGTCAAAATTTTAATATTTAAATTATAGCTTTATAAAAGGTGAGCAAAATTAAATAAAGGTTGGGCAAACTTAACACATACTTTTGGTACTTTGGTAACCTTTTGTACTTTGGTACTTGGCAAACTTTTGGTAGAGTTGTTAAAGGAAGGGTTTTGTAAAGAATTAATGCTTATTTATCTTACTGAATCACTATAGTTCTGATAAAATGAGTGTCGGCTACCATGCAAGCTCTAATGGCTAAATAACGCTCCCTGACATAATTGTTTTTTTCAATTTCCAATATGAGGGTATCAACTTTACACAGGTACTAAACAATTTTCTTTGTTATATGCATGTTAAAAACATTTTGTTCTGAAATTATTCGACTGTATATGTAACAATATTCGACCACAACTATTGAGCTGAATACCTTTTCAATATTTGGCCTACTGAATGTTCGGACAGTCGAATATACGGTAACACCGCCGAATAGGCTGAATACCGAATGGTGGCCGAATATTCATTACATCTGTAGTAATTTATAGAATCTTTGTGTTCAGTTTTAGTAAAAACTAATCAGACATTTATTGGTTGCAAAGCCCACTGTTTGGCGAATGCTTTTTCGAGTTTATGCTCTTACTATTGATAAACAGCTAGTGTTACATCATCTATGATTTAAATTAAAAGTTTGGTAATCTGTCTAATATACTGTATATTAGCTGATAGAGAAATAATATATTAATTAGGTTAAGCTTCAACCATGAATTTTAAATGAAAATGAATGAATTTTGGTACTTATCTGTTATAGGAACGTCAGCCAAATTTGATGATTTTTCACCCATAGTGGAGGACGAAGCTTGGTGACCTTTTTTTTCTGATAACCCTTGCTTGATCATGCATAGGTCCTGAGCATGTGTTTGAATAGCAAACAAAAGCCGATTGTGTCTGTTTTGTATTCTTCCACAAGGTTTAGCGTGCATTGACATATTTAATTTAGTTTTGGTGTGTGTTGGTGTAGTATTTCTTTTTTTTTTTTGGATAAATATGAATTTATTGGAAATGCTGACCAATGAGGTAGATACAATAAACTTTTGGTAGAGTTGTTAAAGGAAGGATTTTGTAAAGAATTAATGCTTATTTATCTTACTGAAGCACTATAGTTCTGATAAAATGAGTGTCGGCTACCATGCAAGCTCTAATGGCTAAATAACTCTCCCGACAAGGCCAAATTTTATCGCCACACAAGTTTTGAAATTGTATATTTTCGACTTCGATAGTGCAATTATTTGAAAGTGAAGCGTGCACTGTACAAGAAATGTTGGAATTCAAAGTGGTAATTGGTTTGAAAATTAATGAATAAGTTTCAAAACAACATAAAGTTTTATTTATTGTTCGTGTAAGGAATTGACCTCTGTAAAAACTTGCAAGAAAAAGCTGAAAATGTGAGTATGTTTTGTAACATTATTATTTGTGTATTTTGTGTAGAACTGTCTATTTTATATTTTCAGGTTATAGAAAATGCTATGCATTGAGTATAGCAGGAAAAAATCCTTGTAGATGCTCTGTGAATAAATTAACTTGCCCCAAAACTTTTCCATAGGTATTTTCATTGTTGTATTGTTTGAAAATGTAAATTGAGGTCTTGCAGATGTAGTGTAAGCATTTTAATTGGTAATTGGTTTGAAAATTATTGTTTTAGTTCTAGAACAGCATTATGTTTATTTATTGTTGGTGTGAGGATTTAACATCCATTAAATTTTGTTGTATGTAATGGTGAGTCTGTTTCTTTTATATTTTTAACTGTGTATTGTGTTAAAATGTTTGTTTTCAAGGCATTGAAAATGCTAAATGCGAAATAAATATCACGTAGGTATTTGGCGACAGAAAAAAAATAATTGTTACTTGGTGACAAAAAAACAAAACAAAACATTGTAGCTACTTGGCGACAAAATAATGTTGCCAAATTTGGCTGTCAACCATATAAGGGATAAGTATCCGAATTTTAAATGAAAAGCAATTTTAATGTATTTATTAAATATACTTAATTTAATGTATTTATTGAGATGATTGATAATTATAATTGTGTGTTTACTGTTAATGCTAATTTTTTTTCCCAGCTTATAAAGTATGGTGTTATCAGTACA
The DNA here is from genome assembly GCA_038373885.1 of Cheiracanthium punctorium. NCBI lineage: Eukaryota > Metazoa > Arthropoda > Arachnida > Araneae > Cheiracanthiidae > Cheiracanthium > Cheiracanthium punctorium. The sequence continues at coordinate 264,784 of JAWZYV010000191.1, forward strand.
GATTATCTCATTGAAGACTTACTTGATTGGCAAACATTATATGTCAGTGGGAGGTTACATAAACCAGTAAGTTTTTCTTATTTCAAAACTTAATTGGAATAACTGTACTGAAAATTTTATGTATATTCGACAACATTGCTCTTGAAAATGAGATGGATTTTACTGATACTCAGGAGGTTCTGCTTACAAAATTATATTCTTCATTTAGAGAATTTAATTACAAGAAAAAACGTTATTATCATTGTTCTTATTTTTACTTCTTTGTACATAGTATAAGGAAGTAATGTGATCCCGAAAAATTTTGGGGGCCAAATTTCGACGAAAAAACCGATTTTGACTACCTCTAAATTTAATTTTAAGAATTTTTTCGATGCATCTCATCGTAAGGTAGCATGCACGATCATATAAACGCGTCTGCAACTCATTTTGACCAGCAGCGAGTCTATTGTGGCCAATTTTTCCATGCTGTCTGTACATACGTACGTATGTATGTAACTCGCATATCTCAAAAACTATTGATCGTAGAATGTTGAGATTTGATATTTAGGATTGTTCTATGATCTAGTTGTGCACCTCCCCTTTTGGTAGCAATCGAATGGATAGTTTATGTACAGGACCGCCCAAAAGATTCGAAATACATTACGCTCTATGGGCCGAAATTCATTAAACTCGCATATCTCAAAACCGATTAGGCGTAGAGTGTTGAAACTTCATATTTTGGATAGTTGTAACGTCTAGTTGTGCACCTCCCCTTTTGGTTCCATTAGACTGGGTAGTTTAACTACAGGACCTCCCAAAAGATTCGAAATACATTAAGCTCTATGGTGCAAAATTCATTAAACTCGCATATCTCAAAAACGATTAGGCGTAGAATGTCGAAACTTTATATTTTGGATAGTTGTAACATCTAGTTGTGCACCTCCCCTTTTGGTTCGATTCGACTGCATATTTTATCTGCAGGGCGGTTCAAAAGATTCTAAATACATTACGCTCTATGGGCCGAAATTCATTACAGCGTATTTTAGTGGTATTGGGCTATTTCAAACGATTCAGATGTGATATATGCTGTTAAGAGTTATAGTCTAAGAGCCAGCGACCGCCAGACCTTCGTCATAGTATAAAAGCTGAAACTTTCTCTGCGCATATTCCCCAATACAGGTAGGAACAATCGGCCACTATAAAGTTTGGATGATCGTGTCTTTGGCAGGTAACAGGTGGCAAAGGTGTATAAAATTGCAGAAAATTTTCGTCATTTTATAAAGCTTAATTTTTTTATATGTTCTTCTACGCAGTACTAGAAATCATTTTATCCCTTGCCAGACACTTTTCCATCATGGCAAACCCCCGCCAGACAATCTCAAAGTCATGGATAACGTGACTCTATTTTCGTCATTTCATAAAGCGTGATTTTTTTATATGTTCTTCGGCCCAGTACTAGAAGTCACTTTATCCCTTGCCAGACACTTTTGCATCGTGGCAAACCCCCGCCAGACATCCTCAAAGTCATGGAAAACGTAATTCTTTTTCGTCATTTCATGAAGCGTGATTTTTTTATATGTTCTTTTTCGTAGTACTAGAAATCAATTATTCAGTTCTAGAAATTCATTAAAGTATAACTTAGAGGTATTAGGTTATTTCAAAAGAATCAAAAGTGATATACGTTATTAAGGGTTACAAAATGAATTTATCCATTGAAGATAGTGTCTATATAATTTATAGTTCTGCTACAGGAACACTCGAAAGAATTTCAACACAATATGCTAAATGGAAGTTTTAGGGACATTCATCCATTTCAAGCACAATACTGTTACGAATTTTTGGGGCAACCCGCTGTTCTGGGGCTTAAAATGGTTTAAAATTCGTATTTTACGCTTCAAATAGTTAAATTTTGCCTTTTGTTGCATCAAAATCGGTCAGCTAGAACCGGGGATACGGAGGTTTCGGTTTCCCCATTGTTTTTCTACGAGTTTCTAGAAATCTCTAGAAATATTGGTCCTAGGGTTTCGATCTCTTCACTTTTGGGGACTTCGGTCGTTTGCCTCCTCAAAAACTGCACCAAAAGTCGCAAAGTTTGGCGACTTTGTATGTATGTAACTTGCATATCTCATAAACAATTAGACGTAGACTGTTGAAATTTCATATCTAAGATTGTTGTAACATCTAGTTGTGCACCTGGATTTTTTGTTCTAATGTACTTCAAAGTTTATTTACAGAACAACTCAAAAGAATTTCAATACATGTCTATGGACATCTTCAATATACAGTAAAACCTCGATGCAAAGATACTTAATATACCCAATAAAATTATCGTTATACCGAGGGGAGAACATATTGCATTGTAATTCCGTGGGACCACAAAATTTTATCATTGTAGAAAGATTTATTGTGGTATCGAGTATCGTTATAGCGAGGTTTTACAGTATAGTGTCTGTAGTGAGTCACTGTTTGGTCTATGCCAAAAATCTTATCATTTGTCATCGACCTTGACGTGTTTTGCAGAAATATCGTAAAATTTAACGCCAAAAACAGCTACGTATTTTGCAGAACTCGAAAACTGTTTACCGTAGAATGTTGAAATTTTGTATTTAGAACTATTATAACAGCTAACTGCTTATCTCTTTTTACTTTCCGAACATGTACCATGTAAGGAAAGTATTGTAATCATGAAAAAATTCGACTTCGAGATTTTGGTGTTTTTACACGTTTTGAGGGCTTCTGAATCCATTTATGCTATTTTTACGAGATGTATGTATGTATGTGTGTATGTGTGTGTGTGTGTATGTGTGTATGTGAGTGAACACGATAGCTCCTGAACGGAGCATTCGATTGAGCTCAAATTGGATATATATGTCATAAACCACCGTCGCAAGACCAGTATTGATTTTGGTGTGTATAGGACTTATAGTTTTTCTACAGGGCTACGACAAAGATTTCTTTTATATTATGGCCTATGGAGGGAATTTCTTGAAAGTGCGCTAGCGTTTAAACGGTAGATTCGATTGAGCTCAAATTGGGTATACATGTTATAAACCACCGTCGCAAGACTGGTATTGATTTTGGTGTGTATAGGACTTATAGTTTTTCTACAGGGCTACGACAAAGAATTCTTTTACATTATGGCCAATGGGGGGGATTTCTTGAAAGTGCGCTAGCGTTTAAACGATACATTCGATTGAGCTCAAATTCGGTATACATGTTATAAACCACCATCCTAAGACCGGTATTGATTTTGGTGTGTATAGGACTTATAGTTTTCCTAAAGGGCTACGACAAAACTTTCTTTTATGTTATGGCATAATGGCATATGGGGAGAAATTCTTGAAAGTGCGCAAGCGTTTAAACGGTGCATTCGATTGAGTTTCAATTTGGGATATATGTTTGAATGATTCATCGATTAAAATTTATTTAAGTGCTTGGTAATGATCTTAATCGTAAGTGTTCGGAAAGTCGAGTGGAGTCACTCCAGATTTTTTGATTTCAATCAACCGAGTAATTTCTTTACAGGGTTACCCAAGACATTAAATACATTAAGGTCTATGTACACTTCAAGTTCATTATAATGAGACTGACGACACTAGTCATAGCCGAAATAGTAATTCATCGTGATGAATCACCATTTCGGCTATGACCAAAATGTAGTTAACTATCTCAAGACTTCGGCTTTTGGTGGTAGTATGAACCAATGAAGTGTCAAAAACAAATCTTTCAAATTGAATCCAGGATGGAGATATCAGAAATATTTGGCTAGAAATCAATAAACCTTATTATTACTGCAGTATTTTATCTTGTTACAAACAAAATAAGTTTAGATGAAATGCACCGAAAATATTTATGATATAACAGACGTACAAGAAAGTCATGTGGTGTCCACATCAGATTTCTGATTAATGTATTAAGATGGAATTATAGTGAATAATTTTTTTTTTTTTTTTAAACTCATAAATATTTCTATTTAAAGAAATTATCCGATAAATCCAACTCCATGACTTTGAGGTTGTCTGGCGGGGGTTTGCCACGATGGAAAAGTGTCTGGCAAGGGATAAATTGATTTCTAGTACTGCGAAGAAGAACATATAAAAAAATCATGCTTCATGAAATGACGAAAAAAAAATTATGTTTTCCATGACTTTGAGATTGTCTGGCGGGGGTTTGCCACGATGCAAAAGTGTCGGGCTAGGGATAAATTGACTTCTAGTACTGCGAAGAAGAATATATAAAGTCTATTACTGGGATGAAGAACATATAAAAAATCACGCTTTAGGGAATGACGAAAATAGAGTCACGTTTTTCATGACTTTGAGATTGTCTGGTGGGGGTTTGCCACGATGGAAAAGTGTCTGGCAAGAGATAAATTGATTTCTAGTACTGCGAAGAAGAACATATAAAAAAATCACGCTTTATAAAATGACGAAAAAAAATTACATTTTCCATGACTTTGAGATTGTCTGGCGGGGGTTTGCCACAATGCAAAAGTGTCTGGCAAGGGATAAAGTGACTTCTAGTACTGGGCCGAAGAACATATAAAAAAATCACGCTTTATGAAATGACGAAAATAGAATCACGTTTTCCATGACTTTGAGATTGTCTGGCGGGGGTTTGCCACAATGGAAAAATGTCTGGCAAGGGATAAAATGATTTCTAGTACTGCGTAGAAGAACATATAAAAAAATTAAGCTCTATAAAATGACGAAAATTTTCTGCAATTTTATACACCTTTGCCACCTGTTACCTGCCAAAGCCACGATCATCCATACTTTATAGTGGCCGATTGTTCCTACCTGTATTGGGGAATATGCACAGAGAAAGTTTCAGCTTTTATACTATCACGAAGGTCTGGCGGTCGCTGGCTCTTGCTCTATTACAAAATGAATTTCTCCATTAAAAAGAGTGTCTTTATCATTTATAGTTCTGCTACAGGAATACTCAAAAGATTTCCAATACATTACAGTCAGTGGCAATTTTAATGCCATTCATCCATTTCAAGCACAATACCATCCCACCACATAAGTTAGGTAATGGTCCGACCACGGTCACGCGCCTCCCTCAAGAACTATGCCAAAAGTCGCCAAGCTTGGCGACTTTTGGTGTACGTGTGTGCATATTTTAACTCTCAAATCTCAAAAACTATTATGAAGTTTCATATATAAGATTGTTGTAACATCTAGTTGTGCATCTCGATTTTTGGTTCCAATCTACTGGAGAGTTTATTTACAGGACCACCGAAAAGAATTTCAGTACTTTAATGTGTATGGACATCTTCAATATAATACAACTGTAGACAGTCATTGTTTGGTCCATGCCCAAAATCTCGCCGTCTGTCGTCGACCTTGGTGAGTTTTGCCAAAATATCGCCAAATTTGGCAATAGTCAGTCATTTGGTCCATGCCCAAAGTATCGCCATTTGTCATTGTTCATGGCGAAATATTGCCAAATTTGGCGATAATTTGTCATTGTTTGGTCCTTGCTTAATATCTCGCCATATGTCGTCGACATTGACAAGTTTCGCCAAAATATTGCCGAATTTGGCGCCAAAAATTATTTCGTATTTTGTATAGCTCTAAAACTTTAACCCGTAGAATTGTGAACTTTTGTAATATCTAACTGTTTTCAGCAGGGGGGGGGGGGGATATCGTGATATATCCCCCCCCATGAAATTTTTGGATTAGTGATGAAAATCCGTCTATTTATACACATATAAGTTCATATCCCCCCCCGAAAAATTTTCTTGGCTACGCGCCTGGTTTTCAGTATATTTTTTGACAGTAATCGACTGGGAACTTATTTACAGGGCGAGCCAAATGACTTTAAATACATTGAGGTGTATGGATGCATTCAATTCATTGAAAGTCTGTGGTCAATGACTAATTTGGTTATCCCCAAAATCTCGCAAACTATTTCAAGCTTATTGGCTTTTGGTGAAATATCGCCAAATAAAGTGTCAGAAGGAAATCTTTCAAACTGAACTCAGCTTGACGATATCGAAATATTTGGCTAGAAATTGCTAAACCTTACTATTACTGATATTTTATCTCTTTCAAACAAATAAGTTTAGAGGAAGGGCATCAAAAATATTTTTTATTTAATAGACGTGCAAGGAAGTCATGTGTTGTACACATCAGATTTTTTAGTAAGCAGAAACAGGTACAAATATTAATATGAAGAAACATCTAAGATAACAAAAGTTAATTGCTATAAAAACAACAACTTGTATGATCTATGTAAGTATTGTAGAGAGGTGCAAGTGGATTTTGAACCCTGTAAAAATTAAAAATTAAGTTTCTTCAGCCACTGATGATCAAAATAACTTTGCACCAAATTAATGCTAAATTAATCTTTAATTTAGCATTAAAGATTAAAAATTCAATGTTTTATTTAATTGACATTACTAAATCACAATTTTCATGCATACTGTAGTAACCAAGCAACAATTACAATAAATGTACTAAAATAGACCAATGACTAACATGTAGGTAATTGGTCATGAGATACAAAAATGTCATGATGTATGCATGTACATCATGAACAGCATGTACAGGGCTGTACAGCATATACAGGGATTAATGATTTAATTTGTTTGTTGTTTTTAGGAATTGTTATAATTAGTCACATACATGTAGATTAAACTTCCTCAAAAATAGGATACTTGCTGCTTTGTAAGAAATAACAGAATTAAAAAAATTAGTTTTAAGTGATGAATGTAATAAAGTTCAAGATTTAAAAAATTCAATAGTAGCCAGTGGCCATTGACCCCACACAGTGGCCACTTTGAAATTGCTAGTGGCCATGAATTTCTGCGCTCTTAATTTTTGATTGCAATTGTCAAATCTTTAAAGTAGTAAGTCTTCTGAAGTGTAGAGCTGATGGAATATGCTATTTAGATTATGATATGCCAGTGTTTTGTGTAATTATTTGAGCATATATGAAAAACACATAATAAAACATTGATGTCCCGACACTATCAAAAGTTAACCATCAATGTCAAAACATTGAAAAAATTTCCTTAAAATATCGGTATATCAGTATCGATCTTTAGTTTTGTGTTTTAGCATACATAAATCTAAATTTTGGCGGGTTGCCCAATTTCGGCAATAGACAGAGTATTTTATAGTTACAAAGAATAATTTCACATTGCTAAAGGTCATCTGGCAGCCACTAATCTCAAGCTTTAGAGTATGACGATACTTGTTTAGTCCAAATTCTCAGGGGAAAATGTATAATCATACTGAAACATACTATGAAGTAAATTAAAAGTATAACAACCATTTGGAGAAAATATCCAATGATATTTTTGTTTCTTTAAACCCATTTTAAGGATGCCTACTGTATAAGAGTGAGCAACTGGTTGATTTATATATATGATACTTGGCATTTTCTAGCTTTGCTAAGTTGTCTGTTTCTTCATATCCTATGTACTGAGTAAGCAGAAATATGCTTTAAAATAATTGTTATTTAAGCGAAATAAGAGTTAATGATTAATTTTAGTAATTTTTTTGCCCCGTGTTTACATATAGCTTGAATATTGAAGGGCTATCTGAGTAAATTGTTTGTTTATTAAGAGCTGGGTTCAGTTTTAGAGCCAAATTTTGCAGTACAGTGCTACTTTTAGATATGAGTTTAATTTGTTTCTTGCCAGAGCCTGTAAGTCAAAATACTGATATCTTGAATCAATTTCATACAATGAAATTACTAAAATGCGATTAATCTTTAACAGCCCTAATAAACCCTTCCAATTTTTATATAACAATGTATTCATTATCTGGGATCTGTTTATTAGAAATGTGGGTTCGTTAATGGACCCTTCATAGAATATTTTATCTTAAAAATGGACTTTTCTGAAAGTATTTTATCTTACATACAAACCCTTCACAATATTTTTCATTTTGAAAACAGACCTTTCACAAAATTCTTCCATTGGTAAACGGCCCCTTCATAAATCTAATTGTTCAATTTGGCAACAGATTTCAAGTAAGTTGTCACACTTATTACAAGTTTTATAAGATGAATAATTAATTATAAAATGTTTAAAATAATGATGTTATTCATGTAATTGGTTTATTAAAAATGTAAAATAAGATAATATTAAGTGATATTTAATTTTTAACGCTGAGCTAAGGAAAAAGAATTTTAAAAAGAAAAAATATGGTGTAATGATGTCACACATGTTACAGTGGAATTGCCCTTCATATTAAAAAACTAGATGATTATTACAAAAGTCTCTAGTATCCGGAAATTTCGACAATCCGATGTAAATTCTTTTCCAATTATGTCGGATAATCGAGGTTCTACTCTACATGTATTATTTATATGAATCAGTATATGTGAATAAATTTGATATGCTTATTTATAAAAATTTCTATGTGTTTGTTTATACATATATAGATTTTTTTAATAGGACTTTCTATAAAGTGTTTTAAAATAGAACTTTAATTTAATACTATAAATTTAAATTTATAGAACCATACACTTTCCACAAATATACAAAAACAGGACCCTATTTTCACAAATTCACAAAAACAGGACCCTAGCTAGAAAAGCCTGATTGAATGCTAATTTCAGATTCACAAAATGATATGCAAATTTTTTGCAATTTCATTAAAACAGGACCCTGTCTGTAAAGTCTGGACAGACCCCTGATTATAAGTACATATTTTTTTATGCAAATTTCAAGAAATATATGTAACATATTAAATCATAACTTAACTAAAAAACCTGCTGCTCAGATTTGGGATTAACCAATTAATGCAAAGTGTACTGATCATGTAACACGACCTCAAAAGTTAGTAAAATGGCTCGCACAGCCTGGAAAGCTATCTTTTTTGTGGCTGCTGTTGCTTTGCAAAAAATGTGCAGGTGAAGAGTGTTAATATGATTTAAATCAAGTGTGGATGAATTTGCGTCGGCAGCCATTAAATGCTGAAGGGATCCGGGGCAGGTTTCCTGCATTCTGTGAACACCAACGGCTATTGCACTCCCAGCACCCGTAAGACTAATGGAACCATCATCAGACTGTGACATTCCAATGCTGAAACACTTCTTAGAGACCCTTTATTCCTAAGAGACTGGACAAGTGCAAGTCAGCCGCTGATTGGACAAGCAGCTTTTTTTACCACCCGAGGCGGTTTTGAGTCTTTCGTCAATGGGAGAAGCATAGTGCATGAAGGAGTTCATGAAATAAAAGATTATTAACAGCAAAATAAAAATAAGATTCTTTCAATTGTACCTTATTTTTGTTAAGACTTGTTTGCTTATTTCTATAGTATAAGTTTTGTGTATTAAAATGACGAATTTAATTGAAAAAATACCAAATTTGTAGACATCCGAACATTTTGGGCGAAATGCTGTTCCTTTGTTTTGAGAGTTTTTCTCATTATTTTTAGTTAAAACGTAGTAAAACTGTTGCATATACTCTAGAATTGATAGATTATACGTTTAAGTAGGGTAATCTGTAAGTTTCCATCTTTATTTGAAAAGAAATTTAAAGTTTTTTAAGGTATTTGAGGAAGCGATTGATTGGCAAAAATTTCCTTGATGTTGGTTTAAAAGCTTCATTTTCGGCTCTCGCCAAACTAAAGCTTGTGTTTGTAAACAAGTGAAAATATGCGGGGAAAGTAAATTAAATGCTCCGACAGGTAAGAAAACAAAAGTTCTAAGTAGAAAACAGTATTTTTGCATAATAATAAATGAAATCACGTGTTTTAAAATTGTAACCTTAACTAGTCAGTAATCAAAAACCATATGATTTTTCTTTCCTTTTCAATGTGAGTGTATCCTGTTGAAAATCTGTTTTTGAAAAATATTACTCTACATACATAAATATGGAGATTTTGATTTTTTAATATAACTAAAACATTATTCAATCTGTATTCAATATTTACACATCTAAACTAACTTTCTAATACATAGTTATACATATATTAGTGTGTAAAACACATCTTTACTTAATAGAAACACATTAAATATGGCCAATAACTATTTTAATCAAAGCCTTTGTATCAGAAGTAATTTAATGTAGAGTATTTAACTTATTAATATTATATTTAATTTATTATTTATGCCATGTTCAGAACAAATAATTTATACATTGTTCCTGTTTCATAACTTATTATTTTTATTCAAAATTAGAATTTCTAAAATAATTTTAAATTGAAAAAAATATTATTAGTTATAATAATAAATGAAGACATCGTTAAATCTTTGGTATATACACTAAAAATTTAACTGTATTAATAGCTAACAAAAGTAAGTATATATTTCTCTTTAAGAGTGGTTTGCTTTACTTTCATTTTAATATATCTCCCTTAAGTTCAAATTTTGTTTCAGTCAAAGAAATGTACGTATGTATCCAATCTTAGAATTATGAATTGGCTAATTTACTGAAAACTTTTGAATTGCTTTTATCTAAAGTGAAGACTTACCTTTAAAATTACTTACTTTGTATAAATCAATAAATGTTATTAAAAATGTCTGATGTTGTCTTTATTTATTAGTTCTTTTTTTTTTTTCCAAGAAAAAGTTTAACTGAGGTAAAGCTTAGTAACGTTTAAATAGTTTTCAATCTGAGGAAGTACAGAAAAATGGGCAATGCTTATTTTGTACAATTCATAAAAAAAAAAAAAAAAAAAAAAACACTTAAAATACAGCTTAATTACTATTGTCCAGAGTGTTCTTAAAAGCAATCATTCTTCTACATGTGAATGTTACCGCAGCTGATTGAGTAAGGAGATAATAAAATATTGAACAATTGAACCTGTATCTGGAATCACCGGTTGTTTCAAAATGATCGTAATTCTAGACTCGCGGGGGAGAAAAAAAAAAAGAGACGGCCGAAAAAATCTCCAATGAAGTGATATTACCGATGGGCTGGCACCAGTAGCAAAGCCTAACTTGGTAAAAAAAAAGGCGAGCTAAGCATGCGCAGGGTGATCAATCTCCTTCATTGTCGCATCTCTACCCATAAAGGATCTCTAACACTGCCCTGCTCGGGGAACCAGGGTCCAGATCAAGTCGGCCACTCTTCCCACAGAACTCCGATGCCATTGGCCGGCCTCAACAGGGCATGACACTGGCCAGTGACACCTCCCCATAGCCCAATTATCACACATATACAGGGTGTCCCAAAATGGTGGTTATGGGCTTTAATTCTTTATCTATTAGAGATAAGTGGGTAGTGTAAATTGAAAAAATGTTCAAAATGATGTCGGAAATGAGAATCCATTAAGAAAAATTTCTTCTTGCTAATTCTCAAAAAGTTACACTTTTTTGTACGGCGGTCGTATAAAAATTAAAAAAAATCTTCAATTAGAAAGTTTTTATTTTCCATCCAACAAGACCAATAGGAAATCCGCATAACCATATCTCTAAAACTAACTGAATTATGATGCAGAAAAAATTGGACTTTTTCATCATCATTTTCCGGACATTTTTTATCACATAAAAGGCTATTTTCTTGATGAAAATAGGGGGCGTAAAGAAATTGATAACGGGAATTTTTAGATAAAAATTATGATATTGCAACTTGGAATGTGTTTCAAACTAAGCATCTTGAGTAAGAAATATTTAAAAATTTTTACAAAAATATCCTAATTAGTAAAATGTCCCCTGTGCATTAATCAGATGATGTACAAAGTTTCAGGCTTTTATCATAAAAAGACTCGAAGATATATTTAAACAAAGTTGGTGGAGACCAGCAATAGCAGAAGTATTACATATTTATGCAGCCACTGTTTTCTTTCATAAATTTGTGTATGACCTCTGAAATGCAATCATTTGACAGAATTTTTTCTTTTCAAGAGCTGTTTAAAAATCTTTTAAGTCAGCATATATTTATTTTAATATCTTCTACACTTTCTGGGATGAAATCCTTAAATTTTGTACAATACCTAATTAATGTATGGGACACATTTTACTAAGTGGGAATTTTTTCGTACAGGGCTGTATAAAAATTTAAGTTTTGGATTTATTTAGATTTAATCTCTTGAAAAACTTTGATTCAATACCATAAAATTTAGTATTTTTTTACATAACTTTGTAATTTTTCTATTTGTCTGTGATAAATATTTAAGGAATAAAAGCCCAGGTTAGTGTTTTTGGAACACCCTGTATGTACATATTGTAAAAAAGAAAATCCGAACTTATGTTTGCAGACCCCTATGTGGTTGTAAATTTTTCTTTCACTTCATTTTTGTTTAGTAATTTACCTCCATACTTTCACTTTAGCTTGTATTCCAAATTTCAATTAGTATTTGAAGGCAAAAAATTGAATCTAATGATAGCTCGTATTTCAAAAACTTCATAAGTTACGGCACTTGTATCTCAAGTTACCACTGTATGTTTTCAATTCTCTTTTACCTAAGTGTAAGATAAAATTTAAGTATAAATAAAAAAATATTGAAATCATTGATACAAATCTAGGTGATTTAAATCTATAAACCCTGGTTAATATGAAATATTGGAGCAGCATGGTGAAATTTAGTGAATGGAACTGCACAACTTAGCTTTTCAGAGGGTTTTAAAAGGCCCTTAACTGCAAGCATTAAAAAGAAAACTATTACACTTATTAAAAAAAAAAATAAGAAAACTATTTTATGTGTAGTGAAAAGGCAGTCTGTTGAATTTGTTTCTTAAATGATTATTTACAATAGTATTTTTTACATTTTTATAGGTAGATATATTTAAGAAACCTGAAGGGAATGAATTAGCACGGGCACTGAATACAAACCTTCAAAGTGCTTTACATGCTGCTCTACTTTGCTTACCCGAGTCTTTTTCTGAGGGACAGCTTTTTCATAAAATTACTAGTCTGTCATATAGTGGTATGTATATAATTTCTAGATTTTTTTATAATTTTTTTTATTGACAATTTATAAAATCAATTGAACAAAGGTGGATATTTATCCCCTTCTATGGAATATGCACTTATTTCACATATAAAATGTTGACCTTATCTCAAGATTTTTCATTTGTTATATACACTATTTATAGATAAATTTGGTACATAAACCATATAATGCTTTGAAAAAATAAAATTTACTGTACTCCCCCACATTAGCCGGTCGATAAAACAAGGACCAATCTTTCTTGAACAACCAAACACAGGGGGTACTGGGACAGGGTTACAGTTGTGCAGGAACTTATGCTTCTGAAACCTGAGCCTATGATTGAGAATTCTTGGCAGGATATCACAATTTGTTGGTGCATATGTGCCAGTGAACAGTTGCTACTTTTGGCAATTGGTGAGAAGAGAGAGAATGTGCTTGTACAACTATAGAATCAAACGGGAGCTTCAATAAGAGCAATAGGTGCTCTCATTGAAGCCCACAATTAGAGTAAAATTCTGCTTTGTAAATAAATATCTTGTACATAGAATTAGTTTAATTGAAAAATAAAACATTAAAAAATTACATTGCAGTAGTCTGTTATTTCTAAATAAATAGGAACATAATTGGCAAACAATCAATCTTCAGTTGCTAGCAAAAAATATGCAGCTATGCATATTAATTCTGCTTTGATTACTGAGAGAAAGACTAAAACGATTCTCTTTTTGACAGCCCGTGTTTATGTGCTTTGCTCAAATAAGCAGAGAATGAAAATTCGTTGTATATTAGATTCAGCATCCAATCCCTGTGTTTTGGCAGAAAGGGGCAGCAGATACTTGGGAATTAAAAGGGAGCAAATAAAAACACCTGTTTCAGATCTTAATGGATTATCACAGAGCATAAAATGGAAACTTAATGCATTTATTTCGAATGAAGATTGCAGTTTCAGTGAACCAGTTGAATTTTTAATTGTTGATAACATTACAGGGCCTACCCCATGTGCAACATTAGATATCTCAAATACAGATATTCCATAGTTTTTAAAATTAGCTGATAAATCATTTTATGAAGCTACAAAGATGGATACTTTACCTAGTGCTGATATATTTTTTAAGGTTTTGGTGTAATACTGATGATATGAATAAATGATTAGCTATCATTTAAGGAATCAGAATTTAGCTGGATAACATGTGGGAAGCTTAACAAAATAAAAACCAAGTAAACAAGGACAGTGCCTTTTTTGTAAAAGATTAATCCCTTCAGGATAGAGACTTTTTTTTTTACTTAGGACTCGATATCAAGGATGATCCAAGTTTGCAAGAGAAAGATCGGGCATTGTAATTTTTAATACAATGCTTGAGTATAAAAATGGCCATTACCTGGTGCAATTTCCCTTTAGAAAATCCTATAAGGAATTAGCTGATAATTATTCAGTAGCAAAGAAGCATTTTCGAAATTTGTGGAAAAGATTTAACCTCGACCCTGATCTATACCATCAATACTGTAAAATTATTTGAGATTAATTTCACCAGGACATAATAGAAGTTAAAATTGACTTTCAAGAAAATTCCTTAAACAGACCTGTTTATATTTGCTTATTTGCCTCACCAGGCCATAAGGAAAGAAAATAGCCTAGCAACAAAAATGCAAGTTGTTTTTGATGCAGAGAGTCACCAAACTAATGAACTCTGATAAACAATTGTTTATGGCCAGGTATAAATTTAAAACCAAATCTTCTTGACATTTTGATTAATTTTAGATTAAGCAAAGTTGCATATTGCTCTGATATAAAACGAGCATTCCTAGAGATCTGCCTAGCATATAAGCATAAAGATGCTGTAAGATTTTTGTGGAGCAGTGATGAAGCATGCATTTATAAAAAGCCCAAAACACAAGTGTACCGCTTTAATAGAGTAAATCTTGGTGTTTGTGGCAGTCCCGTTTTGTTTGCAGCCACCATGAGACATCACATTGAGAAATATAAAGAGGAATATCCTGATACTGTTCAACTTCTTGTCAGTTCCTTTTATATGCATGACTTGATTTCAGGCAGCAACAATGCAAAAGATGCACTTGAAGTTTCTCGCAATGTCAAGAAAATTATAGAAGTCACGGAAAAGTCTATAAGGAAATGGATATCTAATGATTCGGATTTAATGCAGCAATAGAGGAATGATGAATTCGATACCTATCCAGTAAATACAGCTGTCAATCTGGGCGCTAATCAGACTAAAGTTTTAGGAATATCTTGGGACACTAACAAAGATTGTTTGATTATGGATGTTAGAAGTCTGCTAGAATTTGTTTCTACAGATAAAATTATAAAAAGATTCTTACTTCAAGCAGCAGGGAAGATTTTTGATCTCTTAGGATTAATTTCACCTTTCACGGTCAGTATTACATGAGAAAATTCCATGGGATGAACTCCTACCACCAGAAATCGAAAGGTAATGGAAGAAATGGTGTGCAGAATTACCACACTTAGAAAAATTAAAAATTCCTAAATTTGTTCTTGATTCTATTTCAGACGAGGAGACAGTAGAAATACATAGTTTCTGCGACACTAGAAAAAAATATATGGCACAGCGGTGTATTTGAAGATGATGACATCTAAAGGAACATTGGTAAAACATGACATTGAAAAGTCATGTAGCACCCTTAAATAGGGTTACTCTTCCAAGGTTAGAATAATTAGGTGCTGTTGTTGCAGCTCGTCTAACCTTGAACGTAAAGAAGTTCGTGAATGTAAAAAGACGCTCTTTCGAATACCATTAGGCAGACTCCAAAATTTTCCTTTTCTGGATAAAAGGCACAAAGACCAGGTAGGAACAGTTTGTTGCAAACAGAGTTGATAAAATTAACAATCTAACTAACACTGATTCCTGGTACCGTTTTTGCAGGGAAAGGAAACCCTGCAGATATTCTTTCTCGTGGTACGAGTGCTGACTTCCAAGCAACAAGTTCGAGGTGGTGGTGAGGTGCAGAATCTTTGATGGAACGAAAGTCTTCCAAAAATTTGCAATTGGAAATTCCTGAACTTGAATCTCTTCCAGAAATTGAAAGAGAAATCTTAGTGCAAGAAGTCAAAAATAACCCTGAAAAGAGATTAGTGGAGAAAGTGTCTTGTTAACTGATGAATACCTGAACATTCTTGATAGACTTCACGAATATTCTAATAATTATTATAAAATTAATCATATCTTGTCTTTTATATGATTAATTTTATAATAATTATTAGAAACTGTTGAAACAAGATCAAAAGAGTTGGTCCTTTGACCCTTCAAATGAATGAAACTGAAAGCTTTGTAATAAAACATGAACAAAGACCCTTCATCGACAAGAAGGGTTTCCTAATTTAGCTAATTTGTCTCCTTTTATTGATGACAAAGACCATTGTAAATGTAGGTAGCTAATTGGAAAATGCTTCTTTATCATATTCTGAAAAACATTCCGCAATTTTACCGAAAGGTTCTAAAGTAAGTAAAATTTATTTTGAAAGTTTTCACAGAAGATTATTCCACGTTGGACTGCAAGGTTTATTGAATGCTGTGCCCTTAAAATTTTGGCTTATAAGTGGTCGCAACATGGCACATAAAACTGTTCATCAATGCGTGAAGTTTTTTAAATGGAAGCCTATTCTTTCTTTACAGATTATGGATAACCTTCCAAATGCTAGAGTAAATACGTCACAACCAATTACTAATACTGCCACTGACTTAGCTGGCCCCTTTTTAGTGAAATACAAAAATAAGCCTAAGGGCATTTTGAAAAAATATATATTTGTGTATTTATATGTTTTTTAACTAAGGCCATCCATCTCGAAATATGGGATCTGGCTTCTGATGCTTTGATTGCAACATTCAAGCATTTTATTAGTAGATGTGAAAAATGTTCCAAGATTTATACAGACAATGCTACAAATTTTGTTGGGGCAGATTCAAAATTAAAAAGGTTTTTAAGTTAATTAATTTTCCGGACATGACTTTGGCTAGTTACTTTACTTCAGAGAATATAGATTAGAATTTCATTCCTTCCAAATTCCCTCACTTTGATTGACTTAGGGAGGCTGACGTAAAGTCTGTAAAACATCGTCTGAAGAGATCAATTGGGGATTTTCACTTTACGTACGAAGAGTTCGAAACTATTGTATCTTAGTAACTTTTGTACCATCTTTGATTTCAATGAAAATTGCTTAAGCCAACGGCAAAGAATAACGAAATCTGTACAAGTAATTTGGAAAAAATGGAAGTCAGATTATTTAAATACTTTAAAATCTAAATCAAAATAGGAGGTTGAGAAAAATAATGTAAAGATAGGACAAATGGTATTAGTCAAAGATGACCTTTTCCCTATTAATAACTGGCTATAAAGCCGTATTGTTAAACTATATCATGGCTTGGATGGGAAGGTTCGTACCAATAAAAGTTTGTACCAAGTCAGGTTAAGTTAAATGAACTATTAGTAAAATAGCTATCTTGCCAATCGAAAATTAACAGATAAGCATATAAATAGGTGTTCATTGATTATAAATATATTTATATTATTTCTTTATATAATGATATGTTATTTCATACATTTGAATTGTGCTCTTTAATTGTTTATATGTCAAGTTCTTGCATGTGAACATAGCAAGGCTGGGAGAGATGTTGGCACATATGTGCAAACGAACGTTCGCTGTTTTTGCTAACTGCTAAGAAGAGATAGAAGCTGTTTGTACAGCTGTAGAATAGGACATGGCAATAGGTGCTGTCATTGAAGCACACAATTAGAGTAAAATTCTGCTTTGTAAATAAATATTTTGTGCACAGAATGAATTTAATCAAGAAACAAAAGTTTAAAAAATTACATTGCAGTGGTCCATTGTATGTAAATAAATAATAAAAACACAGGCTTTTGGTCTTTGTAAGAACTGTTGTACCGTTGAACTTTTTTTTGTGCTTCTTTTTTTTATCATTTATTGAAAATTTAAATCCATTATTAGCATAAACTAGCTAGCATCACAGAGATCTTGTAACAGATATTTAGTTTTAATTTAGTAGCTCCTTATTGTCTTTTCCTCCCAGAGTCTCCTAAAATTATTTTATCATGATGAGCATCTTCATTAGATGGATTTTCCAAATTGCTGAAATGCTCAGTGAAGCAATTTAGATAAGAAGTATAAACAATAACATTTCTAGTATGCACACTTTCATTTTCTTGGTATTCTATTTATTAACTTGTAAAAAGAAAAGTACTGTTAGTTATTTCAATGCATAGTAGTTATTAACTGCATAAACATAGATATTATGTGAATGATACTGGATATCGCTATAATGAAAGTTGGAGGACTCGTTATTAAAAAACACTCAAAAATGGTGATGTTAAAGACAATAAAAATTGTGTACAAAACCCCTTTTGTGCCCCTTTTTTGTACAAAACTTTGTACAAAAAAGGGGCAGAACACCAATAAAAATTTTACATGTAAACAAAGAGATTGAAAAGAATCTTTTTCAGTCAGTAGTGAAGCATTTGCCAATTTGTTTCACTAATGATGGAGAGGATTTTTTTTACCTCTTTAAATGTACCTTTGTATAGTTGTGAAAAAAAATCCATCAATATACTCATGTTTTAGCAAGCAAAGTATAATGCATTTGTATTTGAACTTATATAAAGTTAAAATTAGTATCTGTAGTTATTTTTATTGCAGGTGATTTTAGAATGTATGTTGGAGAAGACAAAAGAAAAATTCAGAATATTGTCCATAACCAAATGCAGTTTTTTAAAAATTTATATCAAGATCACATTAATATGATGATGCCAAATTTGTTTTGGAGAGAGAGTCAGGGTATATTTGAAGTAATATATGTACTTTTCATTTGCTGTTACACTACATAAAATGAATAACTTTTTTCTTGCCCGATTTATTTGGTTAATGCTGCTAAAACTTGGTACTTGTAGTTTTGCAAACAAGTTTAGAAAAGCATGTATCTTCTAAGTAAAAACAAATGCACAAAATACATTTTTAATACATATAGGGTATCCCAAAACAGTGATTTATGCTTTTATTCCTTAAATATTGGTAATAGACTTAAATAATAAATTTCGAAATTCCATTTTTTTAATACAAGATTTTATAGTATTGATTAAAATTTTCATTAGATTAAATCTAAGTAAATACAGAATTTAAATTTTTATACAAATAATCCCTAATTAGTAAAACATGCCCCATGTCTTAATTAGGTGATGTACTAAGTTTCAGCTTTTTATCATAAAAAGGCTCAGAGATTATTTCAGCAAAGTTAGTTAGGGGCTGACTTTGCTGAATGCTACATTCAATTCAATATCAATATTAGGAAAAATATGTATCTTTGCAATCATTGTTTTCTTTTATAATTTGCATACAACCTCTGAAACACAAAGATCTAATGTGATTTTTCTCTTCATATATCTAACACTTTGGAGGATAAAATGTTCAAATTTTGTATATCACCTAATTAATGTGTGAAGCAAATTTGATTAACTGGATTTTTTTTTTCTTTTGGTACGAGGCTGATGTAAAAATTTAAATTCTGTATTTATTTAGGTTTAATCTCCTGAAAATTTTAATTGATACCATAAAATTCTGAGTTTTTTTTTACATATCTTTATAGTAATTTATTGTTTATGTCGATGATCAATTTTTAAGGGATAAAAGCCTAAATCAGTGTTTTGGGGACACCCTATATATAATATACAGTCAACTTTGGATATAGTGAATACAAACCATTACTCACGATTCACATACAGTATCTCTGTTCACCATGGGGACACTTCGGTTTCAGTGAACTTCGGATATAGTGTACAAAATTTGATGGTCCCCAGAGGTTCACTATAACCAGAGTTGACTGTATAAACCTTTTCTTTTATAATTTCAAATATCTAAAAATAAGTGAAATTTAAGGACTCTTGAAAGCAACAATCTAAATCAGTATTCTGTCACAAATTCCCCAGTTCCTTAAATAATAGTGAATATTAAAAAATAATCTCTAAATGAATGAAAAATAAATAAGGTACATTCTTTCTGCTTTTATAAAAAGAGTATATCACATTAATCTTTAAACTATTATACCTAAAAAATGCTCTCAAGAAATTTAAATTCTCTGCTGTTATTTCTCTTTTTTATATTACAGTAATGAAATGTGTTGTTGGTGTTTTGTACTTTATCTTAAAAAAAAAAAAAAAAAAAAAAATCAATTAAATATGCTCTGTAAACTTTTAAAATCTGCTTAAGGTATATACGTAGATATTTGTACTACTTTTGCCGTTATTATTATCACAACTTTGAACAGTAAATTTACTGCTTAAAACAAATAAACAAACTTTTATTCTACTTATAAGCGAAAATACTTCAAATTCAGCTGCACTTTTATGTTTTGACATTTATTTATTTGAGTTTTAAAAGTAAAAATCACTGAGGCACATTTAGGCTGGTCTTAAAAGAAATTATTCACACTTTTGAGTCAGGATTTTTGTCTAAATTTAATACATTATTAATTATTAGTATTCCATTGTAATTAGTTGTAGATAAAAGATGTCATTATACTGCTATGATAGTACTTCATTTAAGAAGAATGAATTACTTTAATAATTTATTGGATTTTGTTTTTAGTTGTAGTGTCCTTTAACTGTTTTACTGACATTTCAAATGAAAGAGAAAATGTTTTATCTTAAATTTTAATTATTATTTCTTTACAAAAGTAAATCAAAAGTTTTTTGTTTAAACAGCAAGACTGTAGTCCTGAAACCATTCTGTATCATCTAAATCTTCTGCCAAAAAAAGTTCAGCATAACATCCTTGTGAGTTGGCGTAAAGATGGCCGTTATAGAGACATTGAAGATGTCCTTCAAGTTCTCGCCTACACTACAGAATGTTCTGATATTGTTGAAAAAGGTATGATATGAATACTGTAGAATATATTTTTAAAACATCCTTTAATCTAGAAAAAAAATTTGCTTTTGACAATAATGCTTATTCACATATATTTTTCAAGCATCTTTTAATTTAACAAGTAAGAAATGTTAACAAGTTTTCTAATAAATATTATAAATATCTCAACTATGGATTTGAGTGAATATTTTCATATCTGTTTAAATTAAGTTCTACTTTGTGATTTTAAATTCTGAAGTTAAAAATAAATAAACCTGCTTCACAATGTTTGATAAAAATTAAAGTAAACTAATTGTATCCGAGAGTTAAAAATTTTCAGAATATCTTTTTAAATACTGTTATTAATGTTAAACCTATGCAAGTTATGAAACTCTAAAAACATTTTTAATCATAAAATTGCAAGGCAAAAGCTTCTGAAAATATTGCATATTTTAGACATTTTTCTGACTGATTTATAGTTTCATAATTGGCATAGGTTATAATTTTCTACAGTGTGTAGTATAACTTGTGACGAGTGTTCCTAAAAAATTTTTAAGTCCTCAACACAATTAATTTGTTTTAGAATGTGTTTGCAAATCACATGACTTTTTGAACTACAGTCTTTATAAACAGACAAAAGTACATATGGATAATATGTAACAATATATGGGCCTGGTTAACAATCACTTATTTGTCAATCAGCAATTATGTTGATTAGTCTAATCAACAATTATGAAAGAGGGAGGATTGTTTTTTTTTTTTTTTTTTTTTTTCTGGTAAAGGAGGAAAGTTTTGAGAACCTCTGGTTTAGACTATCTTCTCACACTCAGGTGGTAAGTATCATGCAAACTGCATGAAAACGATCATACGAACTGAAATGACTGATACGAATCAGCTAGAAGGTCTCCAGCATTTTATTATTGTGTTGTCATCATTTTCAGATGTACAACAACAGGTATGTCAAAGATAATACTTGCTTGTACTTTATTTTTTAAAATAGAAGATAATCGACAAAATTGGCTAATGAAGTGAATTGTCTAATAATATGGTGCCATTCTATCCTGCCACTACCAATACACTACATAATTCATCTTAGCGCACAAGATATCAGACTTCACAAGAGATGCTGCCACATTTCCATCGCAACGAGACTAGGGAAATCCCCGTTTTGTCTTTTTGCACCAGAGCGAGATAGTGCGACGTACGATTTAGACGCTGAAATTTGACGTGCGTGATGATAGAAGCAACAAAGAACTATTACTCATTTTTTAAAAATCTTTCTCTTCTAACATGTAAATAAGCTGTCTAATTTGTATTATGTTTTATACTTTCATTAAATGTTAATTGTACTATGCTGGAGTATCATTTTCTACAATAATAATGGGAAAAAGATGAGGCATGATGTGTTTTATGTAGTGATTATAGTTTGATATTTATTGAATGGAAAGGTTTAACTGTTATGTAGTATCTGAACTGTTAAGATACAGAGTGATTCAGTAGTTATATAGATATGATGAGTGATAGATTGCATAGTTAGTTTTAGAGAATAGTGAGAGTAGATGTGATTAAAGTTACGAGATGTTAGGAAGAAAAAGAAATTGCTTTTATTTTGTACTGTCAGTACATGACACCTGCAACATTCAAAGAGCCAGCTTAGTTTATTTATTTTAAGTATATGTATCTTTCTGTTTACTACAGCAAAACAAAATGCTAAAAAGGAAAAACTCTCAACCAAAATGTAACTTCACCATAGACTCTGATAACTGGTCTTTATCTAATGATCTTTAAAAATACATAACATTCTTTGTCTGAAACATGCACATGGGATACCTATCCTATCTTAAGACACAGTTCAAATAATGACTTGCTTACAAGCCAACAAGCAAGTGAATGAAACTGACTACTGACTTCTTAGCTAGACACTCTTTCTGTAAAGATTAAGTTTATTACAGTAGAACTGTTAGTTTTTTATTGCTGTTAGATATATTAAATTATATATGAAATTATATCCATAACACTAATAATTATTAAGTGAGCCATAAAGTAATGTCATTTTAAAAAATAACTTTAAATTCAAACAAATGAATTGTTGCCAGTTTTGTAATTACAAACAAGTTATGCCCAAACAATGGATTCACATTTATTACATTTTAAAACAAGGATTTTATAGATAACTTTTTCCGTTCAGTGAAGATGTGCAAAGGAAAGGGAGAGTAGCCGCCCACCCAGGCGGTTCATATTTATTTCACAAAATTAAATTCCTTGAGTGTTCCAGGTGATTTTTCAAGAGTTAGAAGTTATCATAAAAAAATAAATGTAAGATAAGTACTGAGTAACTACTTTTTATTTATGTGCTCCACTCTAAGGTAATCAAATTACAATAGCATTATAGTAATCAAAATCATGCCCACCCTTCAGTTATAGCTAGTGTAAACAATAGATTACATCTATATCAAACAAGATTTCATATTCAATTTGCTTTTTAAAAAATTAGGAATTATGTTAGAGCCTTACAGGAGTGAAGAGTTTTCAGGACCACACTTCACTGATTGACAGTTCCATGATAAATTTTTTATATTATTGTCAGTACACAAGGCTATGGTAGACATTTGCATATCCTTTAATACTAATACTAAATAAAACTCAGTAATCCTGCAAATAAACAATAGAATGATTTAACATTTTAGAGGCTAAATCATGATTTTTTTTTTTTTTTTTTTTTTTTTTTAATTTTGTTTTTGAGTCTACATTTCAATATTTACCAACCACATCAAGCTTTGCACTTTGTTTATTAGCTGACTGTGGCTCTGCATCCAATATTACTTAATGAAAAAGTTTCCATGCATAATTTGCAATGAGTTTCATATGGACTTTTGAGAATACTTTCTAGTCAATCTGCCCACTGCATATTTTTAGTTTTGTCACACCAATTGGGATTGAAAGATGTTTTCCAACTCATTACATTGAGCAAAACTTAAAACATTTATAAATACCGTATATTTTCGATCAGGGGCATAGCTAGGGGGGTGGTCATAATGCCCCCCCCCCCATGAAAAATTTCTGGCTACGCCACTGTTTCAGATTATAAGCCAAGAGTGTGTTTTTTCTTCAAAAATTTACCCAAAATTCAAAACCCGTAAATAAGCCAAGATAAAAAAAAAAAAATAAATCCTGTGACGTTTAAATACGTCGCCAAGAGGGCGGAAATGTCCCAAGCAGGTAAAATATTTTATTTCTGTGAAGGAAGGAATAAAGGCTGACGATGATGAGAAATGCTCATATGCCTCTCTTTTAACCATAGAGATAATACCTCCCTCCCCCCACCCACATGCTTGTTCTCTCTTGCACTCTTCAGTCCAGGGCACCTTCGATTTCTATCCTCTCCTTAGAACTGCTAGTTTTTAGGTCCACCCTGATTGATTACCCCTTTTGTATTTGTATGTTGGAACTTTTCGTCCTCCAGAATATACATTTGCAATATATTATCTATGGTGTGCCCCCCGGCACCTCTACTCTCTTTTTTGCTTGTTGCAGTTTATTGAATTATTAACGTTCCTTTCCTATACACCAGATTAAGGGCCAATGTGCCTTTGGGAAGGGAGGATTTCCCAAAAGCTAGTGCCAATGGCAACAGTTTTAACTCTGGTAACCCTATCTGAAGTTAGCACATTTTTTTCATTCATTTGTATTACGATCGGTTGATGAGTACTAGCCTCCCGTATGTGCCATATTATTTTTTGTTTGAAAGATGAGTGGAAAGAGGAATTCCTACTCTGCAAATTTCAATCTTCAAGTGATAGCATTTGCCAAAAGTTCTAATAACAGCATGTCTGCTCAACATTTCTCTATTAATGGGAAACAAGTTTGAGAATGGAGAAAGAAACGCAGGGAATTAGAACAGATGCCGAAATAAAAAAAAGCAACACGTGGTCGTCCCTGTTACCCTCCTTGAAATACAAATTTCTGAAAGTGACATTTAAGTATTCCTATGCTATATCCATAAAATTCTTGCAGTAAAAAGTATTTTTTTTTCCTCCAAAAAAGAGAGGGATATGTGAAAAGAATGTTTTGCCCCTACCTTCCATGGGTTACGAAATTTTGGAAACATCTCTCTTATAGAGCACCTATATTACAAATCTGATGCACATGCCACATTTTGTAGCTTTTGCAGTTTTAGCTAAATGAAATATTGACACATGACAAAACAACATTACTTTCAGGTCCTCTTAATGTATATAGGATTCAAAAATGAGTTAAATATTTTTTTAAAATGTTAACAGCTGAAATTTTTGTACCTTGAAGCTTTTATATAAACAGCTTATTCATTTGTTGTCTTCGCTGTAAGCATTACTGTTTATTAACCCTGTACTCTATTATTTTTTTTCTTCAGCCATTAAAAATATAGTCTGGTGGCCAAGCATCACACAAAGCTTGAAAGGCATCTTGACAGCTGGTAAGTATAAAATACATTTATAAAAATGAGAAAGTTATAAATGCATGAATGAAAAACAAACACAAAAAAGATCAACATAAAACAAACATTATAAGGTATATTAAATGCACAAGGTGTCTATTAAATTTCTGAAAGTCCATTTCCTGACTTTTGGGAGCTTCTTGAAAAGATTTCCTTGCCATACATGCAAAGGAGTTATTTTGAGCAATGAAACTAAAATTCTTCAAAGATGGAATGAATACTTTAATGACCTACTTAATACAGAGTGTTTGCAAACCGAAGAGTTCAGCTCACTCAACATTAACCATGAGAGTTTGCACCACCCTCATTAAATGAGGTTGAAGAGGAAATTAAAAAACTTAAAAATAACAAAGCCCCTGCCCCATACTTAATACCGTCAGAATTCATAAAAAAATTTGGGACCAGATAGAGTGAAAACATTATACCATGTCATTCCACCAGTGTGGGACAATGAGACACTTCCAGAGGAATGGTGGCATAGCACAGTCTGTTTCATACATAAAAAAAGGAGACATTCTTACTTGCTCTAACTACAGAGAAATAAGTCTACTCTGCATTGCTTATAAAAATTTTCAAGACTCAATCCATTTGTGGAAAACATCATCAGAGATTATCAATGTGGATTTAGGAAAGGAAGATCTACTACTGACCAAATATTTAACATGTAACAGATTCTGGAAAAAACCAAAGAATTTGGTACTGCAACTCACCATCTTTTTCTGTGGATTTCAAACCTGCCTATGATAGCATTGATACAAAATTGCGTCTTGAAGCTATGCAAGAATTTGATATTTTTGACAAGCTTGTAAGACTAACTACTCTTATGCTAAGTAAAACCATGCAAATAGTTAAAATCGAAAGTGATCTTTCAGAACCAATGGAAATTGGAAATAGAGTTAGATAGGTAACATGTTGGCTTGCCTACTTTTCAACTTAGTATTAGAGAAGGTTATTCGTGACTAAGGATCAATACAAAAGGTAACATATTTTATAAATCAGTGCAAATTTTTGCATTTGGCGACAAATACTGACATTATGGTGAGAACACCTTCTGATCTAAAACAGGCTTTTTTAGCCCTGAAAAAAGGGGCAGGTAAAATACATCATACTGTCAACCAGGAAAAAACTAAATACATGAACTGTGCTAAGATAACAGACTCTACTACTCACCTACAAATTGGTACATGTAAATTCAAAAAACTTGATAGCTTTACTTATCTAGGTTCTGAGGCTAACATTAATAACAGTATCACATCTGAAATACAGGAAAGAATCGGTGCTGCCAATAGATGCTTTTACGGATTAAAGAAGTATTTAAAATCAATTTTAATTAAAAGGAAAACTAAGCTATTAATTTATAAATGTCTAATCAGACCTATACTCACATACTCATAAGAAACTTGGACTATGGCACAAAAAAAAATGAAAATGCTCTAACTGTCTATGAGCAGATACTAACAGCTATTTTTGGAGGAGCACAAGTTGATGGCATTTGGCACAGACACTCAAAGAACTTTTACCATGCCTTCAAAGAACTCAACATTATCAAATACATAAAAATCCAAAGAATTAAATGAGCAGGCCACATTATTAGAATGAATAGTGAACATCTAACACAAAAAATATTTTTGGACAAACCCACTGGAACTAGTTTGAGGCCGACTCAACCTCAGATGGATTGACTGCCTAGAACAGGATTTTGCTACTCTCAGAGTGATTAACTGGCAGACCATGCCCCCCCTCCCCCCCAAAAAAAAGACGACTAGAAAAAAATGCTTGCAGGCCAGAGCCCACCTAAGGCTGTTGCGCCACTGAAGAAGAGGACATGCATTTCACTTTGAGAAATCCTTTAACAGCACCAACCCCTTTTTATCTTCGATCTAATAAAATTCAAGAGTAAACAAAGTTTGTAGCAGGTTGGCTGGCTATGTAGGCAAGTGTGTAACCTTCGATCTTATGTGTGCTTATCAACTGCATAATGCGAGGTCGCAGACCTACCAAATTTTGCATACAGCTTCACTAGAACAGCTCCTAACACACCTTGAAGCAAATTTTTTCCAAATTCAAATCAGAATTTTATTTTATGCAATTTTTGACATTTTTTTCTTGCCTTATCCATAATAATGCTGGTAATTACAATTGCAGTATGAATTGATATTTGCATCATCAGATAGTTAGAAAAAATTGTTTTAAAAAAAAAATTTCTCCTCTATGTAACATAATTTGTAGATTTTAAAGGATTTTTTTAAGAGAAAGATCACTTTTGAGGAAAGTTTTCATAAATAATTTAAAACTGTTGCATCTTTAATTCTATCCATCATACTTTTTTGATATTTTGACAAATGATGAAATATTGATTTCACCCTTCTTTTTTTTTTTAAAAAAAAAGGATGAAAAATATAAATTAGGAGATTTTTTAAATAAAGAAAGATTCCGAATTCAATAGCTGCTGCTTAAAATAATTTGGTATCATATCTTGGGGTTTTGTCGTCTTGGCAACAAAAACATTGAAATAATTGCACATTGAAAGAAAAAAAAAAAAAAAAAGAGCCTACTTTCAAACATGATTCTGAGTTTTTGTGAGATCTATGTCACTTTGACGCAACGAGTTTAAAACCCCTTTCAAAACTCAATCTGAATAAACAGTCTCTCAAGCAAAAAATATGCCATGCACTAAATAATTCTGCATATTCTTATATTTAAGATTAAGAGAAATTAAATTTAAGGTTATGTGTAATTTATGGATTTTTACCATCATTTTCTGAAATCTATTATTCAGAATGTTTTTTTAGTTTTGTTAAATAGTAAAATGCACATTTAGGCCTTAAGTCAAAGTTAAACGACAAAGAAGTATTAATTACTTTTTACAAATTTTAAAGTAAATCAACATTTGAAATTTAATCAGCTGATTCGTGAAGTTTTTGATGCCATTACAAAAGTTTTTTTTTGTTTGAAGTTTCTTAGCAACGAAAGAATTGTATAATTCTGCAGTAAAAGAAAGCATTAATTAAAATTAAAGGACAAGTATCATGTAAGAGGCTAAAAGTTTGCTGCATCTGCTATGGGTAAGAGCATAATACGCATGTACAGTTTCAGGTAAATTGAAAAGTTTGTTGCCCCACATACAAAGGAAAAAACTGAATAGCTGCAGTAGTATTAAGAATCCGAGAATTTTTAAAACTCCTGTAAAATAAAAATATTTGTTTCACAATATGTATTTTCATTTTACTAAATTAAGAACTCTAAAAATTAGCTAGTTTTCATTTCATTGTTACATTTGGCAGCTTAAGTGTCATTAATGCACAGAGCTGTACTCCCAAAAAAAAAAAAAAAAAAAATTCCAGAAGGGGTCCAAATGGTGGATAAGGCAGAATTTTTCACAAAAAGACCATTTTGTGAACAAAAATTGAAATTTTGGGAGGAGGGGGGGGGGAGACTGGAACCCCCTTCCTTAAATATGTTCTTGGTAATGGATTCTATTTTCATGGCAAAAATAATTATGACAATTAAGATTAGAATTTAAAATAAGAGTAATTTAAGTGAATTTGACCTCATATGATGTCATGAATTTCAAATTTCATCAAAAACTTAGTGAAGATAACTCGCTTCACAGAAAAATGACTTAACTAGGGTTTACTTTTATGAAAGCTATGATAGACAAAAAGTTCACAAAACAATGTTTCATGTATAGATATTTCTATGATAGCAACATTATTTTAAGAGTTTTTTGTATAGTAAAGTTTTACCAAGGTCTTCTCCTGAATGACTGAAATTATGCATCATTCATGCTTTAGAAATTAGAAGATAAGATATGAAACAGTTGTCCACACCATGTGTGGTTATTTTAGAACTTAAACGAGGAAGACTAAATTTTATCCTGCAAAAGCACTTTGAAAGTGAATAAATTTGCTTGCAAAACACTTTTTACTTTTTTTTTTTTTTTTAAATCTCAAATAATGCTGACATAGTTTTTGTGTTATTGTTTTGCTAATGAGTTTCAAGTAAGATACTATTGATTCAGATTTAATCAATATTGTCCAATACTCCTTGTGGTACTTAATATGCTATATTTAGATGATAATATAAAATGCAGATGCCGAATTTCAATTCTAATTTTTATCTTTTGGTCTACTACACTTAATCAGGAAGAATACAGAGTGATAGTAATGAAAATCTCTATATTTTATCATTGGTCATGGACAGATAGCTTTTTTGTCCTTCTGTCACAAGAAACACCCCGCCACAGCATCTAAAACAGGTGTGAGCATCACATACCCCACAAATATTCTGAATCAATAATTCTATTCAAACATAGATAATCTTTTCAGCATTTTTCACTCTGGAGTCTGGAGAGAGGAGAAAAAAAAAAAAAAAAAAAAAAAAAACCTGCCGAGAAAATTTTATACAGAGGAAAATTTATTCTTTTGGAGAATTTCCTGGCCTTTCTCAGACCAGTAGACACCCAGATTTAATATGTAGAGCTTCTATTAGGTATTAAAAGTCTAGTTAAGTTTGCCTCAGAACTGATCCTAAACTGTTGGTGTCAACATGCAAATTAAAATTGGCTGTCCTTTCTTATAAACCTTATGCTTTAAATTTTTTTGTTTGCTGCCCATGTGCTGTGTACCACCTTGCCTCTCACTAGGATCGGTCCTGGGCTGCCAAGTTTTTATACATTCAACCAGTAGTAATTTATAAAAATTTTAATTTTAATGTATGTTGCATACACTGATGTGCCTCTTAAGAAAGAAAAAACATAATTCTTCTGAAGCAAATTTAAGTTAAATTATAAAACAAAGCCAATTAAATATTCATGTATAAAAATTGTACAAACTTATTCTGAAAACTGATTAACTTTTTATCTCCCAGCTCCAAGATAATCTCATAGCTGTTGATTCCCAGAGAAATAGCCAAAAAATGCCTTCACCCATGTAATGAAAGCAAGCTCTTTTTTTCACTGATTTTCGAAAATTTAGAACCTTTCTTCTTGAGTAGCATAGGGGTGAGAGGCTTCCTATTGTGATAATCCGAAGAAAGTCTATTGTAACTGCTTTTGACAACACATAGCCTACTGGGCAATGACAAAATTTTAAAGTAACTTTATGTTTTTCTCCTGCTTGACCAGGAATTCCCCCTGGAATCCTGATGAATTTCCAATTCATCAAAAATCATCCTGTCTTATTTTTCATGCTTGTTAACCAGACACACCTGTGTGGGGGGAGGGAATTCCTAATTGCCTGTACTCGGCTATTACAGGAACGAAGGCACTCAGATGATTTCGGCTTTTACGGGATCCAAAGAGTTAAGCTAGAAACATGTCTAACCCCAAAATAAAAAATTATCTCTAGAACAAATATAAAAACAAACCTGTACAGTTTTGTAACTTTTATGTAAATCGTACATTCCTTAAACATTTTTAAACCTATAAATTGTAAAAACAAATAAATATGGATGTAACAAATCATTTAGCTGACTTGACATTTCATCCCTTAATAAAATGATCCCTTGATAAAATGAAAATCCAGTTTTCTGGGGGGGCCTAAAATTCGAGGCTACAATTCGATCTACATAAACACTGGGAGCTCTACATAAGGCTGATCACCTGTCTGAGGCATATGATTCTACACTCCAGAACCCCTGTTGTGTAAGTGTGGTTGTAGCACTATAGTTTAGTAGTAAGAAATACAACTACAAGTCATTAAAATTGTTACACCAAAAAGGTGACATGCTACAGACGGGGAATTTAAATGACAGGAAGTAGATGCTGTGATATGCAAATGATTAGCTTTTCAGAGCATTCAGACAAAGCAGGCTCCAGTAGCGACACCTACAATTTGTTTAAATGAGGAAATTGTAAAACCAGTTTCTCTTACATAAATCGAAGCATTGTTGACCAGAGCATTGTTGCCTGGTGAAAAATTATTGTGATGCCTCATGTAAGAAGGAGAAATGCCTACCATCATGTTTCTGACTTTAAAAGATCGAATTGTAGCCTACCGGGATTGTGGTGTATCCTATCACAGTATTGCTGCTCGCATCCCTGAGTCAAGAAATGGGGTCGTTTGCAAGACAATAAGTGTCTGCATGAACAGTTCGACAACATTTGCAGCAACATGGACTCTCAGTTCAGAGACCATGGCTGCAGCTATTCTTGATGCGGCATCACAGACAGGAGCGCCTTGAATGGTGTGCTACACAACGAACCTGGTCACATGAATGGCGAGATGTCATTTTTTCATATAAATCCAGGCTCTGTTTACAGCTGCATGATGGTCGCATCCATGTTTGGCGGCATGCTGGTGAACTCACATTAGCAGCATGCATTCGTCATTATCTTACTGGAAAATCACCCTGGTGTTTTGGTATGGGGTGCTTTAGATACACGTCTTGGTCACCTCTTGTTTGTATTGACTGACCGGTGGACATTACATTTCTGATTTGTTGCGACCCATGGCTCTACCCTTTATTTGAGCCCTGTGAAACCCTATGTTTCAGCAGGATAATGTACAACCGCATGTTGCCAATATTGTACGGACTTTCCTTGATACGGAAAATGTTCAGCTGCTGCCCTGGCCAGCACATTCTCCAGATCTCACTAATCGAAAACATCCGGTAAATGTTTGCCAAGCAACTTGTTTGTCACCATATGCCAGTCACTATGGTTGATGAGCTGTGGCATCGTGTTGAAGCTTCATGAGTATCTGTACCTGTACATACCATTCAATCTCTGACTCAATGCCCAGGCGTATAAGTATCATTTTGCTATCTACATTTCTTCCTGGTGTAGCAATTTTAATGGTCAGTAGTGTATTTGGCCACTATTCATTATTCGGCTGTTTTGCAGTTGTCTGAATACCGAACAAGTATTTAGCTTAATACTTGTGACTGATTATTGCTGCATATTTGGCCAATAATTTCAATAATAATAATTTTTGAGACATGCATTACTGATCAAACAAAATTTTGTAAATGTATTTAACAAAGAATATTGTATAATTATACTTTATATTAACTGTAGATTATAAAATATTCTAATTCATTCATTGCTAAGTTGCATTAAGCATAATCATTAATTATTTTAAGGGTGTTGCAGAATAAAAATCTGCTAAAAAGTCTTCATCCATATAGAAGTTTACCAATGTATGCATTATTTTTTGTTCTTTCTTCAATAGGTGTTGTGAAATCTGCAAAATACAGCTCAAGTAAATTAAGAAAAATGTTCAAAAGTATTTATGAATAATGATTTATTATATTAATACACTAGAACACCAAAAAATCTGAATTTAACCAGAAACTTTTGTTTTGGAGTGAAACATAATTTTTCTAAGAAATGGCCAGTTATGTATGTGAGATGCATTTGAAATTACCAATTAATGCAGGGATGGGCAATCTCTGGCCTGTGGGTCATTATGGCCTATGACACCTGCTCTATGGATCCACCAGCCCCAGTTATGTTGTGAAAAACACTTATCAGCATCCACCAAACAAATTTTGAAGAAAAGACATTATTTCATATTGACATTTGTGAAAATTATTATTTCAGATTTATTTTCAATAGACATAAACTTGGCACCAGAAACTTTGTTACTTTAATAACTGATTTGTAGCTATATGTGCCACCCTATTTGCAAAAACCTTTATATTTGCAAATAAACCTATACATGCATATTTGGAACTATGTCATTTCATCCATCAACTAGTCTAATGTATTGTTTTTAGATTGTCTAGTTTATTGTTATTTGATTTTGGTGGGAGAAAAAAAACCCTTGCTTTTGACTGCATTACTAGATTGTCCCTTGGTAACATACCTTAAAATTTTTGTGGTGCATAAGCCAAAGAGATTGTACAACCATTAATTAATGAATTCAGTTTTATGTATTAATACACCTGTAGCAAAATTTTGTATTTATATGTATATATACATCTTTAAAACTGGACATTTCATATAAATTTAGTTGTGACACATTTTATTTATTTAATTATTTTTGCATCTTCACAAAATGGATGTTTTTAATTTGTTAATAACACATTTGTATATACTCATACAGTTGTAAATTCATGAAAATAAATTTAAAAAACATTATGTATTATATTACTTATGTGTGTAATGTAAAAGAATATTTATTTTGAAGTATCCTAAGCTTTTAAAATACACCATTGTAGTACAACTTTGTCAGGTACTCTTTCTAAGTTAGAATGTGGTTACAAGGAATTATTTTATTACATGTGAATTGGATGGGAAAGAACTTGACTTAATTAAAACTTTGTAAAATAACACACATAAAAAGTACTTATAAAGTATTGATAAGTACCTTTTATGCGTGTTATTTTGGAACTACTAACTAGAGAAGTTTTAATTTTTTTCATCTTTTAAACATCAGATCTTTTGAATGTTTTATGTTAATGAAGTAACCTGCTCCAAATTTCAACTTATTGCTGAAGAGAAATTGGGTGATTCAATTACCGAGCATTCAAGTATCCTAATTTTGTGAGGAAATGCCACAGCCAGAAAAATGTTAGAAAAATCAAAAATGCACAAGAACTCAACACTCTCCTAAACACTTATCTCTGCATTGCAATATAAGTCCCATTAAAAGTTCTAAATCCAAGTGTATGGTATAAAGAATTCTCCAAAACAAAATGCTTATAAAGGGCCACTACACAAATGAAAAATCAGCTAAGGGATCTCATCTAGGGTAATATCTCCACAGGATTGTGCTTGTTTATATTTGAGAATCAAAATATAAATCTAAAGCCATCAGACATACTAAAATGTAAGAATTGATAAATGCATAATTTATCTTTTGCAAATTGCAGTCTCCTTTTCACTCTTCCATACTCTAACAATTCAATTTTTGCTTTACTAATTGAGGTATCAAAATGGAAATAAGGATAAAAATGGAATACTTTCTTCTGCTTTTTATTCCCACCATTTGCTTCACCTTAGTAATAGAGTAATTTAAAAATATTGAGCTAATCTCAAACCAACAACTTTACTCTTTCTAGAAAATCAATACAAACATTTTACAAGTTTCATGCATTATTCATTCAAACAACTTTACAATTTTAATACACATTTAATATTTTTATAATAAAATACATTAATTTTCAAAAATTAAACAAATTTCATAAAAATAACTTAATACAATACACAGTAACTAAGGTATGGAAAAAAATTGTACAGTGGTTGTTCATTTAAAGGAAACAAATTTTATTTTGCTACACCAATGACACCACAAGCCAATCTACCACCAGCATTTCCAGTAGTTTTGCTGAGTTCATGGCCACCTTTTCCCAAATCATCAGGATCAGCATGAACCTATATATATAAAACCTTTATATTATAGAGCTTATGGAAATATTTATTCATTAGACATATTATAAGATTTCTTTGAAGAAACAGTGTAATTTCTAAAAAGTATTTAAAATAATCAAATTAGACAAAGACTGAAAATTTCACGGTGTTTCTTAAATAATACATTCTTCCAAAAGGTACACTGTCTACCAATACACTGTCTAACCAATACACTACCAATACACTGTCTACCAATAAGTATTTGGACACCTGTGATAGAAAAGAAAAACTATATTCAAAATAAATAGTTGGTAGAGCCTCCCCGAGAGGCAATTACAGCGTGAACCGTCCGGGGCATACTTTCCACAAGTCTTTGTCTTACAGTTAGTGGTATTGTCTTCCACTCGGCTTGGAGTAGACATAGAAGTTCCTTCACCAGTTTTGGACGGGTAGTGCACCCCTTAATTCGGCGATCCAACTCGTCCCAGAGGTTCTCAATAGGATTCACGTCTGGGCTCTGGGCAGGCCAGTCCATTCGATGAACTGCATTGGCACCATACCAAGCCTTGGTTAACCTCGAAACATGACAACTGGCGTTGTCGTCCTGAAAGTAACAGGGGTCCAACCCGTAAAACTGCCACAACGTAGGAAGCACATTGTCATCCAAAATAGTGCAGTAGGCATCGGCGTTGAGCTTACCATGAATGGGGACCAAGGGTCCCAGTCCATACCAGGAGAAACACCCCCAGACCATAATTCCACCTCCATCGAACTTGACTGTTGGCACAATGCATTCTGGCAGGAGACGTTTTCCAGGCAGACGCCAGACCCAGACCCTGCCATCCGAACGGTAAAGGGTAAACCTTGATTCGTCGCTCCAAAGAACCCATTTCCACTGATCTATTGTCCAATTTCGATGTGCTGCACCACATTAACCTAGCAGCGCAGTTGGACTTTGTGATCAAAGGCTTATGGGCAGCAGCACGGCCATGAAAACTAAGCAGATGTGCTTCCTTACGGATGGTATTCATTGAAACAATACTCCCGGATGCCTGTTGAAACTTCTCGCGGATGAGGGCCATCGGTTGGGTGCGGTTCTTCCAAATTTCTCTGGACAGCACTCGTTGGTCTCTATCTCCCAGTTTCATTGGTCTGCCGACTCGGGGCACATTCCGACAATCACCGCTCACCTTCCACTTCTTAACCACATAGGCCACTGTCAATTTTGAGTACTTCAGATCGCTAGATATGTCTCTTAAAGATCGGCCACATTTGTAATACCCGATAATTATACCTTTCTCGAAATCAGAGAGCTCCGAACTGCACGGCATCTTGCATGCGACTAATGCCGATGCTGTTTCCTATACGATATATACCGGCAGAGGCCGTGACGTACCTCAGGACCGCAGATATCATCATTTGCATAGGTGTCCAAATACTTATTGGTAGACAGTGTATAATAATTATGAACCAAATTTTTACAGTCTTTTCCAATGTTTTCCTTAATGGAACCTCATCTAATTCGGCAATGTGATTTTGGTGTTTAATGACAATAGCTTTAAAGGTTTTTAATTATTATAAGCATGTACAGTACAGTTTTTAAACAAAGATTTTGAATTTTTTGAAGTCTAACTAATTTGTTTGGTTCAGAAAGTAACTGATGAATGTAGTTTTTTTTTTTTTTTTTTTTTTAAACCCAAAATAGCTTGATAAACAACCAAAAAATTAATTATCAGCTTTTTAAAAAAGTTGTACTACTTAAGACTAGAAGAATAAAAAGGGTCATCATGATAAACATTTGTGGATATAAATATTTTTTAATGACTGATTACTTAATTTTTTAAAAAACTTTTCAGGTATTGCAGTCAAATGAGAGTAAAATACATCACATTAAAAATAAATTTAAAACTAAAAAAAAGAAAGAAAAAAAGAATATTTTTTTTTGGGGGGGGTATACTTTAAGTGTAAGTTACCATTTTTTATAAGATGTCAGCTAATATCTGCAGATAATTTTTGTGCAGAACAATACAGGGTGTCCGAAAAACACTGACCTAGGCTTTTATCCTTAAATATTGATCACAGGCATATACAGTCGAACCCTATTATAACGAACTTCAAGTGACTGAAAGTTTTGTTAGCTATATCCAAACCGCTAAGAAATACAATCGTGAAACAACAGGATAAAAAATTTCGTTCGTTATATACTGCATTGGCATGATGGAGTACAACTGTACAATAAATTACAAAGCTATGTTAAAATAGATACAAAATTTTACAAAGATTAAATATAAACACAAAATTCAAATTTCTATACAGCCTCCATACAAAAATTTCCAATAAGTAAAATGTGCTCCATACATTAATTAGGTGACAAATAAAATTTCTGCCTTTCATCATAAAAAGACTCAAGAGATATGAAAAATACCTGTTGACTCAAACCACTTTTCAATAGTTCTCAAAGAGAAAAAACAACAACAACAAAAACTCCAAGAAAGATAGTGTTCCAGGGGCTGTGTACAAATTATGAGAGGAAACAATGATTGCATGAATACATAATGCTTTTGCTGTTATTTGTATAGTACAGCCCCTTACCAACTTTGTTTAAACACATCTGAGACTTTTTATGATAAAGGTTGAAATTTTGTATATCACCTAATTAATGCGTGGGGCAAATTTTTTTGTATGGAGACATAAAATTTAAATTTTTTTGTTTATTTCATCTCCTGAAAATTTCAATCGATGCTGTAAAATTCTTTACCTTTTTTTTATGCAGGCCTCATTCTAGATGGGGTCAATGGGGTAAGCACCCTGATGGCCTTTATGTAAAAAAAAAAAAAAAAAAAAATGCAGCCTGTTGCCCTTTTTATAAAAATGCACCCTGTTGCCCTTTGATTCCAGTTCACACCCCAATGATAAAAAACTGACTCTCCTTCGCTCTTAAAGATTTTTGTTTTTTTCATATTTTTATTAAAATCTCAAACGTAAGTTTTGTTAGCCCTTTTATCTGTTCAGTTCAGTTGTGTCTATAGTTTTTATCATAATCTCCTTTCCCACTATTCCAATATTGCCAGTCTATGTAGGTGGAGCAGCTAATTATTAAAATCAACAGAAGAATACTTTAATGGTTGTATACTAGAGAAAAAAAAATAGTTATAGTTGTCTATTTTAAAATTTTGACAAACTGAAACTTAAAAGGGTTGCCTTTTAAGTTTCAACAAAAAGTAGGAAGAAAAAAATTTTTGGGGAACAAACTGTTTTATTGCTTTTCAAAATATTCGCCTTTAAGATTTATACACTTTTTCACCCGTTCAAACCAATTCTTGAAAGAGTTTTTTCACTCTGAAATTGATATCTCGAAACATGGTTTTTGAAGGTATCAACCGCTTCTTGAGGTGATGAAAATTGCTGCCCACACATTTTTTGTTTGATATAAGGGAACAAGAAGAAGTCGTTAGGCAACAAATCAGGAGAACATAGGCAACGAGACATTAATTTGATATTTTTATCCTTCAAATAATCAACTGTTTCATACTCCGTGTGGGAGCTGGCGTTGTCATGATGAAGAATGATGCGTCGATTTTTATTGTTTTTCCTGATTTTGTTGATGACTTTTGGCAAACAATTTTCTGTTTACCAGTTAGGTTAACAGTTTTTCAATCCTCTAAAAGAATGGTTGCGATATGTCCTATAAGGCCTAAGTAACAAGCAAGCATTTTCATGGAAGTGTTTGATGAACAAACAACTTTCGTGGGATTCGGTTCATCTGGAAACACCCAAACAGTGGATTGTTGTTTAATTTCCAGCTCATACGAATCTATCCAAGTTTCGTCACCTGTAACGAAGCTGTATACGGATTCCGAAGTTCCCAATTGAAATTTTTTTAGCATTTCCTTAAGCCATTTTGCACAAGCCTCTTTCTGAGCTTTTGTCAAATTTTACAAAATCCATTTGGAACAAATCTTTTTAACAGCTAAATGTTCATGCAAAAGCAAATGTATTGCAGTCTGTGATATGCCAAGGGATGCTTCTATCTCATAATATGTGACATGCTGATCTTCTTAAATCATGTTGTGTATTGCATCGATGTTGTCTGGAATCACTACCAATTTTGGTAGTTCTTCACGAGATTCATCACTGATGGACGCACGACCACGATGAAATTCTGCAAACTAATTGTAAACAGTCTTTTCTGATGGTGATTCAATACCAAAAGTTTACGAAGTGACACTAAGCATTCTTGTCGAGTGAGGCCTTTCTTAAAATCATAAAAAAATCATCCAATGGAAACCTTCGAGCTATTTCCAGTTGTTTTCACTCCCTGGCTTCTTTAGAACACTCGTGTAAACAAAATACGCAGGCAATTTCTATAATGCCACTGATTCCTAGATTAAAAAAATGTGAATTTTACGGAGAGTTTCAGTAGCACCTCCTATTGGTCGTTTGTAAAAACATAAAAGGCAACCTATGTATTAAGAGCTGCGTGTAAAAAATTTATCAACTTCACAATGGCCTCATTTACATGCATAAAAATGCTGAAACTTTCTCCATTTTCTATCCTGTTTCCCCTACATTGGAAAAACACCGGTTTCTTCAGTTAGTCAAAATTTTATTGATGATTCTCAACAAGGTGGTCAAATAACTCTTTTATTAAGATCGCTTTCTTATGCAAAATATTTACTTAATCAAACATGCTTTTAAAGTCAAACATTGGTACAACAGCCTCTCTGCCCAACCACAGCTTTGCGACCATGGGCTCTGAGGTGCGGATGCATAAGCCTCGGCCAGGTGGTCAGCCTGACGTGAAGATGCCAGTGTTTGACCCCAAGCAAGCTTAGTCTTCATTTTATCAAGGGAATGAACAGCTGACAAACATGCTTTTGCCTGTTTGATATATTTGGGTGATTGTTTTTGTTATTTTTTTTTAAACAAAAAGCCTTATTTAAAAATTTTTAAAATAAATATTGTCCTTAACGTAACTATTTATTAATTGTGTTAATAAGATAATTAACAAAGTTACTTCAAAAATAATTAATTCTTTTACAGTACATAGATTGATAATTAATTTATTAATTGTTTTACTCAATTTTGTAAAGTAAAAAAAGTTCATTTTTTACAAATTAGAAGTGCTTTTAATAGGAATGTTTAGTGCTCTTTTTAAGAAATACAATGCCTTTTAAAAATAATAATGCCCTTTTTGTATACCTTTGCGCCCTGCCCTTTTTCCTACCTAGAATGAGCTCTGTTTTATGTAAATTTCCTATTTACTGTATACTAGCTTCAAGGCAGCCATCTTCGCCACCCCCTAACTTACTGTTCTTTATACTCAGTGCAGTGTTGAATAAATTTCCGTACTCATTTCAATGAAAATCATGTTTCTTTTTTTTTAACCGACTTCTTATCCTATTATATCTTGTTGGTTTTAACAGTATTTGTCATTCAATTTATTTAGGTTAGGGTTGCTACACATTTTGGGTGTAATCATAAAACCGATGTTGAAACAGCAAACGGCTAAAATGTGCTTTAGCCCAATGCATGGTGACACTTTTTTTAGATGGGCGATTAATGTACGAAGTATTGTAAATTCGATATTTTAAAGCCATGAAAAAGTCAGAAAGGTCCTTAGAGAAACGAATAGTAAATTTATATGTTTATAATAGTGTTATTCTCTCCTCCAAGGAGAGATCTTGCATTTTTGTGTACACATTATTGTTATTCTGTAATCTAGCTACTGTATGACATATACTTGCTCCATTTGACGTCACTGAACTTTTAAAATGGATTTTTGCACATGCGTTATTGTTATTGCACTAATGTTTACATTTAGCTGTTGCTGTTCGCAGCATGGAAATATCATCTAATTTTGGTACTGCATAAGTTAGTGTATTATATAAGTACATTGTAATCCAACTACTGCATGGCATATGCTTGCTCCATTTGATGTCTGCTAATTTGGATTTTTGCACATGCGTTATTGTTATTGCACTAGCTGTTGCCCTTCACAGCATGGAAATATGGTCGATTTTGGTACTGCATACATTAGCGTATTATATAAGTAGATGTTTATGATCAATATTTAAGGAATAAAAGCCTAGCTCATTGTGTTAGTGACACCCTGTCTAACTACTATACACGACAAAGTTACATGACTAAACTTGAATCATTAAGATTATTTTATAGTATTAATCAGTATGTTAATAAGCTTTAATTTTCTTCAAAACAACTTTTTAGACATAATTTATTAAAAAGTAATATAATTT
This sequence comes from Cheiracanthium punctorium, assembly GCA_038373885.1. Taxonomy (NCBI): domain Eukaryota; kingdom Metazoa; phylum Arthropoda; class Arachnida; order Araneae; family Cheiracanthiidae; genus Cheiracanthium; species Cheiracanthium punctorium. The sequence continues at coordinate 305,510 of JAWZYV010000191.1, forward strand.
AGTTTAAAATTGTATGATAATATTCCAACCATTGTTATATAGTTATGAATAGTCATTAGACAGTTATTATTTAATCAAAAATTGATTTTGGCTAACAAAAAAAAAAACATGGTAATATACAGGGTGTCCCTAAAAGGTGGTAACAGGCTTTAATTCTCTATTAGAGATAAGTGGGCAAAGCAAATTGAAAAATTTTCAAAATAAGGTTAGAAAAAAGAATATGCTATGAAAAAAATTCTGTAGTTAATTTTCAAAGTTACACTTTCTAAATTTGTATACAGCACCCATACAAAAAAAAATCTCAGTAAAATGTGCCCATGAGGTGACATACAAAATTTGATTATTATATCCTTAAAAGTGTCAGAGATATGAAGATAAATATTACGCTGACTTAAACCACTTTTCAATGGATCTCAATGGTAAAAAATCACGTAGAATTATTGCATTTCAGGGGTCGTACCGACAAAAAAATCTTTTTTTATATTCTAGCAATAAACATTTACATTCAAAATCCTGCATAGCCCCCAATCAACTTTCTTTAAAGATATCTCTGAGATATTGTATGAAGAAAGGCTGAAATTTGGTACATCACCACATTAGTGTATGGTGCTCATTTTGCTATCTGGGAATTTTTTTGTACGGGGGTCATATACAAATTAAAAAGTAACTTTTGTAAATGAACGAGAGGCATTTTTTCTTAACAAGTCTTTTTTCCAACCTTATTCTGAACATTTTTGCAATTTACACTGTCCACTTATCTCTAATAGATATGAATTAAAGCCCGTTACCACCTTTTTGATATAAAATTGAGTAAAAGAACTATCCATGATTCAATAGAGTACATGATGGTAGCATAATTTTTGTAGCAGTCAATATATATTTATATCAGTTAGAGCATGGACAGATGGACCGACCAAATACTTTGCAACTTTTTTGGAAAGTGTTAAAAATTCAATCTTAAAATTTAGACAAATATAAGAAAGATTCTTCTATTTTTTTAACACCACCAAGTTTGATTCAAAGTTTGTGTACGTGAAGTGAATAATGCATTTTTTTCATCAAAATCTAGCATGGAATGACCCAGAATTATTTTTAAATTATATATTTTTGGGTTTAAAGCAGTTTTTGAGTTAAAAAGTGTAATTGAAATTAAAATAATAATTTTTGATTTAAATAATTTTTGTAATTTACTGTTAAATTGTCAAAATGTATAAATAAATAAAAAAGATAGATTTTTGCGTTCTTGTATGAAGTAAAAAGAAGTAATGTGAAAGCAAAAAATTTTGGTATGCAGATTTTTACAAAAAAATTGATTTTGACTATCTCTAAATTTACATCTAAGAATTTTTGCAAAACAGCTCACCGTATTCATGTATGTGTTTTTATATAAATGCATGTACAAACCATCTTGACCAACCACAAGTCCACTTTGATTAGTTTTTCCTGACGTCTGTTCATATGTATGTAACTCGCATATCTCAAAAACTATTAAGTCTTAGAATGTTGAAATTTTATATTTAGGATTGTTTTAACATCTAGTTATGCACCTCCCTTTATTGTTCCAATTGACAGGATAGTTTATTTACAGAGAGCCATCCAAAACATTTTCCATACATCATGCTCTATAAGCAGAAATTCATTAAAGTGTATTTTAGAGGTATTAGGTTATTTGTAACCAATCAAAAGTGATATATGCTGTTCAGGATTACAAAATGAACCTCTCCATCAAAAATAGTGTCTTTATTATTTACGGTATTTACCGTAAATAATAAAGACACCGCGTATACGTCGATCCTGCACTTAAGTCGACCCACCACTTTCCCTATCAAAACACTTTAATTTTTTAAGTACATTTATTCAAAATCATCTGAAAATAAAGTACTAAATACACAATAATAAAGATAATAATATACAAAAGTAGTAAATTAAACTGATGATAATGAATAATAATAATATGATGCTACTGACACTATGATATGGTAAAGTACTAATATATAAAGTTAAACTGATTCAAGATCCGATTCAGTATCGGACTCGTCAAACAATTCACAAAATTCCTTTGTCGTCATTGGCTCATCATGATACACATATTGGGTTAGGACCCTTTAGAAAGACCCTCACGCAGGGCACCCTACCCTTTGGCCTAGAGCCCACTGTAGCTAATTGGCCATAATCCCTCAATAACAACAACAGCATGATACACGTTTTTAATCTTTGTATTGCTACATTCTTCCTGACATGGAAATCAACCTTAAACGACGTCATTATGTTACGGAATGCGGGAAGCGAACAATTGTTTTTTAAAAGGGCATTTTTGACTTCTGATAAAAAAAAAATTAAAAATTCTTGTATAAGTTGACCCCCCACTTTAAACACCCCCTTTTTTTGATAATTGCAAAATTTCTCGACTTATACATGGGTAAATACGGTATAGTTCTTCTACCGGAATACTCAAAAGAATTTCAATACATTGTGGTAATGGCAGTTTTAGAGATAGTCATCCATTTCCAGCACAATACCATCTCATCATACAGTTAGCTAATAGTCTGATAACAGTACTGTGCCTCCCTCAAAAAATTGAATCAAAACTTGCCAAACTTGGTGATTTTTAGCTTATGTATGTATATGTAACTCGCATATCTAAAAAACTATTAGTCGTACAATATTAAAATTTTATATTTAAGATTGCTGTAACATCTAGTTGTGCCACTCTCTTTTTGGTTCCTATTTACAGGATAGTTTACTTACAGGGCTACTCAAAAAATTTTCAATACAAGTCTGCTGTTAATCACTATTTCGTCTATGCTCAAAATCTCACAAATTATCTCAAGTTTGTTGGTTTTTGGCAAAATATTGCAAAAAATAAGTGCCAAGAATAAATCAAACTGAACCCAGCTTGAGGATATCTAAAATATTTGGCTATGAATTATGACTTGGAGGGGAGGCCCAAAAAGAGCCGGGCACCGCGACCAGGGGTCTATTGTGCCATCCCCAAGCAATATGGTAAGTTCTAAGAAGGCCCTATGAAAAAGCCCAGTAGCAGATGCGAACATCAGCATAGACCTAATAGACATTTTATGAAGCTCCCAGGGTTCAATAATGTGATGCCCAAGATGCTCGAATCTATAAGCAGAGAAATACTCACACTCACAGAGGATGTGCAGAGCAGTTTCCTCCTTATGAAGACAACCACAACAACCCTCATTATGTTAAGATGCCTTTTAAGGAAACAGTGCCCAGTTAACAGACCAATAGCCCTATGGAGACTAGACCTGCTGAGACACAGTAGTTTCTTGCATCTATCACCAGGAAAGCCAAGATTGATCTCTTTGGCCTGCCTCTGGCCGTTACACTTAAGCCAGCTAGAATACTGAAAAATATTTGGCTAGAAACCGCTAAACCTTAGTATCATTGCAGTAATGCATCTCTTTCAAATGAAATAAGTTTAGATGAAGTTAACTGAAAATATTTATGTTTTAACAGATGTTCAAGGAAGTTATGTAATCCACATCAGATTTTTTTTTATATATTAAATAAATACTTTCACAATAAACAAGACTAAGTTACCCCTCTCCTTTTTTTTCAAACTTTTCATAAAATGTTTAACGGGATGAGTTGTTTCTTTTTTCTTATTTCTGAAAATGCAATTTCCAACTTTAAAAATTAAAATTATACATTTCTATTAATTTAATTGTATTTTTAAAAATATAGAATTTATATATCATAAACACCTACGGCAAATTTTATCAATTTAACACTTTCACTATTACAGAAATAGCAAATTGCAATTTAGTGAACCATTCTGCTTTAAAAATGTCTAGGTAAATCTATCAAGTAATGTGAATATTCAAGAGCTATAAAAAGCAAATTTATGTTGCCTTTATGCTAACAAAAAATTCTTGAGCATCGCATAACTTTGTTGTGTGTGCATTAAACTATATACATTTTTGATACACTTCATTCAAAAGAAATATACAACATTTCATTAATATTAAGATTTAGCATTTTCTCTTAAATACAGAAGATATTGTAAAGCTAGGTTCAGTTTTGGAAACTTATTTTCAGACCTTATTACAAGATTTCAATTTAACAACTAATATTTTTTCAGTTATGTGAAATACATATGTAAAGAAATGATGTCAAAACTAGTCAAAATGGATCACAAATGCATAAATACATATATAGATTTGTCACTAAGAAACTGAAGTAAATTTAGGGATGGTTAAATCAATTATTTTGTCAAAATATGAATATTAAACTATTCTGTGGTTACAATACTCCCTTAACTTCATACAAAAAAGTAAAAGTGGCTTTATAAAATGATTTTATAACCCTACTTCAATGTTTAAGACAATTATTTGCTTTTTATCCCTTCTCTTGTTAACAGATAAATATAAAAACTACAAAAAGTTCTGAAAAAATGCTCACCACAACTGATCTGCCAATTATTGAAAGAGGACCTGTAAGGGATATTAAATTGTCCATAATGTTCACTTTAGCAAGTCCATCATCACCAGCTTCAACATTTCCCAAGTCGCCAACATGCCTAGAAACAACACACACACACAAAAAAGTAAGAGAATCTGAAAAACTTTCAGATTTTAAATATGCACTAAAGTGCTATATTTAAAGGCATATCATAATCCATGTGCCTTTTGTATTTTCTTCCCTTATTCCATTAAGTTGGAAAGTTTATCATTATCCATGAGTGTGCTGTATTTTCTCCCTTGTTACATAAAAGACATCTTTGAAATCAAAATCTATCTTAAAATGGCCTACTAAAAATGTTCTACAATTTCTGCCAAGCATATTCCAACTGTATTTCATCGTTTTAAATATTATTTGGAATGTGCATCATAATCAATGAATGAGCCATGTTTGACTTCTTCGGGTTGATTTCTATTTTAACGCCCGACTCCCGCCAAGGTGGCAATATCTAAACTTATGCAGTTACCACAACAATTTTTTCTTTTTATGTGGCAACCTTAATTTAGAACTACAATGGTGATTTCGAACAACATGTAAATACAGCATTTCATCAATTATTATTTATTTTGGGTTGTCAATGTAATTTTAATAATTAAGTGGGTTCCAATTTCTTAAGTGGTGCGTTTATCGTTAATTTGTTCACTTTATTTTTCATCTAGTTTTTTTGGGAACGTTGAAACTCTTGCATAACTCCTAGAGACCCATGACTGCAAAGCCTTCCAAAAAGTGGTGATTTTTTAGCTGTCGAGAGTGGGAGCATTAAAATAGAAATCAACTCTTTTTTTGTTCCATAAAACACATCTTTGGAATCAAAATCTATCTTAAAATTGACTTCTGAAACAGTTTATAATCTTCGCCAAGCATATTCCAACTGTATTTTACCATTTTAAATACTGTTTGGAATGGGTATCATTCAGGTATTCCATGAGTGTGCCGTGCTTGTTTTTCTTTTTCCATAAAGAACATATTTGGAATTGAAATCTATATTTAAATTGCCTACTAGCACTATTTTAAATCTTTGCCAGGCATGTTTTAACTATATTTTCCTAGTTTCTAGCCAAAGTTGGAAGAAATTGCCAAGCTTGGTTCGGTTTTGAAGTTATTTTTTGGCAGCAAACTTGATGATCAATCATTAAAAATTGCAAACCTTGTGCAACTTTCAAGATTTTAATCCCCCCCCCCCCACTTCTGCATTATCTGCCAAACACATTTGAAAAGATCTTAACTGCGACAGTTCATGTCTACAAAGTCGCATAGACAAAAACCTGGGACTGAACGAAATAGCACCATAGTGGTAAAAAAGGAAATTACATATCTTCTAGTTAGAAAATATTTTAGGAAAATTAAAAATATTAATTTAACAAAAAAACTCAATTGTAAGAATTTGCTGGTAAAAGATTTCTAAAAAAAATCTAATTTCTCTGATATATACATCTAGCAACTTTAAGAACATAACATGAGGCGAAAATATATATATATATATATACATATATATATATATATATATATATATATATATATAACTTTTATTATTATCATTATTGTTTTTTAATGGTGGAAAGCCTGGACTGCAGCAGAAAGAGAATTGATTTTGGTTTTCAGTTTCTAATCCCATAAGCTCTATCCTGATTCTACCTTAGCAGCTGCTGTGCCAGATTTAGTTAATTTGATTCTTGTGAAAAGTACAAATTTGTTTAACTCCCTCCTCATATGAAACTACTTTCTCGTCAACTTCCATAGTACTTTCTTCATATCTATATTTTTGGAGTCTTTTGAAAGTTTTACACATAAAAAGGAAAATGTTCAGATTTCTATAACAAGAGATTTTAAAGCTTGTTAATCTGCCCCTTTCCTGAACATAGACATGTATTGGCTGTCATACGAAAGTAAATACAAGCCGAAACAAAAAAGTTCAACTAGGTATTTTGCTGAGGTTCTGTTGGGCAGAGAAGGAGAGAACTGCTTACTCACAGATTTTCCAATTCTGTTGTGTTTTCTGGCAAAGTGAAGTCCAGGCTTAAGTTTTACTGTTAGAAATCTGATGGCCATATGTTTAATCAGATATTTTTATGTTAAAGAGCTTTGTAGTATGACTCCATACAGATAATTCCATAGATAACAAAAGATTGAAATGCAAAATTAGGTTGTGCAATCTTTATGGGCATAGTGCATATGTTGTAACTGTGGCTACAACTATTTCTTTTTATAATTTTAAGTTATTTTGTGGGGGAAATTTAAAACAATTGAAAACAAACAAAAATAAAACACAAAGTATTAATTACTAACAATAATAGAAGTTGTATAGTTGAGAATCGGAGGACAGAGCATATTATAATATAATGAGCATAAATAAATAGATAATAGAAGCATAAAAAAAACCTTTTTACTATTATTATTCATAATAACTAAAAGAATCCTTATATCGTTAGAAAACTGATTTACATTTTTAGAAAACTGATTCACATTTTCAAATAAAATTTTAAGATTGCAAAGGATTTTGGGTTTTAACTGTCAGCAACTAGTTTCAATTTACACAATGAAATGTTTTAGACATGTTCATAAAAGTAATATTGATTTTTGGCATTAGGGGGAAAAACTTAACAGCTGGAAATGATGATCTATGGTTACCTGTTTTCATCTTCAGGAGCACCATGTTCTTTACCATGGGGATTAAAATGAGGACCAGCACTTATGCAACCTGAAATTAGAATAATCTATTAATCTTCTGATAAAGAATGAAATTTTATGCTTATGCATGAGATCTTGAATATTAAAAATCTGATGTAGACAACACAAGACGTGACTTCCTTGCACGTCTTATTAAAGCAAAAATAATTTCGGCCCACTTCATCTAAACTTATTTTGTTTCAAAGAGATAAATACTGCAATAATTGTAAGGTTTAGCAATTTCTAGCCAACTATTTCGATATCGCCAAGATGGGTTGAATTTAAAAAATTTCCTTCTGACACTGAATTTGGCGATATTTCACCAAAAGCCGACAAGCTTGAGATAGTTTGCGAGATTTTGGGGATAGCCAGAGTAGTCATTGACCACAGACTTTCAATGAATTGAATGTATCCATACACCTCAATGTATTTTAAGTCATTTGGCTGACCTTGTAAATAAATTACCTAGTTGATTGCAATCAAAAAAGAGATCCACAGTTAGACGTTACAATAGTTCTAAATACAAAATTTCAAAATTCTATGTGTAAAAGTTTTAGAGTTATGCAAAATAATTTTGGTGCCAAATTTGGCAATATTTCGGCAAAACTTGCCAAGGTCGACGACAAATGGTGAGATTTTAGGCATGGACCAAACAATGACTATCGCCAAACTTGGCAATATTTTGGACCAAACAATGACTGACTACAGATGTAATATATTGAAGATGTCCATAGACATTAACGTATTGAACTTCTTTTGGATGGTACTGTAAATAAACTCACCATTAGATTGGAACCAAAAATCAAGATGCACAACTAGATGCTACAACAATCTTATATAAGAAATTTCAACATTCTACGACTAATAGTTTTTGAGATTTGACAGTTAAATACACATACATGTACACCAAAAGTCACCAAGCTGTCGCCATGGTATGTACGTACAGACGGTATGGGAAAAACTGGTCAAATTAGACTCGCTCCTGGTCAAAATGAGTTGCAGACACATTTATATGAACATGCATGCTAGAGTATGAGATGCAACGAAAAAATTCTTAAAATCAAATTTAGAGGTATTAAAAATCGGCTTTTTCGTCGAAAGTTGGCCTCCAAAATTTATTAAGATCCTATTACTTCTTTATACTCCGTACAAGGAAGTAAAAATAGCGCTATTTAAGACCAGAATACATACATAGAATCATTTTGTTGACAATAGTAAATAAATGAAAATTTTCTTTTATGTACAGGATGTTTCAGCATTAGTGTTCAAACAGGAAGTGCAGGACACATTTAAATAACTTGAAATCATAGAGGAATGTAAGGTTGCAAACACTGCCTCAATGTAACTATGATAATCACTTAAAAAAAAGAAAAAAATCTGATGTGGACAACACATGACTTCCTTGCACGTCAATTAAATCCAAAATAGTTTTGGTACACTTCATCTAAACTTATTTTCTTTGAAAGAGATAAAATATCAGTAATAGTAAGGTTTGGCGATTTCTAGCCAAATATTTCGATATCGTCAAGCTGAGTTTAATTTGAAAGATTTCTTTCTGACACTTTATTTGGCCATATTTCACCAAAAGCTGGCAAGCTTGAGATAGTTTGCGCGATTTTGGGAATAGGCAAAGTAGTAATTGACCACAGACTTTCAATGAATTGAATGCATCCATACACCTTAATGTATTTAAAGTCATTTGGCTGACCCTGTAAATAAATTACCCAGTCAATTGCAGTCAAAAAAGATATTGAAAACTGTTAGATATTACAATAGTTCAAAATGCAAAAGTTCAAAATTCTACGGGTTAAAATTTTAGAGTTATATAAAATACAAAATAATTTTTGGTGCCAAATTTAGTGAGATTTTGGGCATAGACCAAACAATGACAGACTATCACCAAATTTAGTGATATTTTGCCAAAACTCGTCAAGAACAATGACAAATGGCGATATTTTGGACATGCACCAAACGACTGTCTATTGCCAAATTTGGCGATTTTTCGGCAAAACTCGCCAAGGTCGACAACAGACAGCGAGATTTTGGGCATGGACCAAACAATGACTGTCTACAGTTGTATTATATTGAAGATGTCCATAGACATTAAAGTATTGACATTCTTTTGGGTGGCCCTGTAAATAAACTCTCCAGTAGATTGGAACCACAAATCCAGATGCACAACTAGGTGTTACAAAAATCTTATACATGCAATTTCAACATTATAAGACTAATAATTTTTGAGATTTGTGAGTTAAATACATACACACGTACACCAAAAGTCGCCCAGCTTGGCAACTTTTGGCGTAGTTCTTGAAGAAGGCACGTGACCGTAGTCGGACCATTATCTAACTTATATGGCAGGGCGGTATTGTGCTTGAAATGGATAAATGCCCCTAAAATTGCCATTGACTGCTAATGTATTGGAAATCTTTTGAGTGTTTCTGTAGCAAAACTTTAAATGATAAAGACACTTCTTTTAATGGAGAAATTCATTTTGTAACTCTTAACTGCATATATCAGTTCTCAGTTGTTTGAAATAGCCCAATACCTCTAAAATACGCTTTAATGAATTTCGGCCCATAGAGTGTAATGTATTTCGAATTTACTGGGAGGTCCTGTAGATAAACTATCCAGTCGAATGGAACCGAAAGGTGAGGTGCATAACTAGATGCTACAACAATCCTAAATATAAGGTTTCAACATTCTACGACCAATAGCTTTTGAGATATACGAGTTTAATGAATTTCAGCTCATAGATCGTAATGAATTTTGAATCTTTTGGGCTGTCCTGTATATAAACTATCCAGTCAATTGAGACCAAAAAGGGAAGTACACAACTAGATGTTAGAACAATCCTAAATATAAAATTTCAACATTATACAGCCAATAGTTTTTGCGATATGCGAGTTATATACACACATACATACGTACAGACGGCATGGAAAAACTGGCCAAAATAGACTCGCCGCTGGTCAAAATGAGTTGCAGACACGTTTATATGATTGTGCATGCTAGCTTATGATGAGATGCATTGAAAAAATTCTTAAAATTGAATTTAGAGGTAGTCAAAATCGGTTTTTTCATCGAAATTTGGCCCCCAAAATTTTTCGGGATCACATTACTTCCTTATACTATGTACAAGGAAGTAAAAATAAGAACAATGATAATAAAGTTTTTTCTTGTAATTAAATTCTCTAAATGAAGAATATAATGAGATGCATAGAAAAAATTCTTAAAAGTAAATTGCCATTTGTCATCGTCCTAGGGGTGTTTTGCCAAAATATTGCCAAATTTGGAAATAGTCATTGTTTGGTCCATGCCCAAAATCTTGTCATTTGTCATCGACCTTTAAGAGTTTTGCCAAAATATCACCAAATTTAGTGATAGTCAGTCATTTGGCCCATGGCCAAAATAGCGCCATTTGTCTTCGTCCTTGGTAAGTTTTGCTGAAATATTGCCAAATTTGGCGATAGTCAGTCATTGTATGTTCCATGACCTAAATATCACCATTTGTCGTCGACCTTGGCGAGTTTTGCCGAAATATCACTAAGTTTGGAACCAAAAATTATTTTACATAACTCTACAACTTTTAACCATAGAATTTTGAAATTTTGTATTTAGAACTATTGTAACAAGATATTTTTGGCTATTTTGCTAAAGCCTTTGCTTCGAATAATAATAAACAGACCTAGATAAAATGCAAAACTGTCTGCGAACTCTAATATTTTCTTTAAAGTTTTCTGCAAAAAAAGGCTGTTTGTCTCCCGAGTCCTATATTGCAGCCAACAGCTAAACATTAGTTTAAAGTAGTATGCTATTTTGAAGTTCATATTGATGTTGATTATTTTGTAAACTCAAACATAATAAATAGATTTATTTACTGTTTTTTCAGTGATACAGTAGAATCTCGCTACAACGATATCCTCTATAACGATAATTCTCTCTATTACGATATTTTTTCATAATCCTGGCTGAATTCCCTTTAGATTACTGTAAAACAGTTCTCTGTATTACGATATCTCTCTATTCTAAAAAAAAGTAAAGGCCGCTGGCACTGTCAATAGTTTGTGGACCTATCTCCTCCTAAACCATTGAGATTTGAGTTTCGACTAAGGTACCCACAGATTCGAAAAATTCCGAGGAACCTGCTAAGCTGACTTAAATTTTGAAAATCGAATTATTTTAGAAGATATTAATAAAAAACTGAAAAAATAAACAGAATGGTTGCCAGATTTGGCATAAAATCATTCATTCCTTTGCAACAAAGCGTTTCCAAATATCTAGAATCGCGTGAAATTTACAAAGTTAACACAAAAAGCCTAATAACTTCTTCACTGTTTGCACGATCCGCTTGAAAATTTTCATGATCATGTATAAAAATATAGAAAACAATCTGCGCTTCTTTAAAAATCTGAAAATCCACCCGTTCCCTCCTTTTTAAGCGATTTTTCGCTATTTTCAGCACCATTTTATTTCCGAGAGTCAAAAAAGTAAATCATTTACGTGACAAAATTACCCTTTTCAAGTGAATATGACGTCACAATTGGGATTCAAATTCGTTTAAAAAAGCTTTTCCAGAGTACACAGTTTATTATCATTTTTTTTCACAAATAAATCGTTTCCATGGACATGAGAATAGCTGTGTACACAAAACAAAATCTTTCGATTGCGAAAAGATTCTGCGAGTTTCCAGAACAGCATGAAATTTAATTTGGGTATCTTTCTATTCTAAAAAAAAAAGTAAAGGCCGCTGGCACCGTCAAAGCTTGTTGCCTATCTCCTAAACCGTGGGGATTTAAATTTCGACTAAGGTGCCCACAGATTCGAAAAATTCCGAGGAACCTGATGAGCTGACTTAAATTACGTAAGTCAAATTATTTTAGAAGATTTTAATAAAAAACTGAAAAAATAAACAGAATGGTTGCCAGATTTGGCATAAAATCATTCATTCCTTTGCAACAAAGCGTTTCCAAGTATGTAGTATCACGTGAAATTGTCAAACATGAAGTAGAAATACACCCATTTTACGCCAAAATAAAAACTACATGAAATAAGTAACTCAAAATGTGTTACACAAAGTTGACAATTTTCAAATAGTAAGTTCGCTTAGACAACAGGAGTTTAGAATTAGCGATTATTCGTTTTTCCAAAACAGAATAACATATCTTGAAAATGAAAAATAATTAAAATGCAGATTATTTTAAAGCCGGTTCGGTCCAGCTGGATTATTTGCTACCAGTAGAAATATTTCGCGGCGTTAACTATGCCATTATAGCAGTTACAGTACACTTTGGATATTTGCTAGCGCAACGAGATGGTATAATTCGTGGTGCTAAGTACGCCAATCTGCAAACGATTATGTAAATGAAAAAATGGATAACGGTTTTCCGGTAACCTTAAATGAACAGTAATTATAGGTTGTGAGCATGTGTAAATCGCCAAATAATGAAAAGTCACCATTGGTGGCAAGCTATCTCTGTTCTGTAGCTTTTATTAATTTTACATGTACGCAAGTCGCCAAATAATGAAAAATCGCCATGGGTGGCAAATTCGCAAGGCATCCAATAGGTTTTACATTATTAAAAATGCAGCTGAAACAAGATGTTCTGATTTTATTACGCTTTAGCTCCTAATTATTATAACTTTTGAATGGCAACATTAAATATCATTGTGTTTCTGAGGAGTGTAAATAATTTTTCCAGCGATTATAAGCAGAGTCTGCACTCCAGGTGGAGTATAGCTCAGGACCCGTACAACACGGATTCCCATTAGAGATGAGACGGGCTCAGCCCGAGCCCGGGCCCGACTCGGGCTCTGTAATTCACGATTGCGTTCGGGCTCGGGCTCGTGAAAAATTTCTCCTTTGTTGAACATACTCCTTGAAACAGATTTTAAAAAGTGATTCATGGGATAAATAGACGTACTTATTTCAAAAAATAGCGGCACGGGGGACTAGAAGGTGTGTGAAGCTCCAAAACTTATTGTATCCTCTTAATGAAGTAGTTAATTTTATTTGTATTTAGCTGAAATTTCGGGCTCGGGCTCCAACTTTAATAATATTGCTCGGGCTCGGGCTCCAACTTTAATAATATTGCTCGGGCTCGGGCGGGCTCGGATTAAAAGTCTTCGGGCTCGAGCGGGCTCGGGCTTCAAAAAATGAGCCCGAACTCATCTCTAATTCCCATAACAAAATATCTTCCGTGTTATGCGGGTCTAATGTAGTGTGAAGTTTAAATTTTTATGTACCAATGAACATTTAAGAGCCAAGCAATGTGTAGCTCAGTAACATTCTATCGATCCAATCTTTGGGTTTTGTCTGTTGAAATTATGTCTTTTTTACGAATAAGCCTTATTAGGGGCCGAATGCCTCATACGAAAAGCGAGCGTAGAGAGTCTGGGGGCCTTGGCCCCTAGTCCTTTAAAATGATAATCCTCTCTACAACGCTGGTAATAATTATCCCTTACATCACAATAATTCTCTCTACTACGATATATTTTTTTTTCTACGATGCATCAGAAGCCCAACTCATGCACAGACATTGAAAGCTACACAAAGAAAGTCGAGGTAGAATGTGGTTGGAACGGGTTGGACCACGCCTCTGCCAAAGAACGTCTTCTATAAAACAATAGGTTTCGTTTTGCTGATGTAACACTATGGTAATGAGAAAGTGTATTTCTCGTAAGGTGGAAGGGCAGTTGGCATTTCCTAGATGACACATCTTTGATTCCTATCCCCCTCTTTAAAAAATGGTCAAGGATTCCTTTCACCGGAACTGATATAGAAAACAATACTTTCTTTTGTCAGAACTTGAGTAAGAATTTTAACCTCCGATAAATCCTATCGAGGTCGATTATTACACGAGGATATTTTATATTATTTATGAGTTTTGTTTACTTTGAAGTTTGTTTAGTGAAAATCGAAAGCAAATGGCTAAAAGAAAACAAATATCTATCGATGTGAAATTCAACATCATAAAAGATTTTGATAAAGGCATGAAGCAAAATAAATAAGGATAAATTAATGGGTATGTATTTTCAATTAATATCTAATACATTTTTAAAAATGCTTTTGCGGCATTCAGGTATTATTTATTTAGACATTATATATTTGTTATTCAAATATGCTATATAAATATTTATAAGCTATATCTCCGCTAGAATCCCTGGCGAGGCGGCAAAGGTATTTAACTAAAATTTGTGAGTGTTGTGAAAATTACTGAAAACTATAAACGTTGTGTAGCTTTCAATGTTTTTCTCCTTTTATTTAATATATATTACTTGCGAGGGTGTGCTGAATGAAAACAGAACACTTTCTGGTGACACAGCAGGGTATGTGATATATGAAGAACAAAAATCAAAAATCTTTTCGTTCCAATATCGATTCTCTCTATAACGATAATTCTCTTTACAACGATATATTATTTTGACCCCAAAATATCGTTATAAAGGGATTTCACTGTATATTATTATATTTTCATTATTTTATTTGCACACTTTTTTGTTAAAATTCAACAATAAAGAAATTTGAAAAAAAAAAAAAAATCAAAGCTGTCTGCAAAGTTAGAAAATTTTCTGCGAATGGCATTTGTGCATATATTATCTGGGTCTGATAATAAAAACATGTTTTATTTGTTATTTTCTTTATTCTTGAAATTTTTTTATTATATTTCAGATAAAGTATAGCGTAAGCTTGATATAATACAGTTTTATATAATAAATAATATTTCTTGAAAAAGAATACAAACCACAGCTAAGATATTGAATTTACTATAAATTTCAACAATATCCAGTATTAATGCAGTATGTGTTATGTTGGGCTTATACTGTCTTAGAATTAAACTTGTTTTCTCTTAATGGTAAATACAGTTATTAATTCTCATTTCAATTAAAGAATGTTTATTCACTGCTGTGTATTAATTCCTTAAAGATGTCATGCCTAAATTTTAAAATTGAATTTAAAAATGTAAATGAAACACATTAAGGCATCAAAAATGCTATGTTAACTCGTATTTACAGACCTATTGGTATTTTAGCATTTTGATAAATCTTTTCTGATTTAAGCTTTTTCTCTAAAGAACTTTTGAACTCAGCTTAAACCCAGGTGCAATTCCTGTGGCTGAACTAATCTGCAGATTCAAAGGTTGTGCTGACACATTTGTAAGTCCTAGAGGCTCATAATATAACTACAGGGTGGTTATTAATTAGCGTGAGGTGTTCAGAGCCCTCTAGCGAGTAAAGTATTGGACGAAACCTAACCAAATTTGATGAGTATGCATAGTAGACCATGGGATTTGGATTTAAAAAAAAAAAAAAGTTTCAAAATTTGCCACTGGGGCAATTTTGGCACTGTAAAAGTGCCCCAGAGATCCCCCGATCTCAATCCTTGCGATTTTTGGTTGTGGGGATTTCTTAAAGGTGTTGCATATCAAGGACATGTCTCCAATATCGCAATGTTAAAGGATCGAATAACGTTACACGTGAGGCAAATCAACTCTGATATGCTGCGAGCGGCAGTAGAAAATGTCGTGCATCGTATGCAGTTATTGGAATTCACCAATGGTATGCATATTGAACCAAATTTGTAAGTAAAATTGATGTTCGCTGTTTGCCGTATTGTTTATCAATTAACCATTAAATATTTACGTTAATACACTTTTGCAGTGCCAAAATTGCTCCAGTGGCAAATTTTGGAACTTTTTTTTTTTTTTTTTTTGAAATCAAAATCCCATGGTCTACTATCCATGCTCATCAAATTTGGTTAGGTTTCGTCCAATACTTTACTCGCTAGAGGGTTCTGAACACCTCACGCTAATTAATAACCACCCTGTATTTAGGGTCACCTGATACATTTTAAGAGCAAAGAAAATAATGTAAAAACTTATATGTTTAACTCAGGTAAGTAAAATTATATTCGCAAGTAGGCGCAAGGTCTTAAAAAAGCAGGACCCAATGATTCAAAAGAACAGGTCCTTTGTGATTAAAAGAGCTAAAATCAATATAAAGTGTGGTTTTCAGTAGGAATAAAACTACACAATTCCATGGGGGGTTATGATGGTAACATCCACCCCCATGCTTGAAGATTTCAGTTTCGAAATGCAAGATTTGGTTTCCAAAATGTGATGGTTAAAAGTGGGCATCATACCAACGGACTTCTAAAGAGAATTCAATAAAGTGAGTGGGAATTGAGTGCTGAAGTGGCCAAGACTGCTCTGAATATTCTACAATTTTCCACTAATGAAAAGTGTGTAAGAATAAAATTAACATTTTGAAGAATGTTTGAAAATGCTATAGTATGTTCTACTAACATATTTGAGAATGCTTTAGAAGGTTCTGGATCTTCAAAATCAATTTCAGTGTGTTTTTGCAGACTCAGAATGTTTGAACTACACAATATTTCTTTATCTTCAGGAAACTGCATACTTCACTCTTTTTTCCCAAGTCATTTAAAAATTAAATTCTCAAAACTTTGAGATGTTCTTTTGAAAAAATTTAAGATTTGACTTAAACATTTAAAAATTTTTCATAATAATATCATATAAAATTTTGTTCAGTTTTAAAAAAGTAAGCTGTCATCCTAATGTGAAGAATGAAGAATTCAGCTAGTATTTACCAAAGTGTGAAGCACACTTTATTAAATACTAGCCGATTGAATAATTCAATCTCTGAGTTTACAACTATTTTAATAATGTATTTATGATTCTTAAATATATGTAATGGAAAGTTAAACAGAAACATTCAGAAATAATTTTAATTAACACATACTTACCATTGGTATTATCCCCAAACTCATGGATATGGAATCCATGAAGGCCTTTGCTTAGTGAATTAATTTCACCTGTTACTGTGACTGGACTACTTTCATTCTATAGAAAATACACAATGACTAAACTAAAAAAACTTTTAAGAAATTAAAAAAATTATTTAGCTAGTAAATATTATAAATACCATATGAGTACATATTTTTAGAATTCCATTACGCTGCGGAAGTTATACATATTTTTAGAAAGTGATTGTATCAACCTTTCAAGTTATTAGGCAAGCTGGAGTGTTTAGGCTGATTAATTTTTTACCAACTATGCAAAAAATTCCAGAGCTGGGGGTCGAACCCAGGACTACCGCTTAACATGCGGATGCTCTATCACTGAGCTACACTGGGACGATTCCCAGATGAAATTTCTCACTTTAGAACCATTGGCATTTATCATCTTCCTCTGCAAACCACAGATGAAAAAGATGAAACAATTAATTCGTGACAACTCCGTTATGCCGTGGAAGTTATACATATTTTTAGAAAGTGATTGTATCAACCTTTCAAGTATATTAGGCAAGTTGGAGTGTTTAGGCTGATTAATTTTTTACCAACTATGCGAAAAATTCCAGAGCTGGGGGTCGAAACCAGGACTACCACTTAACGTGCGGGTTTTCTACCACTGAGCTACTCTGGGACGATTCCCAGATGAAATTTCTTGCTTCCAACTTGCCTAATATACTTGAAAGGTTGATACAATCACTTTCTAAAAATATGTATAACTTCCGTGGCGTAATGAAGTTGTCGTGAATTAATTGTTTCATCTGTTCCATCTGTGGTTTGCAGAGGAAGATGATAAATGCCAACAGTTCTAAAGCGAGAAATTTCATCTGGGAATCGTCCCAGAGTAGCTCAGTGGTAGAGCACCCGCACGTTAAGCAGTATTCTTGGGTTCGACCAGCAGCTCTGGAATTTTTCGCATAGTTGATAAAAAAAAAAAAATTAATCAGCCTAAACACTCCAACTTGCCAAATGTTATATTAGGCAAGCCCCCTGAGTATTTTAGGGGGTTTAAATACACCCCCTCAGTATTTTTAGGGGTGTATGTATGTCATAGGCATAGAGTTATAAGGGCTCGTGGGGCTCGAGCCCTCCCCCCCCCCCACCCAATAAATTGTGAATAGGGGCTGAGCCCACCCAATAATTTACCACTAAATACAGAAAACTAATTTATACTAACATAAAAAAAAGTATTCACGCCATTTACAAACGTTTAAGAAAAACCTTTACTTGTACTTTTAAAAATTTTCTTCTTTTGATTTCAATCATGATTTAGTATTCGTTATGATGCCACGTAACACATAATGTTACTATAAGCTGCCCGTGCCAGGCTCTGGTTAATTAAAATCAGATTATGCAATGCAAAGTATGAAATGAAGAAAAGTTCAGATGTGTCTAAAATGCACTATCTCATCAAAAATGTTCTTTTTTCCTCCTGTGGATTTTTTACTTTGCTTCTATTTTTAACTTATAACATAGTAGGAAGATGCTAACATGGATACTTACCTTACATAGGTGTAGAATTCTAAGAACCCATAGAGCTCGAGTACCTCCAATAATTTATACTTATATATAGTGAGTCATAGCTGCCAACTACTATGGAACATAACTAACCATTTTTTGTAAATAGTATATGTTTTAGTAATTATTTTCAAAATAGTAACCAGCTCGCATGCGCAGCACATAAATTTTGCTATATTTTAAGCCAAAAAATCATGTAGAAAAAGTGGTTAATTATATTCCGTAGTAGTTGGCAGCTATGATAAGTTATATGTATGTGAATCAGTGGCGTAGCCAGAAATGTTTCATGGGGGGGGGGGGGGTTTACGCCTTCTGCAACTCACATATATGTATACGGGTGTATGATAAGGGAGTGAAGAATATACATTTTGTATGGCAAAAAATTCCTCATGGGGGTGGTTATGACCCCCCTAACCCCCCCCCTTGGCTACGCCACGGACGTGAATATATGTGGTTGTGGGGCCCAGCACCCCTAATAATTTTGAAAACTTTACGCTTATGATGTATGTCAGGACTTGAGTCCCCACCAGTGCTCTATATTGTTGCAGAATAACTCTGCTTATTTCCTGGATTCATCGTTTTAAAGTCCAGTTGGTATAGAAAGTTCTAGTAAAAAGTCCACTCGTCAGGATGGAACACAAGCTTTATTACTTCTAGAACTTCGTCGAACAATCAGCTGAACAAAATTCACAAGCACAATCAGACAGTAACGTGCTTTTAACAGTCCACTTAGATCAGAAGCTTTCACAAATGCTGTATTTCTCACACAAAATAAAACACTTCCACAGGTAAATTCAGTAGAAATATATGAGGGATAACACTAACACTCCCTCACAACAACAACAGTGGTGGCCCGTGGTCAAAAATGTTAGTGCAGCTGGAAACATATGAGCCCCCCCCCCCGTTCTCCGGACAGGAATGGGAAATCTTTGTTACTGAATTCGAAGGCTGGCGGATTAAGCAATTAAGCCCTCACCGAAGATAAAAAAAAAAAGAAATTACATAAAAAATGTAAGAGATCCTATTTTACTTCCATAAAATGGACACAAATTTCAACCAGCTGCTCTTATCCTCAAAATTACATTAATCCGTGTCTGATTCAAAATTTCCTTAGAATTTTCTTTTGTAATGATAACTTGAGAAGAAAAGAAAAAAAGAGAAAACTTACTTATTTTTTATAAGTCAAATCAATCCTCTCTTTATTTAAACTTGCGAATCGGTCAGCGATGTCCTCATAAAAAGGCATTATTTTAATTCAGATACCAATATTTTTAAAAGCTCTTTAAAATCCCCCATGTTTAAAGAATTTTCTCACTCGCCATGTCCTCTAAATGCCAGTTCTTGCTTACTTAAAACCAATGCTTTGATGGGTAATTGTATGAAGCATCTATTCAGGCTTTCCTTCTTGTTAAATTCAGCAATATAAAGTCGCGATTTTTCCTTTAATGCATCAGCAATTTAGTCCCACTTCTTATCAACTCCTTAAATTTTAAAGAATTTTTTAAATGTTCGATTGAGCTTTCATGTGTTTTACATGCTCGCGTACAACGCTCTTTTTTATCTCAACGATTAAACTCGGCCAACAAAACATTTTTTTGTAAATAAAAACTGCCACATAGCCACGAGAATAGTGCATACCATGATGACTGGAAGCTATGACCATGCTGAGACGAATCTGCTTTTTGCTTATGAATGGACAATTTTGGTGTCCATCTATTTTCTTTTAGTAGTTGCCGTTTATCATCTTCTTTCCATATGTTAAACAGAGTTTCAAGCAAGACGCAAACTGGATCATAACGAGGCTCCATGTTTCACGACAGTTAAATCAAATTCCAATAACACATGGACACAGTAGTAACAAATAAAGCTAAAAACTTCCAGGCTTCCCCTCCCCCTCGAAAAACTATTGCTTCCATTAGAATGGGCTAGAACATATATTCTCTGTGTCTTACCCCTTCCCTCACTTCTCGTCCAAGCCAATGAGTTAGTCGAATTCACAAGTGCAGCCGCAGTTAGAAAACCTTTCATCAGCTGAATCTTAGCTACATACCCCCTATGCTGGAGAGACTGCT
The DNA here is from genome assembly GCA_038373885.1 of Cheiracanthium punctorium. Classification (NCBI taxonomy): domain Eukaryota; kingdom Metazoa; phylum Arthropoda; class Arachnida; order Araneae; family Cheiracanthiidae; genus Cheiracanthium; species Cheiracanthium punctorium. The sequence goes on from JAWZYV010000191.1 coordinate 326,066, forward strand.
TACATAGTCGTTGCCATGGCAACGGTGCTGCCAATGTCTTTATGAGCTCTGAGGGCTGTATCAAAGACTTTCGCAGTTGAATTGCTGGAAGATTAAAGGGCTTTTTTTCTGAATGAGCGTTCCGGCAGTTACTACAATACTGTTTTTTTTTTTTAAATATACCATATGAATTCCATAATTCTAATCTGTATTTAAGAAAATTAGTAGAATAAATTATTTTAAAGTATGTGCTAATAATTTCAAGTGCAGCCCGACAGTACTTGCTATATCCCACGAGCCACCACTGCTCAACAATGAAGAATTGACACACAACACTTAAATATCAGCTTCGAAAAGCAAGCAGAAACACCGCTTCTATAACATCAATACACAGCCTTACGCTTTGGCAGAACGGCATCTGCTTCGCTCTCAGCCTACAGCAATACTGACTGGACGGGAGCTCAATCTACACTGACTCTTTTGGGGCAGAGCGCTTGTATTTATAGAAGAGGCAGAAGCTACAAGAACCTTCCAGAAGAATCTATTTCTCGAAGATTCCACTTAAAGCAGGAAATGTGATTGCATCATAGAAGGGTCATTCCATGTCAAGTCAACACACTGATTCAGACTTGATGTCTCAGATTTTCATAATTTTTGGTATTCAGTAATATATCATTAACTTATGAAAAAATATCAAATTTCAGTTACGTAGCACAATTATTTTTGAAGTTATTAATTTTTAAAGATTTAAATTTTTATGAAAAAATTCATATTTTGGCACCTTTAGATGCCTATAGGCTGACAACCTGTGATGGTATAAAGCTGAGAGTGGTCTCATTTTAAAGTTGTTGAATGGGGCTTTAATATGATATGCCACAAGATAGGGGTTACAATTTAAAAAAATTTAAAATTTAAATTTCTCAAAAAGTGGCAATTTTAAAAATTCTAAAATAGTATCATATATAGTTTGTAATGTCTTAATACATACAGCAAAATTCTATCATGGGATCTCAATGGGATAAGGCCATACTGTGCTGCAGAAATACACGTGTTGTGAAAAATACCAGAATTAGTATCATTTCAGAAAATTTTGAACATTTCATTGAATGAAACAAACACCACATTTCACTGAAACAAGCAATGGCTATTACTTCTACAATTTTTTTTTTAATGGAGTAAGGTCACAGACTATAGACACTTACCATTAAAACTCCAATATTATGAGTAATGTTAAAGGTTAACAAATTAGTTCATCGAGACTTCAATTGTTGGAAGATACCCACACATTTGTTCACTTCACTGTCTGGTAGACTGTATGTTCCGCTAGTGTGTATGACGGGGTTAACTTTGCATATCACATCTGCAAAAGGGATCCACAGTGTATCAGGCGGTGACGGTGCGGTATATATAAATGAGGGGGATGGACCTGAAGGATGGAGGAATATAACTTGCACTTTGCAATCTTCATCTTTATCAAAAACATAACTCAACCACCAAGTGTCACCATAGATTGATGTTACATACCCACTAAGATTTGCAAATAATATCTGCTGCACGTCCTTTACAACAGGAAATATGCTCAAAACAACTGCAGAAGAAAATAATTTCACATTTACTTTGGTTCCATATTTGAGAGGTATGAAGGCATGAAATTTCTGGGTGCCTGATATACTTACAGTCGTATTGTATCGGTTGGCCCATTGTTCTTCAGTTTTAATGTATTCTTCAAGGGTCACAAATACAAAGTCTATGTTAGATATGTTCTGATGTGACCATTCAAACAGTTGCTTTGCATCCATAATTTGTACCCATCATTACGTAATCCAATGGGATTTACGTTAGTTATTAATATATTTGCATATTTGAGTAAAAGGGGACTTGTAGGCTAATCAGCTTCAGTTTTCTTTTAAAGAGAGGCTTCCAAACATAATACTATAAATTAATCATTTTGTTTTATTAATTGTGTTCTGCACACTGCATAGAAAAATTAGTAATTAAAAATAAAATTTTAATAATTTGGTACGTTATTTACAAAACGTGTATTTCTGAAACCCAGTATCTCCTAATCCCATTGAGATCCCATGGTAGAATTTTGCTGTATGAATTAAGACATTACAAACTATATTTGATAATATTTTGGAATTTTTAAAATTGCCGCTTTTTGAGAAATTTAAATTTTAAAATTTTCAATTTTTTAAAATTGTAACCCCTATCTTGTGGCATATCATATTAAAGCCCCATTCAACAGCTTTAAAATGAGACTACTCTCAGTTTCATACCATCACTGGTTGCTAGCCTATAGGCATCTAATGGCGCCAAAATATGAATTTTTTCATAAAAATTTAAATCTTTAAAAATTAATAGCTTCAAAAATAATTGTGTTACATAACTGAAATTTGCTATTTTTTCTTAAGTCTGTTATATATTGCTGAATACCAAAAATCATGAAAATCTTAGACATCAATTCAGAAAATCTCCCAAAATTGTGTTGATTTGACATGGAATGACCCAGAAGAAAAATATTCGACTATGATCCATGGTAATGCAGAAAAACTATCTTTAAAGGCCCCATTGGAAAAATTTTGCCAAATGACCAAAATGTTGCCAAGCTTGGTGACTTTTGGTCGCCAGCTTGGCAATGCTACACAAAGTATGTAAAAGATTGTTTTTTTTAACACACCTTTTTTAAGATAACGCACATGCCTTTTAAGAGTTACAAAAATAGAGAGTCAAATGAACTCAATTTATTAAACATTGTTTTCTTTTTTATAGTACTTAAAAATAGAATGCTCAAGGCCAGTTATAACTATCAGTAAAATTAAACTAACCTAAGAATAAATGATAACATTCTATTTTTCATTTCTTTGCAAATAATTTTAATATGTTTTGAAGTAATAAAAATGATGGATAAAAGTTTACAGACGATATCTATTGTGAGCAGTGAATAAAAAAAAATAAAAGGTAAGTGTTTTTTTTTTTTTTTTTTTTTTTTTTAAAGAATCTTTAAAATTCACATTGAAACCTTAAACATTGCAAATTGATATTTGATGTTTTTGTTAGTGCTATCTATGTGCTATTCTAATCATACTGACTTTATATGAGGTGTACAACTAGGTTGTTTAATCCACCAATGTTTTTTTGAGTTGAAAATAGGCCAGTGTTTGCCCAGTTTACATTAGCTGTACAACTAGGGCGCTTAATCCTCTGTAATTTTTTTAGTTAAAAACGGTCCACTGTTTGCACATTTTAAATTGCCTGTTACTGAATTTGCTGACGTTTTTTAGGTTAAATATGGATGGTGTATTTTGTTTTAATGTTTTTGTTAGTGGAATATATGTGCAATTTTGATGTGTTAAAATACTTTAACTTTGCTGACTGTGCAAAATAGTTGGCGACAGTCACTGGGGCTTAGCAACCGCCAAGCTCCAGCGACTGTCGCCATGCTTACATGGGGTGAGCATCGGCTTGTACATGATTTTACCAATACATTTTATAATTCATTATTATATTTATAAAATTAGTAATGTGTGTGTGACAACTGTCATCTACAAGTTGATGACTAAGTTTAACTAGTTTGGATTTATGATAGCTGTTAGTGCTTGGTGGATACTAACTTTGAAAACAATCATCAAGGTACAACTAAAATTATCAAGAATATTTTATGCTGTCTTCAAGCATTGAAAAGACTGACAAATGTTACTTAGGCAATGATTGCACCAACACGCTTGGCGATTGAAATTCGGTGCCCTCTATAACTCACTGGCACTACTGGATTTCATAAAAAGTAAAACAGTCATGAAAAGACGTTTACAAAAATACACACACATTAAAAAAAAACAAAAAAAGTTGCATTAAAATTAAGATTAAAATTAACCTGCTTGTTGCGAAATGAAGAGCTTTTAATGAATGTGACACATTTTCACACACACCATTATACTTCTTTTCTTTTTCACTTGAAAGTATTTCATACCCATTTTGGCATTTTGTTTTACACATGCATCAGGGCGCGACTGAAACACTTATTTGTGCTCAAGGCACTTTTCAAATTTTGTGCCCCTATATACAGCTGGTTCAATTGTTGTGGCCCTACATATCACCGTAAACTAAATTTTTTGGCCTATTTCTGAATGAGTGCCCAGGACTTGTGCCCCAAGTGCCGGAGCGATAATCAGGTCCTGCATACACTAAGTGACCAGACGTCCTGCTTTTAGCTGAACACTCCTGTTTTTTACCTATATGTCCTGCTGTCCCCACAGAACCCTAAAACATCCCGATTTTAAAATTTTGTCCTGCCTAAGTCCTACGTTATGAAAAATAAATTGGGAATATATTATTATGAAAATGATTGTGTTATTTATAAAGTTTTTTGTTACTTGTATTTAATAAGTTTTTTTTTTTTTTTTTATTGATGAAAATTATTGTTTTATAACATAATTTAATATATACCTATAATCAATGGATGGTGATTCTATAGTTAATGTTAGAAAGCAAACTATTTTGGTAGGTTATCCAAAAATTAACTATAAAATTATTTAAAAACTAAGTTTATATAATAGGGCTAATTTTATTTGTATATATTTTCCAATTCCTTTTTCTTATAAAAGTAGAAAATCATATTATGTGAAGAGGGAAAAAAAATCTTGGGAGGGGGGAGGATTTTTTGGATTGATTTTTACCTCTACCGATTATGTGGTTTAGAAATGTCCTGATTTTCGGTACAGAAAATATGTTCACTTTATTAATTATGCCAGACATTTTATAGAATGCCGGTGTTTTAAATTTGCTGAAGTATATTACCTCTTGATTAAAGAAAATAGTGCCTTTTACTTTCTCTCCTGTCAGCACGCACACTGCTTTCATTTTATTTAAAAAAAAAACCTAATTAAGATTAACGGAAAACTTTTATTTTCTTTAATGTAAGGATGCAGGGGCGCAATGGTAATTATTTGGTATTGGTAATGTCGTCTGCATCTGCAACTTCCTCCCCCCCCCCCCTCTGCGTGCGATTACGATTATCTGATGCTTGCTGTTTGTACAAATAGTGAGGATACATCAAAATCAATGAAGTAAACTCTGACAAAACTGCTTAAATAATCCTAGTGATCATTTAATTGTACTAAAATCCTAATTTATTTTTTAAATAAAACATGAATGCTTTCCCGAAAATAAAATTTTATTTCAGGCATTTGTTTTATTAGATTATATTTTTATTGATTACGTTATACGTACGAAAATTATTTTGCCGGTTCATTGGTTATTCTGTGTATACTGCCGACTAAACCAAAATAAACATTTTACTTTCGTAAAATTTTGCTTTTTCTTAGTTCTTTTCTTAAAGAAGAAATTTATAAAAATGATTTTTAAATATTGTTTCCGTCTGAATTTATGCTATAGTAGTTCTATTATTCCGAAGACTTATATGTCGGCTCAAAGTAAGAAAGATTTTGAAGCTATTATGACATACAATAAACTGCGAAAGAAGCCTATAACACAAGATCAAAGATTGTCTATGTCAGAATTAAAGCAAGCAAAAAAATACTTTGACCAGGTTTTGGAATACAGAAAACGGTCAGAAGAAGGATTCAAACCGTCAAAACTGTTTATGGTTTGGCGTATTGCATCACTTGTTGGTAGACCAACATGGGAAAAGCAAGCTATAATTGATCTTGGACTAGTTGATCATAAAGTTAAATATGCCATTGTTAAAAATACAGCATCAAACAATGAATTCTTGTGGTCTATTAAGCATCTTATTAGGGTAAAACCAATTACTTTTCCCAATGGCTTTCCCACGGAAGAGGATTTTTACAACACTTTTCTTAAGCAGAGTGGTGAGCTTATTATTGATGATAGGCTTCATGTGGATTGTAAAGAATTAGAAGAAGATGAAGAACTAAAAAGGAAAACTTGGGATTATAGAACAATTAAAGAAGATTTACGTTTGATGTGGCATCTAAGTTATCCAAAAATGTATTGATATCAAGAATCAGTTATAAAGCTGTTCCAGTTAGTAGGATATTCCTTTTGTTTTCATAGAAAAGAATTACGTGTAAAAGTAGAATAAATTTCATTGCCTTTTACTGCATATTTTTTATTTCTGCCTTCAAGACGGGAGCTTGTAGGATTCTTTTGAGTACTATTTTGGTTACATTGTGCTCTCAGAGCCAATAAAATGAAGAAAATCTAGTTTTCTTATGAAGTAGAGTGTTAATAAGCAGAGTTGGACAAAATACATCGAAAATATATTTTTAATACAAAATATCTACATTGATTCAAACAGAAAATACTTTCTGAGTTTAAAAAATGCAAAATACCAAGCACATGTATTTTCAAAATACATGTAACATTTTAAAAGTATTTTAATTGGAAGTAAGCTAAATTTTATACTGAAGATCCTAGTTCAAATATATTTTAACATGAAAAAAAAAAAAAAAAACCATCAGAATAGTTGTGTTAACGAAACACTATCCTTTTTTTTTTCTTTTTAAGGAAACCTTTAAGATTTTACCAGTATAATTATAAGATACGAAACAAACCATTTCTGAGAAATTACATTGATACTCAAAATGTAATTAAAATAGTATTATTTTAGCATGTGAACAATGTACATTAGTTTGCATCACAATAATTTGTAAAAACTTTAATTTCCAGAAGTCATAGTATGCAAAATGAACCTCTACTTTTATGTACTTTTTATTTAATGATTTAAATTAAATGTCTGAACTCAAATACACAGTTTAATCAATTTTATTATAAAGTTTTACCTTTAAATGAGTCTTAAAATTTATGATAGATTTAAATGTTATTCATATTATCGTAGTTTTCAGTTTTCATAGATGGCATTTGGCCTTAACTTTTTCATTTCATTCTACAAACAAAATTTGGAAACACTTTCCCCTAAGAAATGAACACACTACAGGTTTCAAAATAATCTAGAATGGAAAGTTTGATTCATCTCATCCTGATATGCATGCCTGTCGAGCTAACGATGTGATCTTTGGGATAGTTTTCTTAAGATGCAACGTGAATACGCATTAGAATTACTTAAAAGTCCTCCACCCAAGGCATTCCCATTCTTCGGCAGATAGCCTTTGTGCAGCTTTGTCTTAGCCACACCTAACCAATAATCCATCCTATTACGGCAGAAATACTGACAGTCTTATTTTTCTGCATCGTAGCAACACGGCTACAAATTACCTTAAAAATTGCAATAAATGCTACTCAAATGTGTTTTTATTTCTTTAGGTTTCGTTAGCATTTGTAAATCTATAAAAATTCCTAAACCAAACATCATTTTACTGTTCTAAATAGGAGTGCCTGTTCTAAACAAGATTCCACCCCCTTTTTTTGACTTGTTGAATTTAATGGTCACAAGTGATCCTAACGCGTCTTGAGCTGCCAAGTGTAATGCTTCTGCATAATGATGCAATGGATCAGATACTGAATATCCAGCCAAGCTTTCAACCGGTTATCCAGCAGCAGTATGTTTTCTTGGTACTTACGTATTATCCTGGTGGTCATTCTTGCCAAACTTTTTACATTAAATATGCTGGCAAACTGTTGCCAATCATATTCTGAACCATCAATAATTTCATGTGTCCCGACATTTATCTTGGCATAAAATCGCTCATATTGGAGACTGCCGGGATAATACATAAGTACCGTTTTCTTCTTTTTCTACTTTTATTTTCACTAGTTTTCTTAAATCATTCAGCTGTTACTTTTTTCTTTAAATTTTCTTATTAATTTCAAATAATTTAATTAAAAAACCAGAAATCTCTTTGGGATTGTTTCCCTGAAATTAGCACCAGTTTTACTGCAATTAAAGCTGATACAAATAACAATGTCATTGATGTTCTCCTTTAAGAGTTAGTTAAATAAGTTAAACAACCTGTTCTTGAAAGAAAAGCATCTTAAATCCAACTACTGGAAAATCAATGTCAATTTATTGGGAGGGGGGACGTAACAAAATTCTTACCAAGCTTGAAAAACAGTGGGATCTGTAATGTATTCTGTATCCAGTGCTATTTACATATCGATGTTTGTGTCGACATTTTTCATTTGGTGATCATTCTGGCTACATCGTGGGCGATGCACAGCGGGAGTGAAGTACCCTGCCGATGGTAGTTTTGACTGGCAACCATAAAGAAATGTGTATCGTCAGTTTGGGAATTTGAAATTGGTTCATGTTATGGATGGAAAGGAATGAAATATGTTATTGTATGAAAAGAAAGTGTGTATGTGTGTTTGTTTGAAAGGTAGTGTGAATATTAAACTAAATAAAAGAAAGCCTGCTGGTTTTATGTTATAAGCCAGTGGGTGTTAGGGACAGTTAATAAAAAATATAAAGGTAAGTGCATTTTTTTTTTTTTTTTTTTTTACGAATCTTTGCAATGTTTAATATTTTTTATGTGAATTTTAAATTGATATTAAATGTTTTTATTTTTTGTTCTATTTATGTGCTGTTCATACTGACTTATACAGTGATGTTAATTCTGCGCCGAGCTGCGCCGAAACACAAATTCTTGCGCCGAACTGCGCTTTTAGCCGTTTTTTGCGCCGGTCTGCGCCGAATACGTCATTTTGACTCTTTGTTAAATTTTTGCCACGCTCATTTATCTTTTAAAGCGTGTATGGAAAGCTAGTTAGCAATAAAGCAAGATTTAAACTGCATACGAAAGCTGCATTCCGAAGCCATTCTACCCGCCCCGGATCGGACCAGTCGGGCTTTGTTAGTCACCTCAATCAGGGCCGGCCAGATAGGCAAACAAGTAATCATCGCAACGGGCACCGTTTTTTGTTTATGAAGGGGCACGATTTCCAACTTAAAATCATAATAGCAATTTTGAAAAAAGTAAAAGGGACGTCTTTTTCTACGTTTGCAGGGTGGAGTGGGTGTCATGTACCGCAGGGCCGCCCCTGATCTAAACCAGACCGGTCCGTAAAGAAAACAGTATATTACGGTGACGGTTTATGTCCCGGTAATAAATCACGGTTTATGTCCCGGCCCTTAGCAAGAATGAAAATTGGAAGTATGACAGGTTTAGAAATCAGAATCTAGGCTGTCTGAATTAATAGAATATTTCATTTCAAAATAATCCGGAAATCCGCTGCCAGTGGTGTAGTCGCGGGGGGTAGAGATCTGTGCGGGCCCAGGCTTTTGCAGCACGATTCATTCAAGGCACGGGCTGACCTCAGCATTTTCTAGAATGGACCGGAACAAGCGTATACTCTTAAAGACGGTCCTCTGCGCTTGCAAAATCAAGCCTTTCCGGAAATTTTTGCTCTCCTAAAATTTGGACAAGACCAAACGATTGGCTTGTGATTCCCCCCCCCCCCCCCTTCCTTAAATCATGATTAATATAGGAGCTGGACCGGGTCTGAATTTTTTATTTTGATTAAATGCCGGGCCGGGCTAGACATTTTCGGCCCGTGAAGATCATGAGCGGGGAGATGCCGTCTCACTACTTTTTCATTCGAGCTTATGTCAGCAAAAGTAAGCTTTCTTCACTTTTCATCATGGACGCATGATTTTTGAGTCTTCAGTTGCGAGTGTTCCTAAACCTTTTTTCTTAAAACTACACCACTGTTTTTCTTTTTGTGTGTGTGCAGGCTCTACGAGAGGGGGCAGACGGGGCGACGCCCCTGGGCCCGTGTTCAGCCAAAGTGCGTCCGCTAATTTTTTTAGAATGTGTTACGAATTTCATTTATAGATCCGTAATTAAAATCTTTATTTTAAAATAGACTAAATTTTGAATACATAATTCTAGAATGATATAAACGGCAGAGATGTTAATTCGACCATTTAAATATTAGTATTTTTACAACCTTCGAACATGCATTAAAAGTACCATTGCATATAAGAAATACTTCCCTCCCACTCTTTCCATTTAGCATTTATATGAAAACCATTAAAAAGAGCAGTTTCACACACACACACAAAAAAATTCCTTCCGTCCATGTAAATCCATGTATTGTTTTTACCAAGTTGCTGATAGCATAGCCTGTATACACCCTTTTTTTTTCCAGAGCTTTCCAAAAGTGCTTTCAAATAGTGTTTTGCTTTTAGCAAATTGTGTTCCTAAATCTTCAATTTTATGCTCCAAAATCATGTTAATTCTGATCTCGAATCTTAGTTTTCCTCTCGGAAACTATTTTTTTGTGCTCCCGAGGTTCTCCCAAATGGAATTTTTCTGCTCCCAAATAGAATTTTTCTGCTCCCAAATGGAATTTTTCTGCTCCCAAATGGAATTTTTCTGCTCCCAAATGGAATTTTTCTGCTCCCGAGGTGCTCCCAAATGAAATTTTTTCTGCTCCCGGGGTGCTCCCAAATCGAGTGTTGGAGTTAACATCCCTGCTTATATGAGGTGTACAACTATGGTGTTTAATCCACCACTATATATATTTTTTTAAATTGAAAATGGGCCAGTGTTTGTCCAGTTTACATTAGCGGAAGATATTTTAAGACAAATTTAGTTTAAACTATCGAAAGAGTGCCCTCCCAATTGGTCTGGTCACTTTTTCTTTTAATATTAACTTGTTCGGAAGAGAGCGGTTTTAGTACTTTTTAGAAGTTTTTATTGGTTATAGTTATTTTGCTCGGAACCAGACACTTCTCACCATATTTTTATTAGGAAAACACTGAAATTACACGATTATTGATTATAACAACTTTTGTTAATTCCATTTGCTTCAGCATAAATATGAAAGAAATAACTTTAACTGTCCATAGAAGAGATTTAAGGATTCTTCCGTACTCTAAATATTATAAAATTGGATTTTTTTCATGTTTTTAAATGCTTTATTGTTAATATGAGACACGTAAATAAACGTTTCTTCTTGAATGTGTTGTGTCTTCTTGAATACTGGGTTCCAGCATTCTGGAACTCGGAAGCTTAGATTCACCTTGCTTGGAAAGATACTATTTTGCCAGATCATTCCTAATGCCAAGATGGCGCTTTTAAAATCAGTTACAATTTGTTATTCTGTTTTGGAAAAACGAATAGTCTGTAATTCTAAACTCCTGTGTCTAAGCGAACTTACTATTTGAAAATTCTCAACTTTGTGTAATACACTTTGAGTTATTCATTTCATATACTTTTTAATTTGGCATAAAATGGGCAGAATTCTAACTCATGTTTGTGAATTTCACGCGATTCTACATACTTGGAAACATTTTGTTGCAAAGGAATGAATGATTTTATGCCAAATCTGGCAACTATTATGTTTATTTTTTAAGTCTTTTATTAATATCTTCTATTTTAATTCGATTTTCGAAATTTAAGTCAGCTTATGGGTCATTCCATGGTGACTGATGTTACAATTTGACTACATTTGTAACCTTTGAAATTCCCCAGTGCCTTGAAATATATATATTTATTAATTTAAATGTATCAAGAGTATCATAAATAAGTACTATACTGTTATCCATCTTCAATATAAGAAGTCTTGTTTTTCTTTTTTTAAATTAAGGGAAATCAAAAATCGTGACTGATGTTACACAGAAGAGACATTGAGAAAAATGAATTTTATATAAATTCAAATCCTCTTCGAACTAATAGTGTGAGAAGTAAAATAATATTTTTCTAGTTAAGTACAGATTTCAATCTTTATGAAAACATTTCCTTTCATTTAAAAAATTAAAAAACTTTTTATGTAGAAAATATTTTATTCCTGTGACTGATGTTACATATATTTTGTAACTGATGTTACATTCACATAAACATGCTATAATTATATATTATTCCTTCTTAAAAACAAAACTATCAAATTTATTTTTTGAAATAGAATTACTCTAGTTTAATCATAATAAATAAATCACAGTAATGCTTGTTGTTCATTAATAAAATTTAGAAAATAATGTTGTTAGTGTATTTCACTAAAAGGTGATTCCATGGAACTAGGGACACCAGTGGAAAAAAAAAAAAATCTTTTAAAGAATAATAGTTTTTTCCTCTATAAAGTAAACATTTGTGGATTTCTATAAAATTATGCAAAAAAGTTGGCAAAACATTTTTACATATATTTTATTTTTGTCTTTAGAGGTGTAGAAAGTTCATCTTTTTTCTAAAAGAAATCAACAGGTATATATAAAATCTTATTTTTTATTGAAATTTCGTTCCTTTATGAAAAGATTAGACAGTTGCAGAAAATTTTAACTGCAATATTTGCCTTGAGAACAATTTTTATAAATTAGCCCTAACATTAATGTAACATCACTCCTAATAACATGAAAAGTTGTAGTTTCATTTGTGAATTTTAAAGTTATAAAAATGTGTAAATGTGTGTTATAAAATATATGTAACATTAGGTACATTTCTGTTTTTCAATTAGAAAGCTACTTAAAAATATTGGGTAAATAGCATTGACTGCAGCTTAAAGACAGAAAAAGTGATGAGATAAATTCAAGAATGAAGGAAAATATGAAATCATAAAAACAAAGCAGAAACAATAAACAGCTAAAATAAAAGAATAAATTATCCACCTAAATTACCTCAGTCAATTCAGAAGAAGGTAAAAAGATTAATTTATCTTGAAATTAGAGAAAATGTTTGAAAAGAGTACTCTGAAATGATTGAGGTAATTTAGCTAGGTCATTTCCTTTTTATTTTGTCTCTTTATTGGTTCTGCTTTGTTTTTGAAGTAAAACTTCTTTAGGCGCAACTAGGGGGGTAACTCAGATTGTTTTACTGACGGCAGTAACGCTCAGTAAAAGAAGTGACGTATCTTATATAATAAAATCCGAGAGTAAACATTGTATGTAGCTATGTAGGTAGGTAGGTTTGTGACCACCAATGTTCTTGCGCGCGTCTCTCGATCGCATTGCACCGAGACGGTTGGTCGCAGACCTACCGAATTTTGCATACGGCTTCACTCATAAGCGTAAAGTTTTCAAAATTATTGGGGGGGGCCCACAACCACATATATTCACGTCAGTGGCGTAGCCTAGGGGGGGTCATAACCCCCTCCCTCATGAGGAATTTTTTTCCATACAAAATGTATATTCTACACTCCCTTATCATACACCCGTATACATATATGTGAGTTGCAGAAGTCGTAACTCCCCCATGAAAAATTTCTGGCTACGCCACTGATTCACGTACATATAACTTAGTAATAGCTGCCAACTACCATGGAATATATATAACCACTTTTTCTACATGATTTTTCGGCTTAAAATATAGCAAAATTTTTGTGCTGCGCGTGCGAGCTGGTTGCTATTTAAAAAAAAATAATTAAAAAATATACTGTTTACAAAAAATGGTTAATTATATTCCGTAGTAGTTGGCAGCTATGACTTACTATATATAAGTAAATTATTGGAGGCGCTCGAGCTCTATGGGTCTATAGAATTCTACACCTATGTAAGTATCCATGTTAGTATCTTCCTACCATGTTATAAGTTAAAAATAGAAGCAGTGTAAAAAACCCAAAGGAGGAAAAAAAAAACATTTTCGATGAGATAGTGCATTTTAGACACATCTGAACTTTTCTTTATTTCATACTTTACATTGCGTAATCTGATTTTAATTAACCAGAGCCTGGTGAGGGCAGCTTATAGTAACATTATGTGTTACGTGGCGTCACAATGAATACTAAATCATGATTGAAATCAAAAGAAGAAAATTTTTAAAAGTACAAGTAAAGGTTTTTTTAAACGTTTGTAAATGGCGTGAAATACTTTTTTTATGTTAGTATAAATTAATTTTCTGTATTTAGTGGTAAATTATAGGGTGGGCTCAGCCCCTATTCACAATTTATTGGGGGTCTCGAGCCCCACGGGCCCATATAACTCTACGCCTATGGCTTCACTGGGACAGATCCTAAGACGCCTCGGAGCGATTTTTCCGAAATTCGAATTAGAAAATGTTTTATTTTATGTTTTGTCCGATTTTTAGCGATTTTTCTTGCATAATACGTAATAACGCCGGTCATTGAACTCGCAATAAAACGATATTTGCATCATCGGATAGGGGAGAAAATTTTCTTTCGAAAACAGTTTGTTTTGACTATGTAACATATTTTGCCGATTTTGGGGAATTTTTAAAAAGAATTTCTCTTTTGACGACGTTTGCGTAAAAATAATTATAAAACTGTTGCATCTTTCATTCTATCTGTCATAACTTTTTTATATTTGGGCAAAAGACGGAGCATATATTTCGCCCACTTTTAAAAGAAGAACGGAGGAAAAATATAAATTGGGAGATTTTTTACGAATTTTTATGTAAAGAAGGATTTTGAATTCAATAAAAGCTGTTTCAAGATTTCGGTATGATATCTTGAAACAGCTATGCCATTTGAAAAACATAAATAAAATGACATTAAAATAACTGAGTTTCCACATGTGAAATCTACGTCATTTTGATCTAACGAGATTAAAACCCCTTTCGAAACTCAATCAAAATAACGGGCTCACAAACAAAACATACGCCACGCACGAAATTATTCCCTATTTTATATTACGTTGCCAGAAAAAGAATTGAATGCTGTTTTTTCAAAGATGAATTATCCAGCATTATTTTCGATATAATTTTTAAACGGGACACGTTTTCGAATCGCACAGAGGCGGGGATAGGCGTGGGCGATCGCCCACGGCCTCGCGCCAAGGGCCTCGCATCACGTAGGCTTCCAAGGGCCTCGCGTCACGTAGTTTTTATGAAGGAACTTTGGTATGGTCTCGAACCTGAATATTTTTACTGAAGTGTTAGAACTTAGAATCGGTGATTGTGATTGCGTGTGATTATGACAGCGCTACACTAGGGCGATCTGCCAAGGGGCGGGGGCTTGGTAGGAGGACTTTCTAAGGGGTTCTAACGCGTATTCACGTTACATCTGGAGAAAACCTATCAAAACTCCAGACCATTAGATCGACAACCGCGCGATGGGACCCGAACCCGGGACCTTCACACTTCGGCCATCTACCATTTTCAGTGGCATAACCACTGTGCCATGGTAAGGCCCGAACTTAGAATCGGAAAACTAGATATTTGAAATATGATTTCACCATAGTAACGTGTGAATGTTCTTTAGCACGAATAAATCATGAAGGTCGCCTCTCCTTTGGGAAATGCTGTCTGGTTACGGGCTTGTATCTCTGACATAGTTACTGTATATGGGTGCAGTTCGAAGAAACAAAACGTGACTCACGGTTGTTGTACACAAATTAAAATAAACTTTGGATTCATAAAAATTCAGAATGAGTCTACATAAGCTGCATTACACACTATAATAAATGAAAAACTGTGCCTTTTATGAAGCATTTAGAAAAAATTCTTAGTCATGGAATTGTAGAGCAAAATTTTCAAAAAGTAGAACATTTTTCAAAATGTTCGATATTTAGTAGTACTTTAATTTAGCAGTCTCAATCTGACATTCAAGGAAAATAGTGCATTTTTGACTAAAAAATGATCACTTACACAGTGGCGGCTCCAGACTGAATTCTCGGAGGGGGCCATCGAACTTTTTACTTAGGTCTATAAATTGTTCAAAATGCAAATTGAACGTGTGAAATCGTGAAGTATGCGAATCTAAAGTTGTAAAACAAAATTTCGGAGGGGGCCATGGCCCCTATGGCCCCCTCACTGGAGCCGCCCTTGCACTTACATTGTTTTACAGAGAAACACATTAGTGAATAGTAGTGACACGAGAACAGCAACGAATTCGCTTAAGATCCTATTTAAATAGAAATTTCAGCATTAGAAGGCTTCATTCTTTAATACTACATGAGTAATTTAAAAAATCTGGAGTGACTCCACTCGACTTTCCAAACACTTACGATTAAGATCATTACCAAGCATTTAAATCAATTTTAATCGATGAATAATTCAAACATATATACCAAACTGAAGCTCAATCGAATCTACCGTTTAAACGGTAGCACACTTACAAGAATTTCCCCCCATAGGCCATAATGTAAAACAAATCTTTGTCATAGCACTTTAGAAAAACTATAAGTCCTATACACACCAAAATCAATACCGGTCCTGCGACGGCGGTTTATAACACATATACCCAATTTGAGCTCAATCGAATGCTCCGTTTAGGAGTTATCGTGTTCACCCACTCACACACACACACACACATATACATACATACATACATACATACATCTCGTAAAAATAGCATAAATGAATTCAGAAGACCTCAAAACGTGTCTATACACCAAAATCTCGAAGTCGAATTTTTTCATGATTACAATACTTTCCTTACATGGTACATGTTCGGAAAGTAAAAATCTACTGGTGCCGCCTCCCCCATTAAAAAAGACTGCTACCGCTTTTTAAAATACTTTAAACTTAAATTTTATTTCTCTTCTAAGAGTTATTTTGAGTTACATTGTCAATCACTTAAAAGGCATAGTAAATGAGAACGGATTGACGAACAATATCATATTTCATAATTTTACAAGTTAATAATGTAAAACATTTTAAAGAGTTGAAATACCGAGTTTTAAAAAAGACTATGCACCAAAATTAAAGAGAGCAAAAATGAAATGAAATAACGCGATGGAAAAATAAATAATTAAATAAACCTATTTTAAAATTATATTTAAAGCACTCATTCTTGTCTTGTTGCTTAATTAGGGTTTCGCAGATCTAACCAGACCAATGTCCTGTGTCCCGAGCTTACAAGGAACCGCGAGTGAGGAGGTAGATATATATCTATTTTATATTTAAAATTTTTCATTAAAAAATAAAAACTTTACTAATAATTTTTAAATTTCATTTCTCAAGCTGAAGAATATGGCTTTATATGCAGGTTGATTCCAAACTCTTTAAGAACATGTAAGGGAACTAAGATTGACTTAGACGTAACGAAGATGGTCCAAAGTCTCATAACAACGTCGTTTTCACGTTAAGGCGGCGTTTCTCAACCTGTGGGGGCGTTTGCAGGAGGGGCTCGAGAAAAACGAAAGAGCAAGTAGTGATGCATGTTTTTAAGAAATCATCTTATTTATTCTCATTTTTACTCAATGTATCCATTTTCGCTTAAAATGTTCATTCAAACTTTACTGATAACATTATTTTGTAGAAAATTCGACTCAATGTTCATTGTTAAAGATTAAAAAACTGAATGTATGCTGAAAAATGTGAGGGGCGGCTTGCGCCACCGTAAGTTAGCCTTTGTTGGAGGGGGGCGATGTTAAAAGGTTGAGAACCGCTGTATTAAGGTGACCATACGTCCTCAATTTTCGAGGATAGTCCCCAATTTCTGTGCTTTTTGAAATTTCCCCCAAAATGTAAAAAAGCAACTGGGGACAATTTTTAATTACATTGTTTTTAATTAGATTACTGTTAATTATTTCATTAATTATAAAATGGCCTCAATTTTGTTTCAAATTTGGGGACATGTCCTCAATTTTACGTTACAGGATTGATAATGTTACGAATTTTCGGGGCAATCCGCTGCTCTGGGGTTTAAAATAGTTCAAAATTCGTATTCTACGCTTCAAATAGATAAATTTTGCTTTTTGTTGCATCAAAATCGGTCAATTAGAACCGGAGATGTGGAGGTTTCGGTTTGCCATTGTTTTTCGATGGAAGTTCTAGAAATCTCGAGAAATATTAGTCCTAGGGCTTCGATCTCTTCACATTTGGGGACTTATTTTTGGCGCCAAATTTGGTGATATTTCGCAAAAAGTCGCCAAGCTTGGCGACTTTTTGGTCATTTGGCGCGATTTTCCCAATGAGGAATGGAAGTTGTTTTTCCTGCATTAAAAACGCATAATAACCTAACATTTCTCTTCTATGACGTAATCAATATTCTCGCTTTATGTAGAATCTTCAAGAAATATACTTTTCTAGAAGCTGCCAGCAGCTTCTGCCTCCTCTATATAAACCGGCGCACTGCCCCGATAGTTCAATGCGAGTTGAACGTTCAATGTGTGAAGAGCTCTAAGTACGCTTGCTTTGTGAATTGATAGTGCTATAGAAGCTTTGCTTTAGCTTGCTTTATGAAGCTGTTTTTAAAGTGCTGTGTGTAAATTCTTCATTGCTGTGTCTTAAGGGATTGTGTACGATATCCCTTGAATATTTCCACTGAATTTTTGCCTGTGAAAGTGACTTATTTTGTGTGAGGAATACAGCATCTGTGAGAGCTTCTGATCTAAGCGGATTGTTAAAAGCACGTTACTGCTAGATTGTGCTTGTGAATTGTGTACAGCTGATTGTTCTACGAAGTTCTAGAAGCAATAAAGTTTGTGTTCCATCCTGACAAGTGACTTTTTACTTGAACTTTTTACACCAACTGGACTTTAGAACGACGAACCCCAGGAGTAGCAGAGTAATTCCGCAACATTTGGTGTCAGAAGTGGGATTCGAACCCACGCCCACAGAAGTGGACTATCAGCTGTACACAATTCACAAGCACAATCTAGCAGTTTGCAAGTGCCTTGGAGATGAAATTCGGAGAGAAGTGCCAGAAAGAATATAGTAGAATACAACTTAAGTCAAGGATGCAGAGATCTGGCGAGACCCTCCAAGAGCTGGCTTCCGACATAGATATGCTTTGTCATCTAGCCTATGGCAGTTATCCTGATAGCGTTCGAGAAGAAGTTGCAGTGCAACATTTTATTGAAGGCCTCTTGGACTCTGAAATTCAGAAAGCATTGATCTTGGCGGATTATAAAGATCTCAGGTCCGCTCTGGTATTCGCCATGAAGCTGGAGGCAGCCCAGCTGGCCGTAATAAAAGAGCGGCATAATGTTAGAGCTGTGTCATTCCAGGAGCCTATGGATGGAGGAATGGAGAGATTACAGAATAAATTAAAGACCCTGGAAAATCTGGTGGAACGACAAGAACAGTCAGAGCCAAGAAAAGTGAAATGTTGGAGGTGTAACAGCGAGGGGCATTTACGAAAATACTGTGACGCACAAAAGAACTCTCGTCGTAAAGATCGCAGTTATCAATGCACCAGAGAAGCCCATGAAGGAAGACAGAAAAGAGACGACTTTCAGGAACAGAGGCTGAGGGATATTCAAAAGCCTCGTTTGAAAGTCTTACAGATTTCATCAGTGAATGGCGGCCGTGATGGACTATTTGTACTCGGATACGTTAATGGTTCCCCATGCCACATGGTGATTGATACTGGAGCGAACGTAACCATCATAAGGATGGATCTGGACTCCGCCCTCGCTGACCCTCCAGATTGTGACAGGTGACAAGATCGAAGTGGGCGGAAAAGCGCAAGTAGAAATCACGTTTTAAATGCCAGATACGACCATGTGGTATATGTTGCCAATATTACAGACTCTTTTATTCTCGGACTGGACTTTTTAAAATCACACAAATTTAATTTGGACTTTAAGAATAATGAGCTTCGTTCAGACTCAGAAGAAATAGCTGCGTTCGATATTAGAAATGAAACTGTTTTGCCTGTTCATCAAATAGCCCAGACTGATATCACTCTACCTCCCAGAACTGATTCAATAATTTCTGGAACAGTAAAAGAAAGCAATAAATTCCGTTTTGGATTAATCGAACACCCAAACAATAGTGATTCCGTCAGAGGAGTACTTGTGGGAGCAACACTTGTGGACTTGTCGAGAACAGAAATTCCAGTTAGAGTAGTAAATGTGACGGACAAGTCGAAGGTGATAAAGAAAAATGAAGTGTTGGCGACATGCACTCCTGTTACCTGCATTAATAAGAACATCAGCCAAACGACAGCTAAATCTTTCGAGTGCCTAACGAAGGAGTTATTACAAGACGTGGAGTTAACGACAGAACAGAGGAGCGCAGCGGAGAAAGTAATAGTTGAATTTGAAGACCTCTTCTCTCGTACTTCGGGTGACTTTGGCCGTACGAGCTTAACGCAACACAAGATAGATACAGGCAGCCATTCTCCCATCAAGCAACATCCTAGGCGGCTGCCGTTTGCTAAGCAAGAAGAGTTGAGCAGACTTTTAGAGGAGATGCAGCGTGATGACGACATCGAGCCATCCACTAGTCCCTGGGCCTCACCAATTGTTTTGGTCCGAAAGAAAGATGGTTCCACCCGGTTCTGCGTTGACTATAGACGTCTGAATGACATAACCAAGAAAGACAGCTACCCTCTTCCCAGGATAGACGACACTTTGGACACTTTATCGGAAAATGAATGGTTCTCCACTCTGGATCTCAAGAGTGGCTACTGGCAAGTAGAAATCCATCCCGATGACCGTGAAAAGACTGCGTTCACCACGGGACAAGGATTGTGGCAGTTCAAAGTTATGCCTTTTGGACTCTGCAACGCACCGGCTACATTCGAGCGTCTCATGGAGACAGTGTTGGGAGGACTTTCCTACGAAGCATGTCTCGTCTATTTGGACGATATCATCATCGTCGGAAGGACTTTCGAAGAGCATCTCGAGAACATTCGAAAGGTACTGCAGAAATTAGCTAAAAGAGGCAAACTTGAAACTAAGTCCGTCGAAGTGCAACTTGTTTCGTCGGGAAGTACGTTTCCTCGGGCACATAATATCCGCCCACGGAGTCCGAACCGATCCCGAAAAGACGTCCGCAGTCAAGAACTGGAGTCGTCCGGAGAATATCCATGACTTAAGAAGTTTTCTCGGTCTGTGTACTTACTATCGGAAATTCGTGAAAGGCTTTTCTCAAATTGCAAGACCTCTTCACAAATTGACCGAGACTGGACAAAAATTTCTATGGACTGACGAATGTGAGGACGCATTCAACGAACTGAAGACGGCTTTAACATCTGCGCCGATCTTGTCGTATCCTCACCCTGACAAGCCATTTATCCTGGATACAGACGCAAGTAAGGAGAGTGTCGGAGCTGTTTTGTCCCAGGAGATAGATGGCCAAGAACATGCGATTGCTTACTGGAGCAAGTGCCTTTCGAAGGCAGAACGTAACTATTGTGTTACGAGAAAGGAACTTCTTGCTATCGTTAAGGCCGTGGAGCACTTCCATCATTACTTGTACGGCCGAAAGTTCCTGCTCCGAACGGACCATGCCTCTTTAACCTGGCTTCTAAATTTCAAGAATCCAGAGGGCCAGATAGCCAGGTGGATACAGAGATTACAAGAATATGACATCGAGATACGTCATAGGAAAGGAGCATCTCACGGAAATGCAGATGCTTTATCGAGAAGACCCTGCATAGACAGTTGTCGCTATTGCTCCAGGGCGGAGAAAAATTACCATCTGAAACATCCCGTTGTCCGCCAAGTTACATCATCGGCACCATCTCAAGATCCCTGGAGTGACGAAAATGTTCGGGCGGACCAGTTAGCTGATAGCGACATCAAACCTATTGTGGAGTTATTGGAGAAATCAAACACTAATCCCAGCTGGCAAGAAATATCATCTTGCAGTCTAACAACAAAACAGTACTGGGCTTTATGGGATTCGCTTCGCCTGAGGAATGGAGTCCTGTATCGTAAATGGGAGTCGGACGACGGCAAGATGCTCCGATGGCAGTTAGTACTCCCTCGTTCGAGGATTCCGAAGGTTCCAGAGGAGCTGCATAATGGCTTAACTGGGGGCCATTTTGGCATAATGAAGACCCTGCAGAAAGTTCGCGAGCGCTTCTACTGGGCTAGGGCTCGGGGCGATGTCGAAAAGTGGTGTCAAGCTTGTGACGCCTGTGCCGCCCGTAAAGGCCCCAAGAAACGAAGCCGTGGAAAACTACATCGTTACAATGTAGGAGCGCCTTTCGAGAGAATTGCCCTCGACATCTTGGGACCTCTTCCGCGAACTTCGGATGGCAACAAATACATCCTAGTTGTCATTGACTATTTCTCTAAATGGCCCGAAGCGTTTCCTATTTCCGATCAAGAAGCTACGACCGTAGCAGAGGTACTGGTGCAAGAATGGATTTCCAGATATGGAACCCCTCTGCAACTTCATTCCGACCAAGGAACGAACTTTACCTCTGCAGTCTTTAAAGGACTATGTCAACTTCTCGGAATAGACAAAACCCAGACTACGCCTTTACACCCACAATACGACAGCATGGTAGAGAGGTTCAATTGCACAATTTTGAACAACCTCTTGCTCCTGGTATCTAGGAATCAAGAGGACTGGGACAAGAAACTCCCCCTCTTCCTGCTGGCCTATAGGAGTGCCGTCCACGAGACTACCGGCTTCACACCTTCCCATCACCCTGTTCGGAAGAGATTTTCGTCTTCCCGCCGATCTAGTGTTCGGCCGCCCTCCAGATGCGCCTTCATCGCCAGAAGACTACGTGGAAAATCTTCGGGCACGATTTGAAGACGTGCATCATTTTGCTCGGGAGCGGATCAACCTGAACACGGAGAGGATGAAGAATCGCTACGACACGAAGGCTACGGGACACGACTTCAACGTAGGTGACAAAGTTTAACTATGGAATCCTACTCGACGGAAAGGCCTGTCTCCCAAGCTGCAATCGCCGTGGGACGGTCCTTACACAGTCCTAAACCGGCTGAATCACGTCATCGTACGGATTCGTAAGTTACTAAACTCGAAGCCAAGAGTTGTACATTACGATCGGCTAGCCATCTACCGCGGATGTAATTAGTTATTTGACTATCAGACCATGGTCACTATGGCGTAATTCCTCCTTTCTTTCAACTCTCATTTCTTTCCTGCCTTTCTCTTCTCTTCCTCTTTCGTCAACTCTCTTTCAGTCACTACTTACGCCATGTTTAGTGTACATATTTGTAATATATTGGTTTTTATTAATGTGTATTTGTTTATTACATTTATTACTTATTAGTGTAATTGTTTATTATGTCTATTATTTATTTATTAGAGTGTATTTGCTTACTGTGTTTATTGATTATTTGCTTAAATTATGTTGTTAAGATTTGGTTAACGGTTGGACACTGGATATATTTGTGTGACCTCCTAACTGGGGGATTGTACTGCCCGGGACGTGCGGTCCTTGGGAAGGGGGCAATGTTACGAATTTTTCGGGGCAACCCGCTGCTCTGGGGCTTAAAGTAGTTCAAAATTCGTATTCTACTCTTCAAATAGACAAATTTTGCTTTTTGTTGCATCAAAATCGGTCAATTAGAACCGGAGATGTGGAGGTTTCGGTTTGCCATTGTTTTTCCATGGAGGTTCTAGAAATCTCGAGAAATATTAGTCCTAGGGTTTCGATCTCTTCACATTTGGGGACTTATTTTTGGCGCCAAATTTGGCGATATTTCGCAAAAAGTCGCCGAACTTGGCGACTTTTTGGTCATTTGGCGCGATTTTCCCAATGGGGCCTGGAACTTATTTTTCTTGCATTAAAAACGCATAATAACCTAACATTTCTCTTCTATGACGTAATCAATATTCTCGCTTTATGTAGAATCTTCAAGAAATATACTTTTCTAGAAGATTCTACATGCGCACTGCCCCGATAGTTCAGTGCGAGTTGAACGCTCAATGTGTGAAGAGCTCTGAGTACGCATGCTTTGTGAATTGATAGTGCTATAGAAGCTGTGCTTTAGTTTGCTTTATGAAGCTGTTTTTAAAGTGCTGTGTGTAAATTCTTCATTGCTGTGTCTTAAGGGATTGTGTACGATATCCCTTGAATATTTCCACTGAATTTTTGCCTGTGAAAGTGACTTATTTTGTGTGAGGAATACAGCATCTGTGAGAGCTTCTGATCTAAGCGGATTGTTAAAAGCACGTTACTGCTAGATTGTGCTTGTGAATTGTGCACAGCTGATTGTTCTACGAAGTTCTAGAAGCAATAAAGTTTGTGTTTCATCCTGACAAGTGACTTTTTACTTGAAATTTTTACACCAACTGGACTTTAGAACGGCGAACCCCAGGAGTAGCAGAGTAATTCCGCAACAGTAATTAATGTCACTATTAACACGTAAATGAAAAGGACGTTTCCTACCCCACATTCCTAAATGCTGTATTTAAATGGCAACAAATATTTTTTTTTAATGAATAGATTGTACTTTTTTAAAGTCAACTAATAAGTCAACATAACTTTATCAGTGCTTTTTTTATTTAATATAACAAAAAGAGTTACAAACAGCTTTTCAAACGAACACCGCTCCCCCCCCCCTTAAAATTGCTACTTAAAATAGCAGTGTGGGGGGGCATCGAAACCTTGCCACGAAACCTTGCGTGGGGGGGGCAGCCTTGCCCACTGCTAATTTTTGTCTTACCCGGCACATGGGCGCCGGGAGGGGGGTGCACTTGCACCCCCCTGGAGTTTGAAAAAAGCATAATCAACTGCAAATATAAGTAATTTGTTTTACCCTTAGGACAGTAAAAAAAAGAGCCTGAATGTGTGTGTGATATTTTGAATTCTACGTGTAACTGTCGCATTAAATTAGCTGTTTAGGCCTGTGTTTATGGCTTAATATTTTTTACCATTGTACATAAATTTTAAACTTTTGAGAAGTCATCCACATTTTTATTTTGGTATAATGTTGGCGCACGCACAGGAGCCCTCATAATGTATTGACCAACGCTTACGGCCGTAGTAGTGTTGAATGCCTCACGGCATGTACCCGCACTTAGAAAAAAATATTTTGAAATAGTCTGGATAATATTCGAGGTAGACGGAACCGGTCTTGTCTCGAACTATCGAAATCATTAAATTAATAAACAGATAAATGAAAATAAAGCAATTTTCGTGATTTGAGTGCATATTTAAATGAAAAATGTAGTTACATATTATCACATTACTGATTATAGCAGTTTAATAATATCGGGAAATAATAGTCAATTGTTTTGAATTGACACGTTGACTCGTTTCCGTACAGCAGTATCGCGCCATTGCCAAAACAGGATGCCAACACTGCATAGAAATGTCTATTAGGACATCTACAGAAAAAATACACACACTTTCATTGGGAGAGGAATTTCTGATAGGGCTTCCGGGTGCACCAAGTATTTGAATTTTTGTCCTGCAATAAAAAAAATCGCCTGTTTTATATGCGTTGGTCATCATTTGGGACAGTGCCGGATTAACAATATAGCAGACTAGCTGAAGTACCCGTCCTCGACGGGTTAGTGAATGAAAATTTCCAAAAAGCAAGAACTTTCGTCAGCATTGTAGGAGTACACAGAATGGATGTAGTATGTTGCCAAAGTAAAGAAAGCGAAGTTATAATTTTCATGTATTGTTAAAATATTACAGGTTAGAGAGTAACTAAGTAATATCATTTCATTCGCTTTAGTCGTAATTATGTGATGCGCGAACGAATATTTACGCATATTGAAATAATTTTCGCAAAATCTCAAAATTTAATCAACATTTTTGAAAAATTTGAAGCCTAGAATTTAAGTTGAGGGACAACCTATCCTGTCACCCAAATTCGTTTCATTCCCTGCAGTCTTTATTTCGTGATGCTGGAACAAATTTTCAGCATTTTAAAACGATTTTCGAAAAATCTCAAAATGTAAGCAAAATATTTTTAAAATTCTCTCTCTCTCTCAACGCCTATAAATTAAGATTAGCAACTACCTATCATATCACTCAATTTCGTATCATTCGTATTAGTCGTTATTACGTGATTTTTGTAGAAATATAAACGTATTTTGAGAGAATTTTCACAAAATCTCAAAATCTAATAAAAATGTTTAAAAAATTGGACTCCTATAGTTTATGTTGAGCAACCATCTATCCTGTGACCAAATTTCATGTCATTCGCTTTAATCGTTATTACGTAATACGGGAACAAAGATTCACTCAGTTTTAAAGGATTTTCACAAAATCTCGAAATCTGATGGATTTTTTTTTAATTAGATGCTTATAGTTTAAGGTGAGTGACCACCTATCATTTCACCATATATCATTTTTTCACCTTTGCAGTTATTACGTGATGTGCGAACACAAATTTACGCAGTTTGAAGGGATTTTCGCAAAATCTCAAAATCCAATCAGAATTTTTTAAAAATTGGACGCCTATGTTTTAAGTTGAGTGACCACCTATCATGACACCCAATTTCATATCATTCGCTTCAGTCGTTTTTACGTGATGCTTGAACATAAATTTACGCAGTTTGAAAGGATTTTCGCAAAATCTCAAAATCCAATCAAGATTTTTTAAAAATTGGAGGCCTATGTTTTAAGTTGAGGGACCACCTATCATGACACCCAATTTCATATCATTCGCTTCAGTCGTTTTTGCGTGATGCTTGAACACAAATTTACGCAGTTTGAAACGATTTTCGCAAAATCGGAAAAATTTAATCAAGATTTTTTAAAAATTCGACGCCTACGTTTTAAGTTGAGTGACCATCTATCATGACACAAAATTTCATATCATTCGCTTCAGTCGTTTTTACGTGATGCTTAAACAAAAAAAGCGTCACGGACAGAATGACAGAATGACAGAAGGACAGAATGACAGAATGACAGACAGACAAACTTTTTTTTGAGGGTCGCATCGGAATCCCGGGTGCTTGAAACGGATAGAAATCGCAAAATTTTTGAATTCCAAGAAATGTACAGACAAAAGTCTAATTTTATTTATATAGATGTAGCAAATGCTACGGGCCCCGCGCTTTTA
Organism: Cheiracanthium punctorium; assembly: GCA_038373885.1. NCBI lineage: Eukaryota > Metazoa > Arthropoda > Arachnida > Araneae > Cheiracanthiidae > Cheiracanthium > Cheiracanthium punctorium. Next base: position 352,500 of record JAWZYV010000191.1, read on the forward strand.
GGGGCCCCGCGCCTTTACCTTGAATGTTTTCGTCTTTCCCCGTCAAGATCTAGCTTTTTTGACATTTTCCAACAAGGTAGAAAAGTGTTTAAGATTTCGGTTTGTCTGTCTGTCCGTCCTTGATATAACTCGCGTCAATAGGCATTGATTTCTACGAAATTTATATATGTTATTCTTATCTGCAGTACCATGTACCCTATTGTAAAGGATCTATGTAGCATTTATAGATTTTTTTCTACAGGAGCATTCAAAATAGTCCCAATACATTGCGGTCTATAGGAAGTTATTCTTTAAAGCGTATCATCCTACTAACAACAAATGGTTATCAAATGAAAAGGTACGAAACGACACGGTGGGTACAAATGTAAAATATACATCATAGGCCTGAGCACAACAATCCCACTGACGAACAAGCCGCAGGATTCCTTGTTCCCAGAGTTCCTGTGGCCGTGACGAGATCCAGTCCGTCACAGCGTCCTTGAGTACGTCGTCCGAGTTGAAGCGCTTCCCTTTCAGGTGGTTTCTTCAGTGGAACCAACACATGGAAATCGCGGGGCGACATGTCCGGACTGTAGGGCGGATGGTCCAACGTCTCGCACTTTAACTTGGCCAGTTCCTTGGCGAAAACGGACATTCCATTTTCTCATCGACTTGTGGGACACACAGCCTTCCCAGTATACGATCATCATCGTGCGATGAATAGTGGCCGGTTTAACACCTTCCGCTGTCAGAAATCGGATAACGCCTCACTGCCCCTAAATCGTCGAATTTTGCAATGGGAACGCCATCCTGTCCTCACACGCACTGCCGCGTCAATTGGACGTAGGAGGGTGCTTTTTACAAGAGCTTCTGCTCTCTCCTGCGGCCCCCCGCATGTTCCTATCCACACAAAAGGCTCCAATCGCATTCCTAGATGTCTCGCTACGTGCTCTCATAGCTACATGGACAAATATGATAACGGTTAGGTTGTTGCAACGTTTCGTACCTTTTCATTTGATCACCCCTTGTAGTTGGCTGAACCCTGACTTCAAGATAAAACTTTTTCCTCTATGACTGCAAAAAGATTACAAAGTCAAGGACAAAAAGCCTAACAGCTTCTACATCGTTTGTACGATCCGCTTGAAATTTTTCACAACCTTATAAAAAAATATAGAAAACAATCTGTCAATTTTAAAAATCTGAAAATCCCCCCGTTCCCTCATTTTTTAGCGATTTTTCGCTATCTTCAGCACCATTTCGTTTCCGAGAGTCAAAAAAAAATGAATCATTTGCGTGACAAAATGACCTATTTTAAGTGAAAATGACGTCATACAATTGGGGGTATTCCAATACGTTTAAAATAATTTCTCCCGATTACACAGTTTATTATTATTTTTTTCCCCACAAATAAATCGTCTGCTGGATATTCGAATATTTATGTATAACAAAACGAAAGCTTTCAACTGCGAAAAGATTCCGCGCGTTTCCAGATCAGCATGAAATTCAATTTGTGTCTGTAATAAAAATTGAATATGAAATTATTTATTTTAGGTGGATGAAAATTAAATATATTGAATGAAAGACAAATTTCCTTAAAATGTTTTTTCTCGCGCCCGTTGTAATTGCCTTCACAAAAGGCTTTGACTTCTAGTTTTAGAGATATTCTGCTCTTTGAAATGAAACAAAATTGGATGTTATTAAGGATTACAAAATGAAGCTTTGCATTGAAAATAGTGTCTGTATAGTTAAAAGTTTTTCTATACGGGAGCACTCAAAATAATTTCAAATACTGTCAATGGCAGTTTAGAGACAGGCATCTATTTTAAGCATATAATACTATCCTACAATATGATTAGCTAATAATCCGACGACGATCGTGTGCCTCCTTCAAAATTTGAGCCAAAAGCCGGCAATGTTGGCGACTTTTGCGATAAATTGCCAAATAGGGTGCGAAAAAAATGCTTTGAAAAATGAACCGAACTTGGGGATATTTTTATTATTTTACGATAAATCGAAAAAGGTATTTACGTATTATCCCGGCGGTCATTAACGCCAAACTATTTTTTCCTCAGATTTCCTGGCAAACTGTTGACAATCTTATTCCGAACCAGCAATAATTTCATGTGTCCGGCATTTATCTTGACGAAAAAGTTGCTCGTCTTGGCGGATCGCCTGGATAATATGTAGTACCTCGAAAAATGTCTAATGTGATTATATTAAGCTATGTCGATTTCTTTGGGAATTTTGAAAATTCGTTACTCGCACTTTAATTAACTGATTTATTGTATTGTGTTTTGTTAAGGGCTATCTGCCTAGGAGTAGGAGGGGGTCTCCGACCAACGAAAATTTGTTAATGCATTAGTACCCAAAACGGGTTAACGTCCTTATGATTTCGGTTATTTGTCTGTTCTGATGTCCACCCATCCAGTGTTCTAACTGCTGTGGATATACATAGATTTGTGCGAAATTTATGTTTTTTCTATGTACAGTACCATGTACCATATTGAAAATGGTGTATGTATCATTTATAGTTCTTTTACAGGAGAAAAAAATCCAATGTATAGCACAATTTAAAAAACAGAACTAAAAGGGGGGTTCGGGGGGGGGTCTCCCCCTGTATCTGTTGATACAGGAATGATTGAATCAACAGTCATTCTTGAAAACATATTTTAGAGATATTCGATTTTTGAAAGAAAACAAAGTTGACATATATATTACTAAGGTTCTCAAAATGATGCTCTCCATTGAGAATAACGTCCGTATTATTAATAGTTCTACAGGAGCACTCAAAAGAATTCCCATACATTGCAGTCTGTGGCATTTGAGAGACACAAATACATTTCTAGCACAAGACAATGAGTATAAAATTTTTATATTCTTCAGTTAAACGCTAAAAAAAATTAAAGGTCTTTTACATGGTCTCATAAAATTGCATTTATAGTGATAATACAACATTTTTTTATCTACGAAATCTCGCCAGTTTTAACTAAAATACATAGCAGGTTTGGCGCAAAAACATTTTGTATTGTAAAGTGTTTTATAACCTATGAGCTAGGCATGATTTATCTTTCTTGATTTTTTTAAGGCAACAGATGAATCTTGTAATTCTATTTTTCTTTCGTTATTTCTTTCTTTCTTTTCTTTTTTTTTTTTTTTTTTTTTGGATAAGACAATTTCTGAAGCTCTATATAGTGGAACTGTAAATCAGTTGTAGCCAACTCATTGAAAGAATATATGCATAACTCGGCTGTTCGATCCTCCTCAATGGGAGACCCCCCCCCCCCCTGAACCAACCCTAATTATTTTAGTTTCATTATTGCCATATTAAAACGATATTAATGGACTACGTCATTTTATCTCTCATCTATCGTGTATTTTACCTGGTAACCCCATGTTGAAATTTTTGGGATTGTAACCTATTTATAGAAAAATGCATGTGATGCACATTCTACAGCTTAGTAAATATTGTAACAATAGAATAAAGCTGATGTGAACTAAAATATATGTAAAATATACAAGTGATGTATATTCTACAGCTTACGAAATATTGTAACAATAGATTAAAGCTGTTGTGAACTAATAGTATTTAAATAAACGGATGAAATTTTTAAACAATCATTTTATCAAATAAATGCAACCTTACGGAGCTTATAGAAATCGGTGGTTTACGTAACACATACTAACATTTTCAGCGGACATTAATTCTTACTTTTATGTCGCGTTTTCGTAACGCATTTTCGTGTCTCATTTTTATGTCACATTTTTAAAAGGTGGTGAGAGATAAAATGACATAGTCATTAATATATTTAATGTGGCTGTTGCATGCCTGCATTATTTAGTCAACTCATTACCTAGGCGAAACTGAATGAGTATTCTAAAGTCAGCAATAAGGACACACACAAGAGTATATTCAACAATACTGTGGATCAAAAACACGGTTCTCAGAAAAAAATTCAGGAAGCATCCAAAAGGGGGGGGGGAATAAAAGAAAGACAGAAAGAAAGGCTGATCCTTGCACCACCCACCTATGGCCTTTAGAAAATGGATTCCTTACCAATAATGTTACACTTTTGTCTTTATTTGAAGAATGAATCCAGAAATAAACAAAATATAGAAAGAAAACTAAGTGCCAAAACATAAAAACAGGCTCAGGGTCTGATCAAGGGCGGATTAAAGGGAGGGGGCGGAGGAGGCGACCGCCCCTCTCGAGAAAAATGAAATTAATGTAAACAATCCCAACTTACTTCCATAAAATTTATATATATATGTATGTGAATCTTCCATCCAAGCCTCCACCCACAAAATTTTATTAATCCGTCAGTGGGCCGGATTATTCATTAGGCTGTAGTCTATCTGTTCCGATCATTTCAGGGACTTTTCAGTAACAAGTCGAATGAATTTTTCAATGAAGTTGTAATCAAACTTTTCAAAATGACTCAATAGAACGGAAATATTTGTGGCTATTTCTGAAGATGTTCTCTGGAACGCGAGTTGACCTTCTGCATTTCCCCGAGAGCTGAGATCCATAGGATTAAGATTGTAGGAAAAACGCGCCCCATAATCAATAATAATCCCCCACGAAACAATAATTTTTATTTCAATATTGGACATAAAGTTATTTTGTTTTGCAGTAAATATGAGGATGGTATTTTAAACGGATGTTAGGCAGCCCCAAAGTTCTTTTGTTTTACAGTAAAGGTGGGTGGCTTTGGCGAAATTCGAAGGTGTACTAGTGTGTAAATCATCTTAGAAGGCTTTTGGTAGTTGGCTTGCTTTGTTTTTACTTAATTATTTATTTTACATTTTACAATATTTAAACAAAGGCGAATTATTTTTTGAAACAATAATAATATATAGAATGTAAGTCATTTTTTTTAATAGTTGGGGAATCCACTATTACGATAAATTGTCTTATTAATCTCGGAAATTAACCACGTTAAATATAAAGAATTGATTTTTGGACGGTCGAAACCACAGGTCAAGAGCGCGAATGCCAGTACGTTCACTCAAATAAAATAATTTGAACCGAGAGGATCTTCGCACGGTCGGGGTATCCGAAAAGCCATAACCCCAGGCAAACTGAAAACAAAAAGAATTTTCGGATACTCTTGATCCACAAAGAAACTCACAAATTGTCACATTTAAGATTATTATGTCTTGCAAAAACATTTGAACGTAATACGATAATGAATGTCTTATCCGAATTTTTTATTATTTATTATATAGATTATTCTATTTAGAAAAGATACAATCCTCTTATAAAGATTTTTTTGAGCAAAATATTTTATATCATTTTAACGAGGATAAGTTGAAAAGTAATATATATATGCTTGTAGAACACTAACGAAATGACCTTTAGAAGTGTTCCAAGCTGTATGTGGAAGTAACAGTCCCCCAGTACAAGCATGTACAGTTTAAATGCCTTCCGTGTATGCAGTATATTTTGAATGGTGGAGGTATTATTGTGCTAGATCTATCTATCCCCAGTTCGATTTCTTATGAATTAACCCATTAAATAAATTAATAGAAGTTAAAAATATGTAACCTATTATTAGTAAAGACCGTTCAGATAATGAAATAATTTTACAAGCATGTATTTTTATAGGGGAAAAAATAGTGTTCAAAGGCACAGTTTAAAATAAACTGCTGGCCACCCAAATTGCAACACCAAGAAAAACCAGAGATATCACAACAAAATTTATTGTGCAGATAACATGTTGACCAAGTAACAAATGATTAAATTTACAGCATTCTATGAAGCGTGGTTCCTGCCAAAATCAGTACCCAGAGTAGCCGCCGTTGTTGGAGATCACAGCTGCCACACGCCTCGGCATTGATTCAAAGAGACTTTGAATGTGTTCTTGGGGTACAGCAGACCAAGCAGCTTCCACACGTTGCCAAAGTTGATCTGGTGTGACAGCTGGGGATGAACTCTGGGTCAGTCGTTGAGCAACCATGGACCACATGTTTTCTATCGGCGAAAGATCCGGAGAGCGCGCCGGCCAGGGAAGCAATTCAATCTGGTGATTGACGAAGAACCCTTGGACAATGCGTGCCACGTGTGGCCGTGCATTATCCTGCTGAAATATGGCTGTTGGCAAGCCCTGAAGGTAAGAAAGGACAACTGGCTCCAACACCTCGGAGATGTAGCGCTGGCTGGTTAAAGTACCGGCAATGCGTACTAGAGGAGTGCGAGAGAGATATCCGATACCGCCCCATACCATAATACCCGGTGCAGGACCAGTGTGACGGTGCATAATGCAGCTGTTCAGCATCCTCTCTCCACGGTGTCTCCAGACTCGAATCCGACCGTCGTGGTGTTGCATACAGAAGCGTGACTCGTCAGTAAAGAGAATTTCATTCCATTCTGTCGTCCACATCCTTCTTTCATCGCACCATTGGCGGCGGAGACGTCTGTGGTTCCGCGTCAGAGGTAGACAAAGCAACGGACGTCTTGCGGACAGACCATTCTGCTGTAAACGACGTCGAATGGTACGCGCAGACACTGGATGATGCGTTACAGACTGAATCTGCTGTGATATGGTTCGTGATGTGACTGAGCGGTCCGTCACTGCCATGCGTACAATCTGCCTGTCATCACGTGACGTGGTGCACTGAGGTCGATGCGGTCGATCACGTCTGTCCGTCGTACCCTCCTGCACCCAACGATCACATATCCGCATCACAGTTGTTTGGTTTCGTCCAATACGACGACCGATTTCCCTGAAAGATAACCCACAATCTCGGTATGCCACTATCCTTCCTCTGTCAAACTCGGATACTTGATCAAAAGATGATCGTTGTTTCCTACGAGGCATAATTTATCGTTTTTTTGAAAAAAAAAGCAAGAAAAACACAATTGCTGTACTTGAAACCGTCGAAATCTCCAAGCCTTAAATAGCGCTTTGAGGTGGCGCCACAGGCGCGCTTGATGTGCGTCTGCGCTGAAATTCTAATCATTTGCATATCTCACCTCAGCTAATGCATGTTGTAAATTTCATATTATTTGCATGCTTCCTTCAGGGTGTTGCATTTACGATGGCCAGCAGTGTATATATTGATTTCGAAGGTTCTAAACATTTTACAGAAACAATTATTATTTTATGTGTGTAAACTTGTCTAGTTATATGTTTGCATATGGGAAAGGTGGGAAGTGTTAGAAATTCCAAATATATATCCATGAACATTAACATTCATTTAAAAAAAAAAACCCTGAGTTGTACGAATAAATAACTTTAAACATCGCCAGTATCACTATCTATTAGCCCCCCCCCCCCCTCCACACACACACACACACACACACACACACACACACACTTTATTTTGACGGACATTTTTTCCGCACACTAATTTACTTGGAGAAATTGATTTGTCCAGTGTTAACTCAAATTTGTTCATTTTGAATCAAGAAAATTCGTAAAAGTTGTGTTTTATTTTATTATCGCACAAAACCTACAGATTAGCTCACCCAAGGTGGAGGAAGGGCTGGGATAAACCTCTCGCGAATATAACACGTGGGACCTTTTAGTTTTGTTTACATCTAATTAGAATTAGTAATACCATTAATAAGCACTAAACATAAATTATAATATAATTAGCACTATTTATTTTCTCATTTAATTTAGCTCTACTACTTTAATGTGAGGTGAACTCCTCCCCCTAAATATATATATATGTAAAGAATGGGCCTTACGCCATTCCTTGTTGGAATAATTGACGCAAATCCATTGGGGTTCTAGGTTAAATAGTTTATTTCAAAGTTCAGACAGAGGGCAGGAGTCGGGCCGGCGACCTTATTCGTTCCGTGGCTATCTTCTTACATCGCAGTCTAAAGGCTCGAAGCTAAGCTTTACGTTCCAAACTCCTAAAAAGACAAGCACGAAGTTAAGACGAAGCTCTCGAAATTTCCGCGCTCTTGCTTAAATACTCCTTAGTTACTACACCTGCTGGCAGGGTGCAGCACGATCGCGAAGGCGTTATTCTGAAACGTAATTAGTTAACTAGCTTGTCAATCAAGACATGAGAAACACCTGCTTACACAGAGTTCTAAAAGAACGTAGTAGTAAAGCCACAGAAAACTGAAACTACTGCTGAATCAACAATTTTACTTCTTATGGAACTTCAAAAAACGTCTCTGAGCATAATACACTCATGTCAATAAATTAAGGATAATGAAGTTCAGGCAAAGAAAGAGAAAGAAGCAAAACAAATTTGACTTATTTGTAAAGTCTATTTATTAAACAAAACGTAAAGAGCAAAAAAGATGCTATATGTTTGACATAATTAATAAAAATTGCAAGTTTTACTCCCTTGACCAAATTTCAAAAAAGAACCTATTTACAAAAAACAGTATAACATGGTTAGTAGGATGGTTAATACGGAGTATGTCTCCCGGACGATGCAATACAGGCCTGGCAACGCCTAGGCATGCTAAGTATCAAATGATCAATCTGATCTTGGGGAATATTACACCACTCATCAAGCAATGCACTCCGAAGTTCCGGTAGACAGGTGGGAGGGGGTTGACGGGCTGCAATTCGTCGGCCAAGCATATCCCACACATGCTCTATTGGATTCAAGTCCGGTGAGTATGCTGGCCAATGCATACGGGTGATATCCTCCGATTGAAGGCATTCGTCTACAATGTTTGCACGGTGAGTACGGGCGTTGTCATCCATAAACACAAATTCAGCACCCATGGCGCCCCGAAACAAACGTACATGCTGTTCCAGAATGACATCCCGATAGATGTGGCCTGTCATCGTTACACTCTGAACATGCAGGTCAGTTCTGGAACCAAGAATAATTCCTCCCCAAACGAGCCATCCTGCACCACCGTAACGGTGTCTTTCAATGGTGTTCTCTTGGTGGTAACGGGTACCTGGCGCTCTCCAGATGAATGTCCTGTGAGAATCAGACTCCAAACTAAACCTGGACTCGGCGGAAAACATCACACAAGACCACTGTTGCGGTGTCCACAATGCATGCTCTCTACTCCAGCCTAATCGCAGGCGACAGTGAGTTGCGGTAAGTGGAACACATCTGACAGGCCTACGAGCATATAGACCAATGTGCCCTAAGCGTCTGTACACGGTCTGCCTTGAAACTGTCGTACCGGTAGATGAAGAGAGCTGACGAGACAGGTCTGATGCTGTACTCCGTCTGTTTCTTTTGGCAGTAACTGCCAAATAGCGGTCCTCATTCGGCGTTGTAACTCGGGGAGACCTGTGCTGTAACGTCTACTCACATTACCATCATCTTGGAATCGTTGCTAAAGCCTGGAGATGACACTCTGGGCGATTCCAAGTTCCTCGGATACTTCCAGCTGGGTACGTCCACATCCCAGTCGTCCGATAAATCTGCCACGTAAAACATCATCCAAATGCCTCCTTTGTGCCATAACTATGCGGTTTTTGCACTGAAAGGCTTTCACAGCGCTTGTGAACAATTTTACTTCTTTGCCACCATTCCTTATATACCCCTCTCTTACACTCTCGTCATTGTGACGTACCATCCACGCCATCTGGTGGTTTCCTGTAATTTGCATATTCTTCTTCAAGATGTGTGTGATCATTCCACGGGTGAAATTTTTATTTTAGAGATCAATTTCTGTGTGATTCTGAATTACCCTTAATTTATGGACATGAGTGTATTTGTGTGGCCGAGAAACAAACTTTACAGTGAGAGTAACCGAGATTAAAGAAGGCTTTTCAAATAACATTAAATTAAATTAGGTTAAATTAGCAAAGTTTATTTTATTATTACATATATATAGGTGCGTCACTGAGCAGGGGGCCCCTTGGTAACATTTGCTACGGGCCCCGCCGTGTCTTAATCCGGCACTGATTTGGAAGCTAAACTGATTTTTACTTCCTTGTACGTAGTATAAGGAAGTAATGTGATCCCGAAAAATTTTGGGGGCCAAATTTCGACAAAAAAACCAATTTTGACTACCTCTAAATTTAATTTTAAGAATTTTTTCGATGCATCTCATCGTAGGCTAGCATGCACGATCATATAAATGCGTCTGCAACTCATTTTGACCAGCGGCGGGTCTATTGTGGTCAGTTTTTCCATGCCGTCTGTACGTACGTACGTATGTATGTAACTCGCATATCTCAAAAACTATTGGTCGTAGAACGTTGAGATTTGATATTTAGGATTGTTCTATGATCTAGTTGTGCACCTCCCCTTTTGGTTGCAATCGAATGTATAGTTTATGTACAGGACCGCCCAAAAGATTCGAAATACATTACGCTCTATGGGCCGAAATTCATTAAACTCGCCTAACTCAAAAACTATTAGGCGTAGAATTTCGAAACTTCATATTTTGGATAGTTGTAACATCTAGTTGTGCACTTCCCCTTTTGGTTCCATTCGACTGGATAGTTTATCTATAGGACCGCCCAAAACATTCGAAATACATTACGCTCAATGGGCCGAAATTCATTAAACTCTCATATCTCAAAAACTATTAGGCGTAGAATGTTGAAACTTTATATTTAGGATTGTTGTAACATCTAGTTGTTCACCTCCCCTTTCGGTTCCATTTGACTGGATAGTTTATCTACAGAACCGACTAAAAGATTCGAAATACATTACGCTCTATGGGCCGAAATTCATCAAAGCGTTTTTTAGAGGTATTGGGCTATTTCAAACGACTCAGAAGTGATATATGCTGTAAAGAGTTAGAAAATGAATTTCTCCATTAAAAAAGGTGTCTTTATCATTTACAGTTCTGCTACAGGAACACTCAAAAGATTTCCAATACATTACGGTCAATGGCAATTTTAGGGGCATTCATCCATTTCAAGCACAATACCGTCTTACCACATAAGTTAGGTAATGGTCCGACCACGGTCACGTGCCTCCCTCAAGAACTGTGCCAAAAGTCGCCAAGCTTGGCGACTTTTAGTGACGTGTGTGTGTATTTAACTCTCAAACCTCAAAAACTATTATGAAATTTTATATCTAAGATTGTTGTAACATCTAGTTGTGCATCTCGATTTTTGGTTCCAATCTACTGGAGAGTTTATTTACAGGACCACCGAAAAGAATTTCAGTACTTTAATGTCTATGGACATCTTCAATATAATACAATTGCAGACAGTGATTGTTTGGTACATGCCCAAAATCTCGCCGACTGTCCTCGACTTTGGCGAGTTTTGCCGAAATGTCGCCAAATTTGGCGATAGTCAGTCATTTGGTCCATGCCCAAAATATCGCCATTTGTCATCGTTCTTGGCGAGTTTTGGCGAAATATCGCCAAATATGGCGATAATCTGTCATTGTTGGTCCATGCTTAAAATCTCGCCAAATGTCGTCGACATTGACGAGTTTCGCCGAAATATCGCCAAATTTGGCGCCAAAAATTATTTCGTATTTTGTATAACTCTAAAACTTTAACCCGTAGAATTTTGAACTTTTGTATTTAGAACTATATTATGATATCTAACTGTTTTCAATATCTTTTTTGACAGCAATCGACTAAGAATTTATTTATAGGGTGAGCCAAATGACTTTAAATACATTAAGGTGTATGGATGCATTCAATTCATTGAAAGTCTGTGGTCAATGACTACTGTGGCTATCCCCAAAATCTCGCAAACTATCTCAAGTTTTTGGTGTTTGTCGGCTTTCTCAAGTTTCTCGGCTTTTGGTGAAATATCGCCAAATAAAGTGTCAGAAGGAAATCTTTCAAATTGAACTTAGCTTGGCGATATCGAAATATTTGGCTAGAAATCGCTAAACCTTACTATTATTGATATTTTATCTCTTTCAAACAAATAAGTTTAGAGGAAGTGCGTAGAAAACATTTTTATTTAATAGACGTGCAAGGAAGTCATGTGTTGGACACATCAGATTTTTTTTACTAACTGAGATGTATGGAAAACTAGAACTATCGAGACTCTACTGTGAATATGATTAAATGCAATTATTTTAGGACTTAACGCTTAAAATATAACATTCCTTTTAACATTATAGAGTTAATTTTGCAGAGATTTAAACTCAAAAACTAGTATTAGATGAAAATTTTTATTTTAATTTTTTTGATATGGTGATTTTTCAAATATTAAGTGAAGGCATCACTGCGTCACTTTCGAAACTTGGGCTCTGTTTTAATATGTGGATGTCCTTGCCAAGTGAACTTAAGGTAAACCCGCACATGGGTATCTGTCATGGAAGGAGGGGGTTGCCTTGGGCAGATGACTATTTAAGGTTACTCTCTACATGTTATTCACGTAACATGTAGAGAAAACTGGCGGAAACTCAAAACCGTTAGATTGACAGCCGCGCGGCACGCCAGTACTATTGACATTCACATTTCAGCCATCTACCATTTTCAGCACTGGACATGGCGGGGATACCTAAGGCAAAAATTGCTATATACATCAGTGCTAGAGAAAATACATTTCGCTTCAGTTTTTCTGGAAAAATCCGTCTGTTTAAATATAAGACAATATTATCAAAATTGCAAATAATTTAAATAATTAATTATTAGTATACTTAAATTGAGGTATTATTAATTAGGCCAAATTAATAGTTTAAGATTTTGTACTTTTCAGCTGCAGCAAAATAACTATGACCATGTGCATTTCACATATTGATGATGCATTTTCCAGTCAAGATTCTTCTTCCTTCAAACGCCAAATAGTCTAATTTTTTATATGTACTAGCTGCTTACCCGTTCTCCGCACGGTAGGGGACGAATATTTTCCTTACAAATATAATTCGAATTAAACCCAGTGATAGGAATCTCTAATAGTGAAAAATTGCTGGAATTCTGACGAAAAGCTGACTCCATGAGGGAAATTTGAGACGATTGCAACATGATGACACAAAAACTACGTCATAGTCACGGGCGATCAGAAAAGTAAGAATTTTACGGTATGCAGACGAAACGTATCTCTTTCGAAAAATGCCTTATTTCTACATCATATAATTCTCTTTTTTTAGGTTTAATTTATAGCATTCATACATACTATATGAATAACATTACATGATGTTGAATACTATTTTATCTTATCTTGCATTTCGTAAAGCGTGGACAATGCATTAGCACAGTTATGTTGCAGATGACTTTATTAAATTTGACTCAAATTTAAAAAACCTACACGAAACAATCGATGCACATTGTACGTTCAGAAACCAAAAATGCATCCTGTTTCCGTGAAGATCTTGTCGCTTTCGTAAATGAAAAAATTTGTGACGTAACTTAAGCGGAAAAGCTTATTACCCTTACTGAACTCTTAATACAGTAGCACACTTGTTACATAAAACTAACGTTGATCTCACTGCCAATTCACACTAAATAAATAACTAATTTCATTTTTTTAACATAGATATAACAAATTTTATTTTTAACATAGATTAATTGCATAGTGTCAAATTCAATATTACACAAAATCTGAAATCGTTTCTAGAGCTCTAGGTCTTGTAACTGGAATATGTATGAAAAAATAAATAGAACTTTAACATATAAGTAATTTATATGAAATATTCTAAACACATCGGATCCCGTTATTCGGAAAGATTCCACAAACGCCATGGGAAGAAAGAGCAATTAATTTCATATTATATTTTGTATTCCTTGCAAGCGCCTTTGTTATGTACATGATTGCAATATCATTCTCGTACACGATGCTTATCCTATAGTCTCTGGTGATGTATTTTGGATTTTCATTTCATATTCCTGACTTTTCATACTTTAGAAATTTTGTTGCTTTGCGCATGTGAATAATCGATTATCATTTCGCATTACGGCTACCAATTAAATAGTTTTCCATATCGCTTCTTCCACGTTAATGACGTTAATCTGCCTTTTTCTAGTTTAAAAAAAACGCCTATAAAGCTTCATTGCTTCAATTTAGACACACAGAGGGGTTAGGCAAATGCGCACCCGTCAAATTGCTTCCTTTTGTCCGCCGAAGCAGCACATACGTTAGCGTGTAATGTGCTTCTCCGGATAATCTGACAGCAAAACAGAAGACAATGACGTGAAAATGACGTCACACGCGAAGGAAATAAAATGAAAAATATGCAGAATTGCCGGAAAAAACTTCGGTTATTTTTAATGCGCAAATATGTTAAAATTCTATTTGTTTCATATTTAATACGTTTTCACTTTTTTTGTCTTAAGAGCTGTAGAAATGAGTGGTTTCACTTAATTATTAAATTGAACAACTTAAGTGGCAACAATGGATTCCGTTGCTACGGAAACTGTAGCAGTGTTAAAAATTTAATATGAAATGATTTATTTATGTTTACTTTGCTAGAACTGCCACTTTGGCGTAATTAACGTCGGCAGTCGATGGCAAATAGCCTAAAATGAATCACACATTAAACTTGACAATAAATGCAATAATTTAAAGGCATTACCAGCTAGTCTAACTGGGTTTAAAAAATATTCTCATTCATCTCAAACAGCATTCGTATTTATAAAGACTTCCTATTTTATTACACCTTGTTTGGCGGGATTAAAAAATATTATCTATTCATACGCTCGTAATATCAACTCATTTCAATCGGGGCATAGAATTAGCAATACAAATGAAAAAGTTTAATTTTCTGAAATTTGGCGGGGTTTCCCTAATTTAAATCAATTTATTTAACTTGATGAAAATCATTTAAAATCGCCTTAATAACTGCGTTATTTCTGAACAGAAAATTAAAATTTCAGGCTAAATTCTAGTAAAACCTACACTTGTTTTAAAAATACTATTTCTTTACGTCCTCAGTAAATTGCGCCAAGCCTAAAACTGTGCAAACCACTAGAATCCACTTTCTCAAAAATCGGCATAAAAGCCATTTTTTTTTCGCCAAATTATAAAGTTATATACTTTAGTCTCTGAAATTTACAAATCCTTTTTCTTTTGCGTATAAAAAATATAGAATTCCTGCTCTGATTTCCGACGCAGACGATATTTTAATTAAAAAATAACCTAGCAAATATTCGAAACAGAAAAAAAGTATTATTCCTTTATTTTTAATGCAAGAGTGTAAATCATTTAATAAATTCGCCAAACATGGCAACCTCGATGCTTATTTCTCACATTTTCATTACAGGGGTTACAATCGCGGAGTTGCGGAGAGCAAAAATTAGTGTTTTTGACGGGTTTTTTTTATCAATATCTCCTAAACTAATTCGAATTTTGAAATTTAAATTAGCTGAGGTTCTTTCTCGAAATTTTCCGAATAAGTGGATACCTCGTTCGAAACTCAACTCCCAGCCGTTTAGGAGGAGATGATGTTACACACACACACACACACACACAGACAGACGCGCACAGATTTTAATAGTATAGATGTATACAAGGTGTCCCTGAAGGTAGTTAAAATACATACAAAGAAGCATTTTTCGGCATTGCAACGTTTGGTCAGCAAAGAAAAATGTAGATAATTTCAGCACGATAGGGCTCCAGCCTATTTCACAAATTATGTGCGTAATTAACCCAATGTCATCTTTGACCCCCGATCGATTGGACAAGTTGAACTAGTCACTTGACCAGCACGTTCATTAGATTAATTGAATTTTGCTTTTGGGGACACCTCAAGGCACTCCTTTACGAGACTCCAGTTGACACAGATGAGGGCCTCATTCCAAAACTTTAATAAACCACTGCAACCGTTTGTGGAACACTTGGCATCTTCGAAAAGGTACGCCAGTCACTTGCTAGACGCTACCAGGCATCTGAGAATTTACAGTAGCGCTTTTTCATTTCTTTGGCATTTGCTATATTTCCATCTACAATTTTTTCCCCTATACCCACACTGCTAATCTGCTATACAAAAAATGCTTCTTTACATTCATTTTATTCTTAAAGTTTGGCCTATTAATTCAGGAACATCATGCAGGGGCGTAGCCAGAAATTTTTCATGGGGGGGGGTTACGACTACTGCAACTCACATATATGTATACACATGTGTGATAAAGGAGTGAAGAATATACATTTTGTAAGGCAAAAAATTCCTCATGGGGGGGTGTATGACCCCCCTGACACCATGTATATATATATATATATATATATATACAGGGTGGCTATAATTAAACTGCAAGTGTTCAAGGGGTGCTGGAGAGAAAACTACCGGGAATATTCAGTGAAATTTGGTATCTACACGTTTCAGAACATGCGCAATTCAAATATGCAAAAAACGAAAATCGCCATTTTCACTCTATAGATGGCGCTGTACCGTATTTCAACGCTCACCGGTGGCATATACAACTTCCAAAACCGATAGACAGACCATAATGACATTCTAAGAGGCATATAAACAATATAAAACATTATTTACAGTTTATCAAAATTCCATACAATTCGCTTCAGTAATTAAATTTTTACAGTATCTTGTAATCAAAAATTAACGTCAATTGCGATCACAAATTAAACAATCCATAACGATGCTTTGTAAAACAATTAAACCATTATTTATTCAATGAAATTATCACATGATGTGGTCAATATGTGAACCACCAGATGCAACCACATGCTGAAAACGTAAAACAGCATGGCTCACCGTCGCATTTAAAATTGCTCGTGTAACACACCTCACGTGTGCCGTTCTGCTAGATTTAAATTCAGCAACAGAAGCACGTCGTTCTCTATAAACCATATCTTTCAGATGTCCCCACAGATAAAAGTCACAAGGATTAAGTTCCGGTGAACGTGGGGGGGCCAAGCGTTGTCGAAACCTCTGCTTATGACTCGGTTCGCACCAAAGGTATCATGTAGCAACTTTTTAACAGCTTTAGCGATGTGAGGGGGTGCTGCGTCTTGCATAAATACCGTGGTGCATAAATACAGCGCCATCTATAGGGTGAAAATGGCGATTTTCTTTTTCTGCATATTTGAATTGCGCATGTTCTGAAACGTGTAGATACCAAATTTCACTGGATATTCCCGGTAGTTTTCTCTCCAGCATCCTTTGAACACTTGCAGTTTAATTATGGCCACCCTGTATATATATATAGTGCACCCCCCTGGAAATGATCCTGCCGGCGCTCTTGCCCCGCCACTGGAATCGCAGGAAATATTTTACGTGCTAAATACGCCAATCTGACAAGAATTATGCATAAAAATGTATGGAGAGCTGTTTTAATGGCAGCCAGAAAGTGAAATGATTATCGTTTATACTAATGCGTAAATTGCACAGAATCACCCAAGAATAAAAAACTACATTAGTGGCAAATATCTAAACCGTTTCTTTAAATTAAACATTACAGATGGAAAAACGAAAATATATTGGTATCCGTAAACGGTACTATAAGTAATAGTTATTAGATATGCTAGGGCAATATTGATCAAAGCACAATTTACCGCGTTAATAAATATTTCGTGAAACTATTCGTTTCTTTTCGTTTTTCAACAGCCATCTTACATCACAGCTAACTAAACATTAAATAATTCTACGTCGCGTTAATATATCCTGCTGTAATTTCAACAGAAAAGTCTGTATCTGAACTTTTTGTTTTCTTGGAGATTCTGTTTTGTCACAAGTAGTTATGATCACATTTTAGGAAAATGTTCTCTTCTTGCCTTGCGAAGAGCGGGTACACACAGCAGTGGCGGCTCGTGCTCAAAACTGTTAGTGCAGCTGGAAGCATATGAGCCCCCTCCCCCCTTCCTCCGGGCAGGAATGGAAAATCTTTGTTATTGAATTCGAAAGCAGGCGGATAAAGCCCTCACCGAGGAAAAAAAAAAAAAAAAAGAAATTACATAAAAAATGTAAGAGATCCTATTTTACTTCCATAAAATAGACATAAATTTCAACCAGCCGCTCTTATCCTCAAAACTGCATTAATCCGTGTCTGATTCGAAGTTTCCTTGAATATTCTTTTGCAACGATAACTTGAGAAGGAAAGAAAAAAAAGAAAAGAAAAATGACTTATTTTTTATAAGTCAAATCAATCCTCCTTTCTTTTAAACTTGCGATTCGATCAGTGATGCCCTCATTAAAAGGCGTTGTTTTAATTCAGATATCAATAATTTTAAAAGCTCTTTAAACTTTCCCATGTTTAAAGAATTTTCTCGCTCGCCATGTCCTCTAAATGCCAGTTCTTGCTTACTTAAAAACAATACTGCTTTGATGGGTAATTGTCCATTCATAAGCGTCCATTCAGGCTTACCTTCTTGATAAATTCAGCAATATAAAGTCCAGAGATTGCAGAACATATATTCTCCTTACCCCCTCCCTCACTTCTCGAGCCAATCAGTAAGTCGATTTCACAAGTGCTGCCGACCTTTGATTTTCTTTCATGAGCTGAGTCTCTGCTGCGTACCCCCATTATAGACTATGCCGGAGGGGCTGCTTACGTAGTCGTTGTCATGGCAACGGTGCTGCCGACTTTCTTTTCAGCACTCTGGGCTGAACCAAAGATTTTCCCAATTGAATTGCGAGAAGATTAAAGTGCTTTTTTTTCTGAATGAGCGATCCGGCCACAATACGATTTTTTTTTTTTTTTTTTGTTGTTTTTTTTTTTTTTTTTTTTTTTTTTTTTTTTGTGGAGATTTTTTTAATTTACCGTAGGAATTCCATAATTCTAATCTGAATTTAGGAAAATTAGTAGAATAAATTATTTTAAAGTATATGCTGATAATTTCAAGTGCAGCCCGGCTGTACTTGCTGTATCCCACGAGCCTCAACTGACACACAACTACTTAATTATAAAATAAAACGGTTCTTCACATCATGTTGTATCTAAGGTATTAATGGTATAACTTAAATCTAAAAAAGAGTATGATGTAGAAATGAGACATTTTGAAAGTTAGATATTTTTAGGAACCGTCACGCTTTTCTTTTTCTGATCGCTAATTACACCGACATAGTTTTTTGTTTCATAATATTAACAATGTTTTCAGATCAGTATTTATACTAACTTTACGAATAACTAATGAGTAACTTTACGCCAAGAGTCAAATCATTTTGTTTATTTTTAGATTCCACATTACTTTAATCAATTCGAAGTATACATGTAAGAAAAAGTTTTATTCCCTACCGTGCGGAGAACGGGTACGCAGCTAGTATGTCATATACTCCACGCTGACCCTGAAAAAGAAGAACCACAGTAAAACCTACCTTTTCGACCGCTTTGCTGCTTTCGACGATTTCATCCTGTAAAAGTACGCAGAACCTGTTAGGGAAAGAAACGGCGATAAAAATAGTCAAGTGCCGTATCTTTCAGACATCAATCTTTATTTTATATATCAATAAGCGTTGTGAAGGTACATCCAACACATGTAATCCCAACCTCACAGGAGGTTCTCGATAATCCTTATTTTTAGATGAATAATATACATGGTTTTGGAAAAGTACAAAGAAACGGACCCTGGCTACAATCAATCCCAAACAATAGACAGAACCTGCAGTTTAAAAACATGGATACAGAATAATAATTCAAAACCTACCAGCAGACGAAATCAACGCTTAAGAACACTGTGATAGAAAAACACAAAAAAAATTTACACTTCCTGCATTCGAACCCAACAAACAGAGTAAAACATCAGTTAAAGAACACAGTTAAAGTACAATACTAGACTATGGACATTCCCTCCATTCAATCGCAACCTCCAGACGGAACAATGGTATAAGAAAACAGTTAAAGAATAATACTACAACATGGGCACTTCCTGGATTCTAAGTAATTATCATGAATTACCGATGATTCTTACTGGAGAGTGTAATGTTAATTTTCGCTCTCAAGAATCTCAGCCGTTAGTTGATTTTTTAAAAGGAAAATTGGATCTAACTATGAATACTTCTCGACTTCAATCATCAACACGTTTCGGTACAACGATGGATTTCTGTATTTTCAAGAAAATTAGCAAATTTAGAGAGTAAAATTTATGTTTCACATTATAGTTACCACAAACCTATAATTTCATACATATAAAATTCAAGTGACATTCAAGTACCTATTTCAAATGAATAAGCCTCACCATGGCACAGTGGTTATATCACTGGAAATGGAAGACGGGCGAAGTGTGAAGGTCCCGGGTTCGGGTCCCATCGCGCGTCCGTCGACCTAACCGTTCGGAGTTTTCCGTGGTTTTCTCCGAAACTTAGCGTAAATACGGGTTAGGACCCCTTAGAAAGACCCCCACGGAGGGCACCCCACACTTCGGCCTAGAGCCCACGCGTAGCTAATCGGCCGTAATCCCACAAACAAACAAACAAATGAATAATATGAATATATTATTTATATAATCTTTGTAAAGTACACATGAATAATAAATATAATTAAATTATAATATGATATTTATTCATAAGTTATTCATAAGTTTAATCATGATATTTATTCATAAGATTATTGATAAGTTTAATCATTTCAGTGGTGATATGTGTCGTAAACGTCAGAGAAGTTTTACTTCAATCTCGCGTAAAGATTACACGCACACACTTTTTTTCTTTAATAATCGTCATATTTCCCTTCATTCTTTAACTTATCTCACCTCCTTTTCTGTCTTTCTGCAGTAGTCAATGCGATTTTTCCAATATTTTTATGTAGGTATCTAATTAAAAAACAAAAATGTGACTGATGTTACATATTTTTTATGTTTAAAATTCATAAATTGAACCAATATTAGATATTCAAAAGACTAATATTAAAGATATCTTCATAAAGGAAGAGAAAATGACTTTTTATATTTTTGGGACTAATTTTATTTAAGCAAGAAAAACTTTTATAGAATTTCGTGACTGATGTTACATTAAATATTTGGCCTAATTTACAAAAATTGTTTTTAAGATAAATATTGCAGTTAAAGGTTTCTGCATTGGTCTAATCTTTTCATATATAAACGAAATTTCTATAAAAAAATAAGATTTCATTCACATTTGTGGATTTCTTTTATAAAACGAGATGAACTTCCTACACCTCTTTCAGATAAGAACTCATGTAAAAACAGTAATGTTTCAAAGATTGTGTATAAAACTTTTAAAAAGGTGTTGTCAACTTTTTTAGCATCATTTCATAGAAATTCACATATTTTTACTTCATAGAGGACTAAAGTATTATTTTTTTATTAGAATTTTTTTTTTTTTTGGCATTGGTGTCCCTAGTTTCATGGAATCACCCTTATCAGGTTCCTCGGAATTTTTCGAATCTGTGGCACCTTAGTCGAAACTCAAATCCCCACGGTTTAGGAGGAGATAGGTCAACAAGCTTTGACAGCGGCCTTTACTTTTTTTTAGAATAGAGAGATACCACTTTAAAATGAATTTTCTAGCTTTTAAAATGAAGCTTTTAAAATTTTCTGCCGCGTTAAGATATTTCAATTTTTAAATAAGCAATGGATTAAAATACCACTTACAATAATAATAATCATGAATTTCTCAGTTTATTTCTAAAGTAAGTTTTAATCAAAATATCGCCTCCTTGTGTTAAAAAAAAAAAAAAGAACAGGGATAAATGCATGAAAATTGTGGTGTAATTTTTACGTATTTTAAAGCATTTGACGTCATAGATCCTCACTTGCGAATTGAAATTCCGATATCCCATTTAAAAACTCGATTGGTTGAAAAAAACCTTTCTCTAATCCTTTTTGTGGCAAAGCAACAAAATTATCACTTGCCACGATCAGTTTATGTAATTCCGTAAGCTCTCCGCGTTAATGCTATTAAATTCTAAACATTAGGTTACAATTAAATTCGCAAAAAAATCACCTAATTTACATAATGTTTTCGTTTTCATTTTAAAAGAGGGAGAAGGAATGTTCAATTTATCAAGGAATGTCAAAAAGTTATGACGGATAGAATTCAAGATGCGACAGTTTTAAAATTATTTTACGAAAAAATTTGCCGTAACAGTTGTTTAATAAAAAAATTCCTAAAAATCGGTAAATCATGTCAAAAGAGAAAATCCGGTTGATAGAGAAAATCCAGTAGTGTTACGGCGTATCAAAATGTTTTATAATAATAATTTCTTCTTTATACAATTATTTAATCTATATTCAATGTATTATTATTTTTGAAATGCATTGTATTGCTTTTTATGACAGTTTTTGCTCAGAATATTTAATCCACACAAGGCCATGAATGCTGTTACAAAATTCGTAAAGTTCAGAAATGCTTGATTTTTTTAAGTGGTCAAATACATAAAACTGCAATATTTCCTAAAAGCTACTCGAGCTTTTTCTTATGGAAGTAGGAAATTTCACAAAATACCAGATTTTAAGACGTACATTTTTAATTTTGGGACAGGCAAAAATTTACAAAAGTTTGAATTATCAAATCTTTTCCTAAGAAACTGTTTTTCAAATACGTCAAGTGCATAACAAGAAATTTGTTTTCCAGAATGTGAACAGAATTAACTTTTTTATAGCTCGTAATTAACTTTAGTGATACAGCAATATTATAGCTTTAAATATTCATTGCGTCATTAATTAAAATTGAAAAGAAATAGAATTTCCACTCATTTTAATGCAGAGTGTCAATGATTTGATTGAAATCAGTGAATTTAATCATGATTTAAATCAATTGAGTTTCTTAAAAAAAAATCATTTAAATCAGGGATGCACGTCCTCTGGCCCACGGGACATTATTAGAGGTGTGCCGGATCATTAAAAAGTTAGATCCGCGGATAAGGATCTGGCAACGGATAACTCGGAAACGGATATGAAAACGGATCAATTGTTTCGTATATCGGCGGATACGGATATGAAAACGGATGATTTGCTGCCGTATCCGCGGATGCGGATATTTTTGTTCGGAAATTATTTTGAAGACTAAATCATCTGAATGATTTCATGCACAGTGTGTGAAACATTCTACCACAATAATAACTGTCAGATACTGTGCTATGCATGGTTTTAAAAAATACTTTCTTAGTTTTAAAATCAAATTTTTAAAACCTTAACACAGGAATTAAAGTATCGATACGCTGCTAGCAAACCAATTAGGTTTTTAAATCAGAAAAACCTATTGTTATATCTTATTAATAATTCGTAAAAAATATACTATTATAGTGCATAAATACGACTAACTATGTCAGCCACTAGAAGATTTTTAGGATATCTCTTAAGAGGCCATATTAGACACTGTAATAAACGATAAATTCTTGCCAGTTAAGAAACTTCCAGAAAAACATTTGTATCGAAACACGAGGGTGTAACTGTGGAGTGACTCCACTCAACTTTCCAAATACTTGATCGCTACCAAGCACTCAAATAAATTTGAATTGGTATATAATTCAGCAAAAAGCAAAAGTGAAAATTATTCTATGGCATTTGAATATCTTCCTTAAATTCGTATATTTCTGATAAATTTTATCCCGTTTTAAATAATTTAAAAATGCTAAAATGTATATACAACAATTCTAGTCTATTCTAGTTTGGGCCATTAAGTGTATGAATGTTTTGGTATCTCGGTAAAATAACTATTTGTCCTATACTCATGAAAACCTAAGAATTTTTTTAGACGGAGGTTTACAGTTTACCTGCCAAATTTCAACACAACTGAATGAAGTGTTTCAAAGCTAGTGCACCTTAAATAATCTGATTCTAAAGGCCGCAGTGTGCAAGAAAGTTTTTTCTTGATTTGTAAAAAAACTAAGTCGTACACACCCCAAAATCTGTACAGTATGTAAGACAGCGACCTATAATATGCTTACCTAATTTGAGCTTAATTGAATGCACCATATAAACACTGGCGCACTTTAAATAATTTGCATTTCATAGGCCGTAATGCAGACTATTTTTTTTTTTATTTTTTTTTTATTTTGTAGGCATGTACAAAGTGTAAGTCCTGCAGACGAATACCTTTTCAGGATCAAGATTACTACGTATCAAAGTGTTATGCAGTAATTCTGCATAGCACGTTTTATGTCCTATGATTTCGGACAGCTATATTTCAGTATCTTCTCTACTCATTTCTTTTTTTTCAAATTATTAAATATGTTTTTTAATCTATTGTTTCACTACTGGAAACTGATAAAAATGATAAAAAGAAAAATCATTTAAATTTTACTATAAATTGAAAAAAAAAAGTGTGTGCGTCTAATATTTACGCTCGATTGAAGTATAACTTCTTTGACGTTTACGACACATATCACTGAAATAATTAAACTTTAACTTCAAATAAATATCGTATTATAATTTAATTATATTTATTATTCATGTACTTTACAAAGATTATATGAATGTTATATTCATATTATTAATTGGAAATAGGTGCTTGAATGTCATCATAATTTTTAATGACTATATCATTTTATCTCTCACCCCCTTTATTGAAAATTGTCCGAAAAATGTGTCCCAAAAATGCGACATAAAAGTATGCGATATAATTAAAAACTATTAAACTATAAAACCATAAAACTATTTAAATATATAAAAACTATAAAACCAACTATAAAAACTATAAAACTATTTAAATACTATTAGTTCACAACAGCTTTAATCTATTGTTACAATATTTCGTAAGCTGTAGAATATGCATCACATGTATTTTTCTATAAATTGGCTACAATCATAAAAATTTCAACAGAGTTGCAAGGCGAAATAAAGAAAGATGGGAGATAAAATGACATAGTAAATTAATATCGTTTTAATATGACAATAATGAAATTAAAAAATTAGGGGGGTTCAAGGGGTCTCCCCCTGACGAGGCTCGAACAGCCGAGTTTTATTTATGTATGAAATTATAGGTTTGTGGTAACTATAATGTGAAATATAAATTTTACTCTCTAAATTTGCTAATTTTCTTGAAAATACAGAAATCCATCGTTGTACCAAAACGTGTTGATGATTGAAGTCGAGAAGTATTCATAGTTAGATCCAATTTTTCTTTTAAAAAATCAACTAACGGCTGAGATTCTTGAGAGCAAAAATTAACATTAAAATCTCCGTAAGAATCATCGGTAATTCATGATAATTACTTAGAATCCAGGAAGTGTCCATGTTGTAGTATTATTCTTTAACTGTTTCCTTATACCCTTGTTCCGTCTGGAGGTTGGGTTTGAATGGGGGGAATGTCCATAGTCTAGTATTATACTTTAACTGTGTTTTTTAACAGATGTTTTTCTCTGTTGGGTTCGAATGCAGGTAGTGTAATTTTTTTTTTTTTTTTTTTTTGTGTGTGTGTTTTTCTATCACAGTGTTCTTAAGCGGTTGATTTCATCTGCTGGTAGGTTTCGAATTATTATTCTGTATCCCTGTTTTTAAACTGCAGGTTCTGTCTATTGTTTGGGATTGATTGCAGCCAGGGTCCGTTTTTTTTTTTTTTTTTTTTTTTTTTTTTTTTTTTTTTTTTTTTTGTAGTGTTCCATCCCCGTGTTAAACCGTTGCTCCGTCTTGAGGTTGGTTTAGAATCCACGGAGTGTCCATTTGTTATTCTTTTATTTTGTTGGACCTTATATGCAATTGTAAATTGCCGTGAGTATGAGAAACTACGGACCTATGAAAACATTTCTATAAGGTTGCTCTTTTGAGAGTGTAAATAACAGTGAATATTAGAAACGACTGACGTATGAAAGCATTGGTATATGATTGTCTCCTCAGAATGTAAATAAATGTAAGTAGGAAAAACTGCTGGGGAATATTAAAGAACTAGTGTATTGTTTGTTGGCTTTTCGAGAACCCGGATTTTTGACGCAATTAAGATATTACTTATAGGAGTTATAAATAAATAAATAATATTTGTATTCAAAAATGCTTGAAATATTTCATAAGATATTTATTAATAAACTCTGCTAATCTTTTCTCATAGGTCAATTTGATCAGTGAATGGCTTCAGCAACGAGGCTCATACCTTCGTAATATTTTTATTGTAATTTCGTTTCAGTTCTGTTTGAATGAAATGAAATACTCTTAAATTAGCATGAAAAAATCTAAAGAATACACAGTAGAAGACCCAAAATATGTTGGCTTCAGGTCTCTGATCGATTCGAAGCCAAACAAGTCCTTATTCACCTGTCTGCTGAAGTCAGTTTGTGTGGGTGTGGAAAGGGAGAAAATTTCGAGTTAATGTACTGATGGGCTCCGCTGGGTTTTGCCTAATATGTAAAATTCACTCTGGAAAAAGAAGTACAAGAGCTGAGCTCCGGTGAGCTCCTATGCAAAATAAGCCGTGCCCTCGAGTACGTGGTAGGTATCAAAATGATTAACGAATTTAAATAAATGAATAAACTAGTTATAAACTGAATTAAAAATTTTAAAAAATATATGTATTTATACCTTAAACTATGTAATGAAATTTTAACTGCATACTATGCCTGTCTATCTATCTTTACACCCACACAGACATATATATATATATATATATATATATATATATATATATATGTGTGTGTGTGTGTGCGTGTGCGCGCGCACCCGTGTATGCACACCCCCTAAAAAAAGTATGCGACTAATAATCAAATTTCTTATTTCAGTATAATCAATAATTAATCAGTTTTTGGAAAAGCATAACATTAGAAAGAGATATGGGAAGTCATTATAAACGACATAATTCACGTCTACGGAGAACAATATTTTAAACATGAAACTGACATGAGAAATTTAACTTAAGTTCGAATGCTCTTTTGAGAGGGTTCATAATAATTGATTTTAAATTAATTAATCAAAAAATAATTTGCTAAATCAATTAAATATGAATTAGCATTATATATTGAAAATTATAAAATTTTTATCGTAAACTTTCATATCAAAAGAAAGATTTATTGTATTATTTGTACTGTACTAGGGGCCAAGGCCCTTAGACTCGCTACGCTCGCATTTCGTATAAGGCATTTGGCCCCTAAGAAGACTTATTCGTAAAAAAAGATATAATTTCAACAAACAAAACCCAAACGTTGGATAAGATTAAATGTTACCGATCTACACATAGATTGGTTCTTGCATGTTGCTTGGAACATAAAAATTTAAACCGCGCACTATTTGTAATTATGTGAAACCCACGTTACGCCATGCGTATTAGCCAATTATGAAGAAATTTCATAATTTGGCGACTTGCGTATATGTATAGTTAATAATTAGTTCTAAGAAAACAGTAATTCATATGTTTTCTTTGATAAAAATTACGGAACAGGTAGGAAAACTTGCCACCAATGGCGACTTTTCATTATTTGGCGATTTACACATGCTCACAACCTATAATTACAGCTCATGTAAGGTTCCCAGAAAACCGTTTTCCATATTTTCATTTACATAATTTTTTGCAGATTGGCGTACTTAGCACCACGAATTATATCATCTCGCCGCGCTGGCAAATATCCAAAGTGTACTATAACTGCTATAATGGCATAGTTAACGCCACCAAATATTTCTACTGGTAGCAAATAATCCAGCTGGACCGAACCGGCTTTAAAATAATCTGCATTTTAATTATTTTTCATTTTCAAGATATTAGTTATTCTGTTTTGGAAAAACGAATAATCGCTAATTCTAAACTCCTGTAGTCTAAGCGAACTTTCTATTTGAAAATTGTTAACTTTGTGTAACACATTTTTGAGTTACTTATTTCATATACTTTTTAATTTGGCGTAAAATGGATGTAATTCTACTTCATGTTTGATAATTTTACGCGATTCTACATAATTGGAATTGCTTTGTTGCGGGAATGAATGATTTTATGCCAAATCTGGCAACCATTATGTTTTATTTTTTCAGTTTTTTATTAATATCTTCTAAAATAATTCGATTTTCGAAATTTAAGTCACCTTATCAGGTTCCTCGGAGTTTTCCGCATTCGGGAACATGTTTCTCGAAATTCAAGTTCCCACGGTTTAGGAGAAGATAGGTCAACAAGCTCGGACAGCGTCGACAGCGGCCTTTACTTTTTTTTAGAATAGAGAGATGCATAAAAGAACGTACTAGCATTTAATGTAAAATCAAGGAATTGTGAAGTAATCTGAAATATTTGTTGTGGCATACACATGAGAGAGGAATTTAAATATCACTATGCTATCTGATTAAAAGGGAGGGGGGGGCGGGTATGACATATTTTTCAAAAATTGGCCCATTGGCCCATTATTAAGAAACCTCTAACCAACAAGGCTTCCATGTACTTTCTTTCTTATTACACAGGAAAGCTAAGTGTGGACAAGCATATTTCTATTGATTTACTTGACTTTCTTTAGCAATAAATCTAAGAAAATTCATGGTGGCATGGATTCTAGGAGATTTCTTAGTAATCGACATATATATGTATGTCGATATATATATATATATTTGAGTGCAGAACAATTATTTTCTGATTGTGAAATAATTGCTCATTAACTTTTTGATCCCCCCCCCTTCCTTTGGGGAAACACTGGCTTAGCAAAATAAACAAAACATCATTTTCAAGGAGCAATATATATTTTTTGATTCTCAGTTAGCATAAAAGCATTTAGACATATTTTTAAAAAATCAGTAGTTTTAAGACATTTAAAATACATCAGAAATCTGAATGTCTTCCATGCACAGGTTATTCAGGCTTGAACAGATTATGTAGAAAATGTTAGTATTAGCTGGCTCCCTTTGTTGGTTGAAGTCTAAAATAAAAGAATGCATAATGTTTTTGAGATCTAGAGAGAAAAACAATGAGAAAATTACTTGAGAGTTTAATATTCACTAAAGACATTTTTATTTCATATATTATACGATTGCATTTTTTTCATACGTCTGTTTAGTATACGAGTAGTCCCGTATGCGTATGTTTAGTTATGGATCTCTTCTGTCTAATGAATAGGGTATAATACATCCAGATTTAAATTTTACTGAAATATTATTGGAAAAAAGCAACAAAACGTTTCAAAAGCGCAGAAATTTTTCGTTAATTAAAAAAAATTATCAAGTACTAAAATCAGAAATAAATATTTTCTGTACGAGATCATTAAATAGAAAATTTTTGAAGGACAATTGGGGGTGGAGTTTGTTTGAGTGATCAACCATTTTTTACATAACTAGGGGCCAAGGCCCCCAGACTCGCTACGCTCGCTTTTCGTGTGAGGCATTCGGCCCCTAATAAGGCTTATTCGTAAAAAGACATAATTTCAACAGACAAAACCCGAAGATTGGATCAGATAGAATGTTACTGAGCTACACATTGCTTGGTTCTTGCATGTTCATTGGTACACAGAAGATTTAAACTTCACACTACAGTAGACCCCCTCCCCCTCATAACACGGAAGATATTTTGTTATGGGAATCCATGTTGTACGAGTCCTGAGCTATACTCCACCTGGAGTGCGGACTCCGCTTATAATCGCTGGAAAAAATATTTGCACTCCTCAGAAACACAATGATATTTAATGTTGCCACTCAAAAGTTATATTAATTAGGAGCTAAAGCGTAATAAAATCAGAACATCTGTTTCAGCTGTATTTTTAATAATGTAAAACCTATTGGACACCTTGCGAATTGGCCACCCATGGCGATTTTTCATTATTTGGCGACATGCGCACATGTAAAGTTAATAAAAGCTACGGAACAGATAGGATAGCTTGCCACCAATGGCGACTTTTCATTATTTGGCGATTTACACATGCTCACAACCTATAATTACTGTTCATTTAAGGTTACCGGAAAACCGTTATTCATATTTTCATTTACATAATCGTTTGCAGATTGGCGTACTTAGCACCACGAATTATACCATCTCGTCGCGCTAGCAAATATCCAAAGTGTACTATAACTGCTGTAATGGCATAGTTAACGCCGCCAAATATTTCTACTGGTAGCAAATAATCCAGCTGGACCGAACCGGCTTTAAAATAATCTGCATTTTAATTATTTTTCATTTTCAAGATATAAGTTATTCTGTTTTGGAAAAACGAATAATCGCTAATTCTAAACTCCTGTTGTCTAAGCGAACTTACTATTTGAAAATTGTCAACTTTGTGTAACACATTTTGAGTTACTTATTTCATATAGTTTTTATTTTGGCATCAAATGGGCGTAATTCTAACTCATGTTTGTAAATTTCATGCGATTCTAGATACTTGGAAACGCTTTGTTGAAAGGGAATGAATGATTTTATGCCAAATCTGGCAACCATTATGTTTATTTTTTCAGTTTTTATTAATATCTTTTAAAATAATTCGATTTTCGAAATTTAAGTCAGCTTAGCAGGTTCCTCGGAATTTTTTGAATCTGTGGGCACAGGGGCGTAGCCAGAAATTTTTCATGGGGGGGGGTTACGACTACTACAACTCATATATATGTATACGTGTGTTTGATAATGTAGTGAAGAATATACATTTTGTATGGCAAAAAATTTCTCATGGGGAGGGTTATGACCCCCTAACCCCCCTTGGCTACGCCCCTGTGTGGGCACCTTAGTCGAAACTCAAATCCCCACGGTTTAGGAGGAGATAGGCCAACAAGCTTTGACGGCGACAGCGGCCTTTACTTTTTTTTAGAATAGAGAGATTCTTCTTAATATTTTAACTGATAAATCATTCATAAATCATTATCGAATAACTATAAATTAAACATACGAAGGACAATTAACAGAGTTGTTAATTCATTAAAATAAATAAAAACTTTGTGGGAAAACACGCATGAATTGTTACTTATAAAAAGATACGATCGTTTCGACTGAAATTTTTTTCATATATTGTACGACTGAAAAAAATTTCAGTCGAAACCATCGTATCTTCGTATAAGTAACATTTTAAGTGTGTTTTTCCACAAAGTTTTTATTTATTTTAACATTTAACACTGGTATTTTGAGTGTTTTTTCCGTTGTTAACTCACTAACTGCTTCTGAAGAAAGAAAAAAAAATATGTTAGAAGTGCAAAAGTGTAAGAAAAGATATACACTATACATCATAAAGTTATTGAATTTTAAATGCTTATGATGCTCGAATTTTAGAGTGCTTTTATACTGAAGAAACTTATGTCTAATAAAGGAAATTAAAGAAGGTAATTGTCGAATAATACCATTTTTTTGCTGAGTTTAAAGATGGAACATGTTGTTAATGTACTAAACTGCGGTTTAACGACCGGTTAATGCGGCTAATTTTTAGCTGCCTGCCTCCGATCAATAAGAAAAATGAATAATCTGGCGATTTTCCTCTGACTTATGTCAGAATTAGGGATTTTTCTGTCATGACTGTGTGCTGAGCATTGATCCATGGATAAACTCTGTTTCCGTTTGACGAATTGATGAACCAGAACTAACTTAGTTCCTTCCCAAACGTCACCTTCTGCATTTTAACCTTCTGACGCGCGGTGGTGCCGACGTGAAACCACCTTATTTAAGTGCTGTCACTGCTAATAAAAAAAAAAATGGTTAAATGGCCCCAACTCTGAAAAAGTGCATCAGTTGCCATATATCCATTTAATTACCAACAACATGGCGATCGATCGAATCACCCATTTGGAACCACAAAGCTAAAAGAAGTTTTCTGACGCGGTTGGTTCTGCGCCCACGCATACAATTGTGTCAAAAAACTGCTGACATAGCTGGCTGGCCGTGCCGGCAGCACAGCCGGCGTGTCAGAAAAAAGAACTTTAAATCTATGGCACGCGAGGGGCGATTCGATCAACTGCTATGTTGCTGGTAATTAACTCGAGAGATGGCAACATGAGTACTTTTTCAGAGTTGGGACCATTTAACCATATTTTTGCGACTGCAGCTACTAGCTTACTGCTCTTCATTAGTGAAAGTGATGCAATAAGGGTGTTTTACGGCGCAACCACCGCGTGTCAAAGGGTTAAAGCATTGGAGGAGATCAAATGCACGAAGAAAACATGCTTTTTTAAGTATTTAAGTTGCAACAAAAAGAGTTCCTCTTAAAAAATAAAAATAGGAAATTTGGAAATTTAAAAAGTTGAGGTATTTTCCTTACTTAAATCTGCTTTCGTGATTTCTCCAAAAGCGCTACTTGCCTTAAAAACCTGAATGCTGTGCAGAGGAGATATCATGCCTGTTCAGCTAAAACGGGAGGGCTTCTTAAGAGTTCTGAAGATTTCAGCCCCACCAGATGGTGACTCCGGTTCAGCTCTGCAAGGAAATTCCGTTAAATGTTAAAAGGTCACTCAAAACTCTGTGTGTAGTTATTTATAAATATAACAGATAGACTGTATTATTAAAGCATTAAAATTCGAATGGGGGACGCATTTGTACTGTAAATTACACATTAAAATAGAAGTCACGATACGGAGCATCTAAAAAATCAAGTATACAATCTTCTTCAAGTTAGAGGTTAGGAATTTACGGCTTCATAAAGTGGATATTGGCTCTTTCCAAAATATTTTGGATGAAAAAGGGGTTCATTTTTATCTTCTCAGATACCCCCATAAAAGTTCGATACTTTGGCTCCCATTTTAATGTAATTGTTGGCTTGTATTAACTTTGTTTTAGATAGTAAGGAACGTGCTCCATCCCCGAATATATTTCGAATATTAAAAATTTCTGGAAAAATAAATTAGCATAAGTATTTGCATTAATTGATAGGATGACCAGACATATAAATTCAGAGTAAAAACGACGCGCAAATATCCTGATATATACTCCTACCTGTGAGCCTATTCATGACGAAAGACTGAAATTTTGTGTACATTATCTAAATAAAATATTGAAGCATTTTACTAATAAGGAACTATTTTATATGGGGGCCTTATGAAAATTTAAGCTTATTTAATTACCGAAACATTTTAGTCGCACTATGAAATTCTGAACTTTCTTTTAAGTATCTCTGCAGCTTATTTTATGGGTTTGTAATCAATATTTAAGGAATAAAAACCTAGTTGTTTTTGGTTAGTGTTTTTGGGACAGCCTGCAGACATGCATGTAATCATGTGTCTGAGATAATGGACCGGGTGAGTGGATGCGTGAGTAAGTTCTCCGATCGTCAGACGGCGGCGAGTTGAGGCACCCGCAATTCCCTATGCAGATTCGCCGGTTCATCACCGAGACTTGATTATATTCTTTAACGAGTGGAGCTATTGCAAACCTGTAGATACTGAAGTGCAACACTTACGAGGCGGCCCTTTCGCAGACAGGCTTACATCGTCCATTCGCGCATTTTTTCGTGCAGCGTCGTGCATCCGACGTGCTCATGTTGCAGCCGAGTACGATGAGGACGAGGAAGAGCCCAACAACGAAACCTGAATGGGAATGCATGGTTAACTTTTCGAGCTGAAAGAGAGAAAAAAGAAAAAAACCATCGGAATTCTTTCATGGAGAAAAACACAGACGAACCCGCTTAATGGAAAATCGGTTAAGGGAACATCGTGCTTATTGTAATAAATTTTCAATGTACCAAACCCTAATAATGAGTCAATGTGATCTCGGATAATGGAATATCCCGCTTATTAAAATAAATTTTCCCGTCAGATTGGCTATTCCATTAAGCGGGTTCTACTTCATATGTAAAGTTGAACTTCCTCATAACGTCATCGAATGGACCGAAATATTATGGACGCTATAACCGGAGACTTACCTATCTAAACTGGTACGAAACGAGCTGAGATTGATAATCCAACTAATATTAGTAGGGATGGACGCGAGACGCGAGAATTCTCGCATTGTCTCGCGAGACGAGACAGGCATTTTATTGCGAGACGAGAAAGAAAATATTTTGCGGGACGAGACGCGAGACGAGACAGAGTCTTGTCTCGCGCGAGATTTCTCGCGAGAATTCTCGCATTTTCTTCCGTCTCGCATAAATACGATCTGAAAAGCGACAATTTGCCTGAAGCCTCTACCGTTTAACGTGCGTCTCCTTCGTTTTCGGTCCTGGTATACTATCAGCACTCTACAATACGCACAAACACGTAACATTTAAAATTAGAACAGACGAGACATATACAAAATACACAAAGGAGAAGATAAAGAAAGAGGCGGAAAAAAAAAAGAAAACAGAGAAGAGTTGAAAGAAAAATAATTGGCAACAGTTTGGCAACTCATTTGACGAAAAAACAGTTTGGCGGGAATGACCGCCGGGATAATACGTAAGTACCAAGAAAAGTCCAGATGTGTTTCTTAAAGTTCGTATATTTCCAAATCTTACCAATAATATAAATGTGTACGTTTATGTGTTTGGATGTTTTTGACTGAATCACACAAAAATGGTTGGAAAAATTTGTAATGAAGATAGCTTATGCCCTAGATTAACATACAGGCAACCTTTCAAGCATATAGCATAAATAATTCTTTTACAAAGACACTCAAAATAATGCTAATGCATTGCGCTCTATGGAAATTTTGTAGCTACTAAACCGATTTTAAAACTTTTTTCACTAATTGAAAGTCCTAGGATTATATGGGGAATTCCTCTGTGTGAAATTTTCTAAGGGATCCTAGCCCGTATTTTCGCGAGGTTTTGGAAAAAAAAAAAAAACACGGAAAACTGCGAGCGGCTAGGTCGACAGGCGCGACCGGAGTTTGAACCTGGCACCTCCCACCTTCCAGTTTTGAGAGCAGAACCTCTTAGACACTGCGGGGACCCTGAGTGTTATAGGCTACCTTTTATGCATATATCACAAATAGTTCTTTTACAGGGATACTCATAAGAATTACGCTCTATGTGTATCTCTGTAAGTACTGAACCGATTCCAAAACTTTTTTCACTGATAGTAAGCTACACTATTCTTGAGTATTATAGGCTAAAATAGTACCTTTACAGGAACACTCAAAATAATTCTAATACATTACGTTCTATGGGCATCTCTTAATAACCGATTCTAAAACTTTTTCGGTAATAGAAAGCTGCACTATTCCTGATTAACGTAGGCTAAAATGCATGCATAGCATAAATATTTCTTTTACAAGAACACTCAAAACAGTTCGCAAATACTGTCGTAACTGTCTCTATTCGCCAAACGACTGAAAAAAATCTAAATTTAGTAATTCTGCATACTCTTTTATTTTAAATGAAGTATACTACCATGCATTATACTTCATTTAAAATAAATAAATCGCAAATAATATTTAAATGCAGTTTCTTTAGTTGCAAACATATTTGTTATTCACACATGCTACGTTTCTCTCGGGACCTAATTCTAAAGCCGACGCGGACGAAGTGGCGGGTAGCCGCTAGTTAAAATATAAATGAGAAACTGGCCCCAACCTGTGACAGGCGGCAACTATAGGGGGGACAAGCGGGGACAAGCACCGGGAGACATTCTAAATGGAACGCCAAAATCAGTTATAGTTTCTTGGGATGGGGAGCGGCTCCATCCGAGGGGGCACACGACCATGGGCGCCCATAAGGGGGGGCAAGGTAGAGAACTTCCCCTCCCTAAAGGTTTAAGTTAATGCCTCATTATGTTAACAAATGGCAAAAACAGAACTAAGTTTGTTAAAAGTTTGAAATTTGACCCCCCCCTCTAGAATTTTTTTTAAAGTTTGCCCCCCCCCTAGAAAATTACTATGGGCGCCCATGCACACGGCACTAATTATGGTTTGCCCCAGATGACATAAACTCTAATTGCGGCATTGCCTGTGAAAATGACCTCTTTTTGCTCACTATTTACAGCAACAGGTCTTTTTTTCTAACGCTGAACAATTGATTTCAGACAAGTTTAAAATCGCTGCCCTTGATTTTTGCTTTCCTGAGAAATTATCTAGTTTGGCCATTTGGTAGAATATGCCATCGTTATTGTTGGGTTGAAAAGCTTCTGTGACTCTATTCTTTTGTTGATTTTTGCAGGGGATTTTTTTTTTTTTTAATCTTGAATCTGATGGTATATTTGGGTTATAAATGCATGATTTGGGTTTAAAATCATAACTTTGCCCCCTGACTTTTTAGACTAAGGGGGCAATTTTTACAACTGCAGGGGAAATTGCCCCCCTTGCCCCCCCCAGATTACGCCTATGGTCTAAAGAGATAATACAATATTATCTTCAAAAAACTCGCAAGATTTACGAACAATACTTCGCCAAATTTAGCGCAAAAACCATGTGCTGGAAATTGTCATATAATCGATGCGTATGACGTTATTTATCTTTCTTGTTATTTTAAAAGGGGGCGTTCATTTTGTATAACTATTTTGAACAGAATATTTTTATTTTGTGATACTGCATCAGTGTCGTAAAAATAGGGAGGCTTCACAGGACAAATGCCTGGAGGCCCCGAAGCTCATGGGCTTCACTATCAACGTAACTTATTTTTCTTCCCAAATTTGCTTCCCAAATTTTCTACCCAAATTTGCAATTCCCAGATTTGCATAAATTGTTGCTCTTGTATTGTTCCTTTGTTTCAACTATCCTTCTAATACTCAGATCAAAACACTAAATTAGAAAGTAAGAATAAAAAGTTGATTACAGCTTGATATTTACAAGCAGATTGGTTAAACTAGAGATCTGCGTGTTTCGCTTATTTGTAATCTAATCTAGAACCTTTTTTTCTGTTTTATAAGCTCCTTCAGGTTAAGAGACATAGTGCTCGATGGCCCCTTTCCACCTCCTATTTATAACAATTTCTAAATGTAGTATTAAAAGTCTTTTTTGTGTAATATTAAGCTTTTGAAATGTGTAGGATAAGGGCACTAGTAATTAACATTTTAAAGGCAATAATAAGCATTAACTAGTAATTGCTAATTATAAAAGCTATCTAGAAACGAAATTTTTGTTTTCAAAACTTTGAATTTTCATGTAAGGTAATTTATCATAGAATATTGGAAATTTCTATTTTTTCTATATTTTATAAGTTGTCATGGTGGCAACACCAGTCATTGATACCAAGAACAAAGTTTTGACTCCAGTGATTGACAGTTCCTGCTCCAGTAATTAACATCTAAGAAATGAGTAGAAACACATGCTGTTTTAAATGCAATAACGTAAAAATGGCTCAAGAAAATGAAGTGAAATTTGGTGACATGATAGAAAGTCACTAAACTTAAACTATAAGAGTCAAATTAAAAAAAAAAATGATCTGATCCCTCTACTTAAACAATAACGTCGAATTTTTTATTTTTTTAAAAAATTGATCAGATTTTGAGATTTTGCATAAAATGTTTCAAACGGCGTAAATATTTGTTCGCACCTCACGATGCGCTAAAGGGACTGAAATGATATTTGGTGATATGATAAGTGGTCCCTCACTCCACTTAAACTACGCACATCCATTTTTTAAAAAGTTTTGATTCGATTTTGAGATTTTTCGAAAATCGTTTCAAAGAGTGTAAATATATTTTTTTGCGCATCATGTAATAACGACTAAAGCAAACGAAATGAAAATTTCGGGCAGTTGGTATCAGAACTTTTTCTATGGGTGGGAAATCTTATGGTTGCAAACGAGCGCTAGAAACACCACACCGCTCATCGTTATACTCAAGATGGAAAAAGCTAACGCAGGTGGGGGCGCACTGAAGCCCAGCAAAATATCAACATCTTCTAAAAGTTCTAGTATTTCGACTTAAATAAATAACACGCACACACACACACACACACACACACACAAAAAAAAAAAATCAACGGAGAAAGAAAATAAAACCTGCTTTTATTTAATAATGGTAGATAACAATCTAGATTCAGACATAGTAAACAGGGGTAAGTTTCGTGTTTTATATTGCCCCGCCAATATAAAACTAGTAAAATAGAATATTTGGCTCGCACTCAATTACTTTTTAGGTGGGATTAGTTTAAAAATTACTTTATTTTTAATAACTTGTGTTTGTATCTTTCTTAAACACACGATACAAAACAAATGAAAATACGAAATAAGTTCTTGATTTTGAAGAGAGGTCTTGTAAAGATACACGAAATTGAGAAAAAGAAGAAAATAATTTGTTATCCAAATATTTATAATAATAAAGTAAAAACAACTAACAAGCTGTAATCATATTTTTACATTGGCGTAAATTGGCATGTAACATTGGTGTGTTGCTAGGCTAGGGCAAACTGCTTCCTCTTGTACAAAATATTTTCGCGAACAGAAAAAGCGGATGTCCTTCATAAAAAGATTCCCTCTTCTTGGAATTCGGGTGTCCAGTTTGAAGGTCAACAGATATCCTGATTAGTTGCTCCACGTGCCCGAAATTTTTCAAGGGGTGCGACAGATAGCCCCACCCCCCTCCCACTGTTTCTTGTTTGGTTTATATAACTTTGTTTTGCTGTTCCTTCCAGGCGGAAGCATAGGGGTGGCGCACCCAACACTCAACAAAGATGAAGAAAGAAGTGACGGGGACGTGGGGGGGGGGGGAGTTACTGCATTTTCAGAACTGGGTACTAAACGATGCGTCTTGTGGGATCAATTGCCACTACAAAAATTTTAGAAATGATCGTAATATGGAAATGTGACACCGTGAAAAAAATTGGACATTTTTGTCGTTTTCTGAACACTTGTATATCAGAAATGGTGTGCGGAAAAAACGCGAACGGTAAACGCGCATAATTTTTACTAAATATTGGACATAAACATTCTTTGTTTTGTAATATACATGAGAAAGGTAATTGGATCTTATGTCCAAATTTCTTCTGTTTTGGGGTAAAGGGGTTAACTTGCAGTTCAGTAGGTCTGGGAGTGATAAACCTCTTAGAAAAGCTATTGTTATTAGGCTTTCCTAAGCACATAACATATGAACCATAGCAAAAGCGTCGGGAGGGGGGCACAAGGGGTCACGTTCCCCTTCCACCGTGCCTCCCCTAAACTTCGTCTCAAAAAATTTGTCAAATGAACATTTGTTTGAAAATTTGAAAAACTTTTTTTTTTTCTGCTCTTATATTCGATATGTGCACCCCCCCCCCCTCAAAACTTTCCTGTACCCCTTAAAATTTCAGTAGGTCAGGACGCAACGCAGTGATAAGCCTTCCTCAGGAAGCTATTGTTATTAGGTTTTTCTAAGCGTATAATACATATGAGCCACAGGTTTTGCGTTGGGGAGGACGCAGGGTGAGGGCACGTATCCCCCCCCCCCCCCTTTGCCCTAACTTCGTCTCAAAATCTTTTAAACAAGCATTTG
The DNA here is from genome assembly GCA_038373885.1 of Cheiracanthium punctorium. Classification (NCBI taxonomy): domain Eukaryota; kingdom Metazoa; phylum Arthropoda; class Arachnida; order Araneae; family Cheiracanthiidae; genus Cheiracanthium; species Cheiracanthium punctorium. The sequence continues at coordinate 391,310 of JAWZYV010000191.1, forward strand.
TTTTAAAATTTAAAAGATACTTCCCTTTTCTGCTCTTAAATTCAATAGGTGCCCCCCCTCAAATCTTTCATGTGCCCCTCCACAATTCTGTTGGTCTGGAAACAATGATAAGCCTTCCTTAGGAAGCTATTGTTACTAGGTTAAGTATTGTTTTAAGCGTAAAATACATATGAACCATAGACGTGGTGTCGGGGGTTAAAAAGGGGGGCACGTGCCCCCCAGATAGAATAAACAACAGAGTTACTTTATGGTGTCGAATAAAATTTTCAGATCATTAAATGTAAATCTTATAAGTAAAAATGAAATTCTGTTTGTGGATTTGATTAGTATACAAATCCACAAAAATGGACCTATCAGCCTGAAATTTTGCACAGATACGTAAAATAATATAGAATAAATTATAGTTCACTTTAAAACTTTGAAAGTCCACCCGTTCCCCATTTAAGAGATTTTTTATGTTCTCCACGCAGAAAGCTTTCCATAATTGTAACACCTGTAGTGAAAAAAGTATGAAATAAGCATCATTATTGCCATGTCTGGCGATTTTGCCGAATAAAATGTTTTAAATTCTTAAAGTAAAAATAAAAGAATAATAATGATTTTTTTTTAAAGTTTATATTTGTAAGGTTATTTTTTTTTATTTATAATATCGTGTGCATGGGAAATCAGAGCAGGAATGTAATGTTTTATACGCAAAACAATAAGAAATGAAGATTTCCGAGGCTAATATGTAAAATTTTTTAGTTTGGCGAAAAATAAAATGGCTAATATGCCGATTTTGTGAAAGTGAGTTCTAGTGGTTTGCACAGTTTTCGGCTTGGCGCAATTTACTGAGAGCTTAAGGAAATAGATTTTTGAAAACAAGTGCATAGATTTTATTAGAAAACAGCGTTAAATTCTGATAATCCGTGCAGAAATAATGCAGTTATTAAGGGATTTCGAGCGATCTATCTTCAGAATTCTCGCCAATTGAGTATATTGATTTAAGTTAGGGGAATTCCGCCAAGTTCAGAAAATCGAAATCTTCGCATTTAGTACATCGGAGTAACGATGAATAAAACACGTTATACGTTGATAATTTAAAAAATGCGGCTATTAAGGAATTCCACTTTTGAAATAAATGCCCGCTTTACTTATTGGCAGTCAAAATATTTTCCATTTTGATTGCTGCTAAGTCAATGCTTCGAATGATTCCCTGAAAAAAATTTGCAAAATGGCGTATGCTGGCCCTTTGGCGATACTTAGATTTGAAACTGGATTTTATTTGAGACTGGTATATATAATAACACTGGTTATAGATAAAAATGAATGTTGGTATGTGTGTATGAGGTTGAAAAACTCCAGCACCGTTTGACCGATCACTATGAAATTTGGTTGAAAGTCTTTTATCATGGAGAAGGTTTTTATGCTATCCGTTTTCCTCTAACTTGCCACTAGATGGCGGAGCAGAACGTCGAATTCTATTCCGTTTAGCCGTTTGCTATGCAAATATCGTCCAACTGATTTCGATGAAATTTGGTACACGCGGATATTAGAAAACGGGGAATATTTTTCACTATCCATTTTGCTGTAACTTGCCGCTAAATGGCACTGCAACGCATCAACCTCTATACCGTTCGACCGATCGGCATAAAATTTTTTATACTTACACATTTGAGCACAAAGAATATATTCTGTGCTCCTTTTGATGTTACTCACCATTAGATGGCACTGCAATGCATTATTGTTTTAACTCGCCACTAGATGACTCTGCAGCAGGCCAAATTCCTGACCATTCAAACGGTCGCTATGAAAATCAGTATACATAGCTATTTGAACAATGAGAATATTTTGGCGTTATCCATTTTGCTACAACTCGCCACTTGACGGCGCTGTAGCAAATCATTACTTATATTAATCACTAGATGGTTAACTGACCACTAGATGGTAACTGATCGCTATGAAAATAGGTATACACAGATATTTGAACAGGGGGATGAGTTTGGCGCTATCCATTTTCCTATAACTTGCCACTCGATGTTGCGTCCACACATGAACTTCACGAGTGTCCAGCCGATCATCATGAAAATTCGTATACATTGATATCTGAATGCGAAGAATATTTCCGCCGTATCCGTTTTACTAAAACTCGCCACTAGATTGCGCTACTTCGCATCGCCTTCTGCACTGTACAAACCATTGCCTTGAAATTCGGTATTGATGATTAATGAATTCAATATAACGCAATATCCATTTTGATATATCTCTTTATTACAATAAATAGTAATCACAACAAATCGTAATATCGAAAGTCCATTCATTCCCGTGCGAAGAACGGGTACTTCAGCTAGTACATACTAAATTTTACTTTATATACAGCCCTCTTACAAAAATTCCCAAAAAGGTAAAATGCGTCCTTATACGTTAATGAGGCGATGCACAAAGTTTCAGCCTTTCTCATAAAAACGCTTAGAGGTATGTTTAATCAAAGTTGGTGAGGGGCAATACGCCATACAATGTCAATAAGAGTAAAAGTATTATTATTAAAACTATTGGAGCAAAACTATTAATTTTAATCAGTTATTTATAACCAATATTTGACATTAAGAAATGAGTTTTAAATAATTTTAAACCAGTTTCCTTTAAAATGTTCCCTTAAAATCGGTTTCTTTTTTATATCATTTAGAAATGAATATTAGTTTAAAAACATTACATATTCCACTAACATTTGATTTAAAGAGTTTTCTTTCTTTCTTTTCTTTTCTTTTTTTTTAAGAAGTTATTTCTGATTGACTAATTTAATTATTGAAAATATATACTATGTATATATTTGATTCTTTTAAGTACAGGAGTAATGTTTATATTGAATATTTTCAAAATTAAAAATATATATGTAAATTTATAATTATAAATCATTCATTATTCTAATAATTATTATTTAAAACCGAAGAACTAGCAATATAAATTACCATGAATCAGAATAAACCCTTACACTTAGAAAAAGAAAACCAGTAATCATAAGCGATATTGTATTAGGAATAAGACTGAAGGTTAGAGCAATTATGGCGAACGTGCATGTTACATGTGTGGGTCATATATTCTGTTTTGGGGTTTGGTAGGTGAGAGATGGTACTTAAGATTGTCGAAACTGCCAGTTTATTGCTGAATGACTAGTTCTGGTCCTTTTCCTAAGAATCCAAACAAATTAAACGATCAATTTATTCAATTAATAATTAAGTAATTCAATTATTTCTTTATTTTATTATTTTCAACAGAAGGTCCACAATTTATGCATAAAAAAGAGCAAATTTTGTGTTCGTGTGTGTTCTATGACAAGCCTATACGCATGCTTCATTATACTTATCCCTCTCCCCCCCCCCCTCCTTGAAATATTTCTGAATACACTGTATTGGGGCTATTTAATTTAATCAAAATTTTATTTGCGCAACTGTCCTAAGTTGTGCAGAATTTCTAACAAAATTCAAAGCTTTATATACAGTAAAGCACCGTTTATACGCTTCTCGTTTATACGATTTTTACATTTATACGTGTCCCGCAGTGGTCTGGGCGCTAAACTCTGTTCCCATAAGAACAAGAACACGGCAAGTGAAGCAGCATCCGGCTTGGCCAGTGCTAGGGAGGATCAACTCCCTCTTGACTCGGCTGCTGTGGGTCCGTGTACGCTCATGGGAGCGAGTGTACGTAAAATCCGTCGTGGCTCCATTGTCCTCCAAGTTGTTAAACGATACCCCTGGGGGTGCCTATTTCAGGGGATTGGTCCCTCCTCTGGAATGGGTTCAAAATGAGGGGACGCCTGCTAAAGTTGGATTTCCTCCCACTTAGGCTCATTAAAATGGAAGTCACCCCTTCCGCTCATCGCCTATCTATATGGGGATCTGGTACCGCTCCACGGTTGCCAGAGTGCATTAGGAACAACATTTATACGTCGCTTTCATGAAGTCCCAATTCATTCCTATTTATTTTAGCAAAAATGCTTCGTTTATATGACGCCGATATCGGTTATACGTCGTTTTAAACGTCAACACTTTTCTGTCTCAGCAGTTATTTTCCTGTTTAGACAGACACTTTTGTTATATAGGTCAAATAAAGGATGTATGGAGGGTTGTACCTTTAGCAACCTTCTTTTAAAGGCGCAGTTGACATTATTGAAGAGTTTAGAATATACTTTGCTTGCCAGAACACGAAGGAAAAAGCATCTCTTTAACTTCATTAACAGTCTGTAATGCTTTAATTAATAAGCATAGACATCATATCAGGTGACTAAATGATATATTAAATTCAAGTTCTGTAACAAAAAATCATAATTGTTATTCACTCATAATTGTTATTCACTGTAAATACTAAGTATATGCGGTATTTAAGATATAGTACAATAAAGATACAATTTGTTTCACAGTTGAGATTTTATAAAAATCTAGCAATTGTTTCTATTGTAAAAACTAATATGAATAATTTACAATTACATAAATTTGAATTAGTAATGTTGAACCGGTAATAATCAAAGTTTTTTATTAATGTTTCATGTTTGATTTATACGTCGTTTCAGTTCGGTCCCTTGAAAAACCTATAAACGGTGCTCTACTATAATTTCAAAAGCAAATGAAACTGCTATCCACCATACATATAATTACGCAGTTTCTGGAATACATAAATAAAAATAAATACTATATTTTCGGTGTGACATTTTATATACAGACTAAATTTGAATTTATTTTACTTCAAATTCCCACACGTACTAATATGGTTACCAGTGGCGTAGCCAGAAATTTTTCATGAGGGGGGGGGGATGTAGTAGTCGTAACACTACTGCAACTCACATATATATGTATACGTGTGTGTGTGATAAGGGAGTGAAGAATATAAATTTTGTATGGCAAAAAATTCTTCATGGGGGGTGACCCGTATCCCCCCCTTCGCTATGCCCCTGACGGTTACTAATATATGTACTAATGTGGCTATATGTAACTAATTGTTATTATTTATATTAATTTCCAATGAAATAGTATTAATAAACTAGTAAAAATATGGTAATAAAATCGCAGTCCTTAATTTTGCGAGACTCGCGAGACGTCTCGCGTCTCGCGCGAGACGAGACAAGCAATTTCTCTGCGAGACGCGAGACGAGACAAAGTGTTTGCGAGACGAGACGAGACAGAGGTTTACCACTGCGAGACGAGACGAGACAGTCCCGATTCTCGTCTCGCGTCCATCCCTAAATATTAGAAATGTCAATGTTTGTGTCAAATGTCAATGTATGTTTGTTACTCAAACATACATGTTTGTTACTCTTACACGCTGAAACGGTTTGACGGCTTTGGATGAAATGTAATAGAGACAGTTAGTCCTGGATTAACAAAGAGGCTATTTTTTATCGTGCGAAAAAAACACTGTTCCTATAATATACAACAAAATTATCATCAGATATTGACATACGAACGTCGTTAAAAATCTAGTAAATAGTAGCACGATTGTACTTGTAAGACAATAATATTTCTTATTTTCCATCAATGTAATATATACTGTCTGAATTGAATGTTGTGTTGTTGTGTGTGATTATGGCAACGCTACAGTAGGGCGATCTGCCAAAGAGGGGGGGTGCTTTGGTAGGAGGACTATCTAAGGGGTTCTAACGCATCTCGGTTACATCTGGAGAAAACCTACCAAAACTCCTGACCGTTAGATCGACAGCCGCGCGATGGGACCCGAACCCGGGACCTTCACACTTCGGCCATCTACCATTTTCAGTGGCATAACCACTGTGCCATGGTGAGGCCTGTCTGGATTGAAAGTAACGTAGTGAACATTATATATTAGTAAATAACTTGGAAGAAATGAATTTATCCGTTTCTATATTAAACGAGGAATGTATGTTTGTCCGAACGATCTCAAAAACGGCTCTAAGGATTTTCTTAAAATTTTGTACTTTGGGGGTTCACTAAACGATTGCACTAGATCACGTGACTGGAAAAAATCCTAAAAGACTTAAAATGTAAAAGTATGGTTTTAGACGGTGACGCCACCAATTGATCGTTTGTGAAACACAGTTGATGCGATTTTCTTAAAAGGAACAAATAACTTTGGGGCAGGTTAAAAAATAAACAACTCTCATTACCGAAATATTATAGTAAAAATTAATTTCACAAAGAAACAAAATAAATGGAACTTGTTTTCCAACACACAGACAGATAAACTTAATCGCTATATATATATATATATATTACACCTTTCAGCTACGTAATTTTTTTAGAATTAAAAGGTTGTTTTTGTTTAAAACTTGTTGCCCTGGCAACCAGCGAAAGCAAAAGAAAAAAACAATTCCGGTCGCCATTCCGCGAGCTCGAAAAAATGCCGGTAAGCATTCGCAACAGCTGTGTTGTTTTGATGCCATAGACGTAAATCTATATATTATTTTGAAACATGTTTTTCTTTCGACAACCGAATTGAGAGAACGGCTGGGTGTAAAAACTTGATTGAGGTGCCTGAAGAAAGGTCTCGGCCCGTAGATGTGCCATCAAAAGAGAAAATCAGAAAAAGTCGAACGGTTTAGGCGTGGCGGAACGGCAAAGGTGCAAATTTTCGCCATAGAAATAACATTGTGGTTTATTAACACAGACGATTGCCTTAGCTCCGTAAGGTTTGATTTATTTGGAAATATATTTGTTAGAAATTGCATCCGTTTGTAAATGTTGTGTGGCAAATGTGGCAACAGTGTGTAGTGATAATAAATGTGTTGTTCTAAATTCTGATTAGAATAAGAGCGATTTAAAAAAAAAATAAATGAAAACCGACTTCGAATTACTTCACCATAAATAAAAATTAATCGTATTCTAAATTAAAAGGCTTTGGCCAAATTTTCACGAAGTATAGCAGATATAACCAAATTGAGTTTAGTCTTGGAGACTTATTTTTTGACGACAAACTTGGCGATAACTCGCCAAAACTGGTAATATTTCGCCATAGAAATAACATTGTGGTTTATTAAAACTCATTGTTGGCAGCTAAAAACGCCTTCTTTATTTTGACGTTTTATCACTTATCTGTTAATCTGGAACGTGTTTTTACTGTATCCACTAATTTAGAGAATGGCTAGGTGTAAGAGAATTTTTAAAGTGTCTAAAAAAGGCCTTAGCCTGTAGATGTGTGATCAAAAGAGAAAAAGTCGATCAGATCAAACATGGCGGAATGGCAAATGTGCAATTTTTCGCCATAGAAATAACATTGTGGTTTATTAAATACATCTGGAAATCATAAAAGCTTTCTTTATTTTGGCGCTTTATTGCTTATTTCCTTAATTTTTTCTATATATTAATTTGAAACATGTTTTTCCGGTATCCACTAAATTGAAAGAACAGCTATGTGTAAAAATTTGGTTGAGATGTCTAAATAAAGGTCTTGGTCCGTAGATGTGTCATCTAAAGAGAAAAAATGTAAGTCGGAGGGATCAGGCGTAGCGGAACTTCAAATGTGCAATTTTTCGCCATAGAAATAACATTGTGGTTTATTAAATGCATTTTGCTGTCATAAAAAGCCTTCTTTATTTTAGCGCTTTATCGCTTATTAGCACTAGGGTGCTATTTCGTTCACGCCCAGACTTTGTCTACTCGATTCTGTCGATATTATTTGTAGACAGGTTTTGTAGAGATGAACTGTCACGGTGGAAATCTTTTTAAATGTGTTTGCCACATAACGCGGAAGGGGGGGGGGTGGAGAATAAGTCTGAGAAGGTTTGCGATTTTTGATAATTGATCGCCAAGTTTGCGGAAAAAAAAAAAAACCGTACCATGCCTGTCGATGGTTGTAAAATAGCGTTAGTAGGCAAATTTAATATAGATATTAATACCAAAGATGTGCTTTATGCAACGAGAAAGACAAATATAGCACACCCATGGTTTGTGATGCTCATTCCGAACAGTATTTAAAATGGTGAAGTATAGTTGGAATATGCTTGGCGAAGATTGTAAAACAGTTTTAGTAAAGCTTTAGATTTCGATTCCAAAGAAGTGTTTTGTGGAACAAGGAAGTAAAATACGGCACGGCCATGAAAAATGATACACTTTTCAATTTAATGAAACAAGGAAGAAAAATAGGGACGGCGCATGGATTATGATACGCTTTTAATATACAGCACTTTAGTGAGTATTTAGAATATGAAAGTGTTTCAGATTTTTTTCAAACTTTTCTCCATACAAATACATTGTGGTTTGTTAACGACATTGACGGCAGTTATAAACTCCTTCTTTAGTTAGCGATTTATCTTTTATTTCTTTAATTTTTCAGTTTTCTGTCTGATACTGGATCTTTACCATCGAGGGTAGCTTGAGAAAAGGCAAATAAAGCAGGGAGCGCGCGATCGCCATTTGGAGGATTATATTTTTTTGTCTCTTGCAGAATTCCGAAATTTTTCACTATTTTCACTTCATACTTTTGGCGTTTACCTTTCTGCGCCCGTATTTTCTCATGGAATGTTGTATGTCACTCTTTCAATGGTTAGATCAAAGAATGCTGTGGCAGTCAAGATCATTTAAGAGATTTCACTTGGACGTTTCGTGGTCGATGACTTTACCCAAAATATCGTCTTCAACGAAATGCTCAATTAGAATTTGTAACTGTATTTGCTCATTCGCCATTTAATATCTACTCTTCTTTTTTTTTACTTAATAAAGATAGTTAAAAACAAATTTTTAAGATTTATCATTTCATCGTCAATGTACAGTTGCTAAGAACTGGCGTGAAATCTTTTGTTTACTTTCTGTCAGAAGTCATGTTCCGTCCGTGTCGCTCTTTGATTTTTAATGTTAGTTTTGTTCAAGACCTTGGTGGCATTCTTGATCGTTCCCATTTATTTTTGAATATTACAGTCAATAAAGTGACCGTCGAATTCGACGGGTTCCAGCTAGTAATTTTAAATCAAAAGCTATTGGTAAATCTGTCAAAAATTGTCTGAAATAATATTGAAAAATGAAATTGCTTTAGCTTCGAAACACTTATTTCACCCCCACCTAAATTATTTACACTAGTTTGTAAAAAAAAAAAAAAGAAAAAAAAATGTATCGAAAAATTATAAAAATAAAGGAAATAATAAGAAAATGAAAAAAAAAGATTAACTAGCCAAACATAAAACATAAAAAACCAGGGGAGAATCTGGAGGAGATAACCGAAAAAAAATGGTCCGTGCGCACACTGAAAATGTGCGAACGGAATGATGTCAGAAGCGCCCTACTTCTTCCTTAACTCTCTCCGCTTCTGTTCTCAGAGAGCGGTTCAGATTCAGAAGGGCATTTCTCCGATCGCACGTGCGTTCGAGGAAACACTGTGTGTGTGTGTGTGTCTGTGTGTGTACTGTAGTAAACTAAAATACGGCGCATTAGCTATACAAGCGTATTTAAAAATAGTGGTGGGTGGGGGAGAGTAAAACACAGGTTTTAAATTCACAAAAATCTACAAGTGTACTTAAATTTTTATTTAATTTGTTAAGGTGTTTAGGTTTTAGTTTTTCCTTTAGGGGTTCACGTGCTCATGTGCTCAAATGGAGGAGCCGCGATTGATGGTATAGATTGCATAGACAGATTTGCCGGTACCGGCTTTTGTCAAAAGACACTAAAGGTGGCTACTTTTGGCGATTTATGCCAAGTTTGACGTCAAAAAATAAGTTCTTAAGACTTAACTCAACTTGGAGATATCTGCTTTATTTGGTGAGAATTCGCCATACCCTGTCAGTTTAGAATGGGAATAATTTTTCGTTATGGTGCAGTAATTTGGAATCGGTTTTCTTAAAAAAAAAGTCATACTTGTTCATCTTCCTACTAACAATTAACTGTTGTAACTTACAACGAGAAGACTGTATGAATTTTGGATACATTTTATTAGAAGAACTAGTTTTCTGACTAATAGTAAAAGGAAAGTTGTAGGTAGAACAAAACAAAATAGAAAAGCACACATTGAAAGGAAAATTGTAATATTTTTTGAGAGTGACCGATATACGATATAGTTTAAACTAAACACAATAGGAACATTTTAACAGCTTCTGTTAATAAACTATGCGTTATTAGCACCAGAGTGCTATTAATTTCAACCTTGCTTTTTGTGTAGACACGATTTTGGTACAATTAGCGCGTCGAGTCACTTTTCAACTTTCCAGATAAAGTGAAGGGGGGGGGGGCAGGCGTTCATAAAATGTTGAAAGTCGCACAAGGTTTGCCATTTTTGATAACTGATCGCTAAACTGGGTGCCAAAACGCGACAATTTACTATAAATATATTTTGAGTATAGTTAGAAAACACCTGGCGAATATTGTAAAATAGTTTTAGTAGGCGATTTAAATATAGATTTGAATTCCGAAGAAGCGTTTTATAGAACAGTGAAGACAAATACGGTACACATCATAGATTATGATACACTAATGGTATTTATAAAGGTGAAGTGTAATTTGACTATGCCTGGCGAAAATTGTTAAACAGTTTTGGTAGGCGATTTAATGTAGATTTCTATTCCAAAGAAGTGTTTTATGGAACAAAGAAGGAAAACACGATACACTCATGGATTAGGATGCTCACTCCAAAAAGTATGTAAAATGTCTACGAGATATAATTGGAATATGCGTATAGTTCGAATATACCAGGTAAAGATTTTAAAACAGTATCAGTAGGCGATTTTAAGATAGATTTGGATTGCAAAGATGTGCTTTATGGTTCAAGAAAGAGTTGATTCCTATTTTAACGGCCCTACTTTCGCCAACCTAAAAATTCCCCGCACCGTGTCTCTAGGAGTTATGCACAAGTTTCAACGCTCCCTAAACAACTACATGAAAACTAAAGTGAACAAATGAGTGATAAACGCACAAGTTAAGGAATTTGAAGACACTTAATTATTAAAACTACATTAATTGGCAACCCAAAATAATTAAAAATGTAACGGAATGCTGTACTTACAGGTTGTTCCAAAGCGCCATTTTAATTCTAAATTACGATTGCCACATAAATACACAAAATCTTCATGGTCACTGTATATGTTTAATGTTCGCCACCTTGGTGAGAGTTGAGGCGTTAAAGTAGGAATCAACCCAAGAAGACAAACACGGCACACTCATGGATTAGGATGCACATTCGAAACAATATTTAAAACGGTGAAGTATAGATGTAATATACTTGGCGAAGATTGTAAAATAGTTTTAACAGGCGATTTTAAGATAGATTTCGATTCCAAAGATGGGTTTTATAAAAAAGGAAGAAAAATACTGCTCACTCATGATTAATGATACACTTTCCAACCTAATGGAATAAGGAAGAAAAATAGGGACGACGCATAAATTATGATTGTCTTTTAATATATAGCACTTGGGTGCGTATTTAAAATCTGAAAGGGCTTCAGATTTTCTTCATTTTCTTTATATATATATTTTTTTTTTCTTTATTGTTTCACTTTAATTCAATGTTTCTACGAAACAAAAAATTGTTTGCGTTAAAAAATCTGATGTGGACACCACATCACATTATTGCACTTCTATTAAATCATATAACATATTTGGTGCACTTCTTCAAACTTATTTCATTTGAAAGAGATACAATAATGCAATAATAGTAAAGGTTTACGATTTCTAGCCAAACATTTGAGATATGGATAAGATGGGCTCAGTTTGGAAGATTTAATTTTGGCATTTAGTTTCGCGATATTTTGTGATGATTCCAACATTTTGAGCATAGAAGAGATAGTGATTTACTATTGAATTGAAGGTATCCTTAAACCTTAATGTATTGAAAGTTTTTTTGGATGACCCTCTATATACATTACACAGTCGATTGCAATAAAAAAAGGATGTGCACGATTATAAGCTATATCAGTTCCAAATACAAAATCTCACCATTCAGCGGTTAAAAGATTTAGAATCGTGCCAAATATGTAATTATTCTTGGCATCTAAGTATTTGAGGCTTGGCATTGAGCATACGTAATTTTTTTATCCATTTGAAACCAACGTAAGTATATAATTTTTAAGGGGTGGGAAGAGGATTAATGCATTGCATAAAGTAGCACAAAAAATGAATGCCTAACATTAGAAGAAACAGAAAACAGCCCATGAACACTAAAATGCCTCTTTTTATATCCGTTTTGACTCACCATATACTCTAGTATGTATCGAAAATCGGTAAACATTCATTCTTCTCAAGTAAAATTTAACTATTTTAATAAGGAACTTTTAAAGCTCCTTTCACTTCATTTTAACTTGATAATTCTACACTTAAAGCATTAGAAATGGGATGAATTCTAAATGCCACTGAAGAATGATAGAACTTACCTTAAGGTTCAGAAAGAAAATGGATAAGCTCTACATACATATCCTCCTTTTTATGTTAGTTGGTAAGATTGCCTTGTCTGAATCGGAATATTGAATAGAACAATTAAAATGCACAAATTATATGTCAGCAAATGTTAAAAAAATAAAATTTCGACATAGACTATGTCATTTTTGCGTGTTTTTTTAAACGCTTGAATGAATGGGTTGAGAAACCACCGAGGTTCTTTTGTTCTTCTGTGACATTTTTTACGAACAAGCAGGTGGCATTTTTGAATTGCTTATGATTAACTGTATTGTACGTCTTGGAAATGCAATATTTGGTTATTGTCTTGTCTTTTCCAAAAGAGCTAAGGTATCTTTGTATCTACTATTAAAATTTACTTAATAAAATCATATATATATATATATTAATTTTAATTTATCGGAAATACAAGAAAATATTACGAGTAGAAGTAAGTCTACACATGAACGTATGTTTGAAGATGAAAAGAAAGACAAGGGGTTTTTTTTTGCTCTTGCAATTTTCTCGTACATTTAAGATTACTTCTTTTAGGAATCAAAATACTGAAGAGTAAATATTTCAAAATTATGGAGATTTAAATATTAAGATAACAAGAATTTTCACTCACAGCTACGAGTACTGGGGTAAGAAAAAAATTATTTTGCACTAAATTATTTCAAGAACAAACTTTCAAAGTGGGTTGTCAATTTTTGTCTCCTTAAATTTCTTGGTAGAACAACACAACAAGGGGCTTGCAATATTTTCTTCTTCATGCCTTTTTTCTTATTAACTCTTCCTCTACCAAAGTTTATTGAGGTCGCAGAGTACAATAGCCCCTATTAAAGGTGCATTTTTTAGTCATAATCTCTTTCAGTTGATAGTGTGAGATGCGTGCAGTTTTGTCGGAACAGCGAATGGAGAATATGTGCGCTTCTGATTAATGGGACTGTACCACCCCGAATTTGCATACCAGATAGGCAATAGTCGGAAGAACAGGGACATATTAAGCCTCAAATGAAACACGTGTCTACCTAATTTAGTAGTACAGGTTCATGCATATTTGTTTCCTTTAATTATTAACTTCTTTTGAATCTATGCATTAAATGCACGCAGACAGAGGCGTTAAGAAAGTACAACTATACAAGACAATTCCTTGCGGTTTTTATCTTGTTATCTTTTGGTCTCGTTGTGTTTCTTTTTAGCAATTGTTTAATATTTCATTTAGTTGTGAAATAATTGAAAATTTTTATATTAACAGACAAAGTGTATCGCAATTAGAACTGCTAAAAAAGGTATTTATATATCTAGCGATTTTTATCTTCTTATGTAATAAAATCCGAGAGTAAACAAATTTTCTAATGGGCTGGCTGGCTAGGTAAGTTTATAACTTTAAAAAATCAGAAATATAGTTGCGTTAACTTCAGTTACGAAATTTATTATCAATATACCAGGACTCACAAATTTTCTCCGATCTTTTCTGGGCTATTTGCGGTAGTAGTATGGCTAAAAAAAATTAATGTATGTTTGTATTTATTGAAGTGTATAACTACATATTCCCGATTGAAAATGGTAAATGTAGAATTAATATACAGTGACACACAAAATACTGATTTTTTTTTTGGTCTACTGGCGGTATAGTAGAACACAGCAAAATGACTATTTATTATTGAATTGTATAACAATAGTTCCGGTTTGGTACTGCAGAGATTGGCTTTCAAGAAATGGTGGTCACAAAAGATATGGCAATAACGGACTTCTTAAAAGAAGTCCATAGCTTAGTACACTGAGTGCCGAAGCGAAAGAAGTGACCGAAAAGTGGAGAATGTTCCCGAATGTTGTAAAACGTTCGAAAATGCTGTAAAATGTTCCTCTATTGAAAAGTCGGTAAAACAGCTGGTAATTGAGTATGAAATCGAGTTTAAATAGTTTGAAGGATGTTTGGCAATGCCGTAGAACGTTCTAAGATGTTTTAGAAAGTCCCAGAAGGTTCTGAACTTCGATGTTGAGCTCGGCAGATTTTCGCTGACTGATTTTTCGAACTGCCTTGTATATCTTCCTCATCAACTTAATCGATCGAATTTTCGTCTAGGGAAAGGGCAGGATTTAATATCTTCGGCAACTTTTAAAGACTATTTCGTATCGAAAATAAAGAATGCGAAATACAATTTAACCGGAATATGGGATATTCTTATATTATCGAAGCAAAAATTAATCATTATGTTTACATAAAAATGGTTGTCATAAAAAGAATTATTCCCCTTTCGAATAACGGGTCCTTAGCTAATCTCTGTATTTAAAAGGCAGTGTTAAAATGTGTATTTCTTCCATTTAAAATAACTAATTGTAAATGTGAATAATTTTTTTAAATTGTAGATTGAAATTGAAAGATATGTTGATCAAATTCCTGTCTCAATACCCTGTATTGATGCATACAGGTTGGCCCCAAAAATTGGGTAGCACGCTTTAATGCTTTATCTATTAGAGATAAATGGGCAATGTCAATTGAAAAATATTCAAAATAAAGTAGGAAAAAAAGAACAACGTCGAGAAAATGTTTATTTAGTTAATTTTCAAAAAGTTACATTTTCTAAGTTTACATAAGTGACAGACGAAGTAATATTAAGCTTTTCGTTTCTTTTTCCAGTAACAAATGTTTGATGAGTGACCTCTTTGTTACGCAACAAATATATCTAATCTGTAATCCACACATTTTGGTGTGGCACAGTGTCAGTTGTGCTTTTAATTCTACACAAATGCGTTTCTTGCAGCGTTCCCGACATCAGCGGTTCATAAACAGCATTTGCGCAGCGTTAGGGGCAGGGTTGGCTTTTTCCCGTCCAAAACTTATTTTTCCCATCCCACTGGAAAAAACTGGTAAATACCGGGAAAAAGTGGTAAATACTGGAAAAACTGGTAAATATGGGAAAAAGTGGTAAATACTGGGAAAAACGTACAAACGACAATATGTAAGATGTATTCTGGTTTCCTGAATGTAACATGTAAAATTAGTTAGAAATACATAATTACTACAAACTTCCCTTACGTTTAAAATTATTCTGTAGGAAAGCAATATAATTAAATAAGAATTATTGCATAAAATATAAAAAAATGCTCATAAAATTTTTTAATAATAATGAATTTCCTAATTAAATATTTCAGAACTTAGAACACAATAAAATAAAATTATTAAACTTAAAAATATCAGTATCATCAAGAGAAGCAATGAAGAATTTGTGTTAAATTTAAATAAAAGTGTTATTGTTTTCGTACATTATCAGTACCAGAAGTCCACCATATTCGTTTACATTTTTCTTCTTGCCAGATTCTTGTCTAGTCTGTAATAGAATGACTGAAGAATCAGTCTTTGAAGACTGATTCAGATTTTCTTAAAAAAACACATCAAACTCAATTAACACAAAAGATATACAGCAATAATCAACCAAAGACAGTTCATAATAAACTAATCAATCAATAGTAAATAAATATTCAATTATAATCAAGTACAGAAGTACAAGAATCTGCTGTAGAGAAAACAGCTGGAAGAACTGTTACACTCATGCAAGATGGATGGAGTAACATACATAACGACCCTGTTATAGCCAATTCCATATTTTGTGATGGAAAAAGTGTGTTTATTTCTGCAATAGATTGTGGAAAAAATAAGAAAACAAGTGAGTATTGTACAAACCTTGCTCGTGAGGCAAAAACTGCAGCAGAAGCTACATTTGGATGCATTGTAAAAAGTTTCGTTTCAGATAATGAACAGAAAATGCTTAAAATGCAGCTGTTGAGTCCTAAACGGTTTTGACGAGAGGCTGGGCAAAGCGGATTAAATTGCTCTCTGGCGATTTGGCGTGCAGTCAGACTCCTTTGGCAAGAGTCGTTTCTCCCGCTGTTTTACACTAGAGATGAGACGGGCTCAGCCCGAGCCCGAAAGCCCGAGCCCGAGCCCGGGCCCGACTCGGGCTCGGGCTCTGTAATTCACGATTGCGTTAGGGCTCGGGCGGGCTCGGGCTCGTGAAAAATTTTTCCTTTGTTGAACATTATCCTTGAAACAGATTTTAAAAAGTGATTCATGAGATAAATAGACGTACTTATTTTTAAAAATATCGGCACGGGGGACTAGAAGGTGTGTGAAGCTCCAAAATTTATTGTATCTTATTAATGAAGTAGTTAATTTTATTTGTCTTTAGCTGAAATTTCGGGCTCGGGCTCCAACTTTAACAATATTGCTCGGGCTCGGGCTTCAAAAAATGAGCCCGAACTCATCTCTATTATACACTGCACGCTAGGGGTTGCCGCCCGCACCGCAAGTTGATCCGCGAAAAACAGTAGAGCTCCCACATTATTTTTCTGTTGCAGTATATTTACATACACTGCTATGGCATAGAAGTAAGGTGTTAGAGAGGGAGGGGGGTGGGTTTTTAAAAAGTACATATTTATTTATGCAATAACAATAATGGAAAATTGGGAAATTCAACGTTTGAGCATGAAATTTTATCTCGCAGTTATTTAGTTTTCTTGTTATCTTTTTATTTTTTCTTAATGTTTTACTTCTTTCATGCCTTTGCCATTGGAAAAAAAAAGACAAAATGTCATTGACAATACAAGAAATTTCCAGATTTCACCGTTCTTTTTTTTTTTTTTTTTTTTTTTTCCAGTCTTTATACAAAGACAATGTTTTGACTGAATTACAGTAAGTTGTATTTAAAACAAATAAGAAATCTTTTGCGGTTTAAAACAAAGTCAACAGTAAAAAAATTATCTAGAATTTGCTTTCTCATTTAATTTTAAGTTTTTAGCTATTTACCTTATTAATTTTTCACTGAAACAAAATGGTCCAAAGAAAGTCTTAAAAAATCGTTCTTGAATACGAATTAGTTTTTTCTTTCATTGAATTAGTAGTTTGTGCTTGATTAAAAGAATTTAGCATTTTATAAATATAGATTATATGTAAATGAACTTTACACAAAGTTTAACATTTACTTTCTTACCGTTACAAAGACGAGCGGTTATTATTCTTTGTTGTTACACACA
Organism: Cheiracanthium punctorium; assembly: GCA_038373885.1. NCBI lineage: Eukaryota > Metazoa > Arthropoda > Arachnida > Araneae > Cheiracanthiidae > Cheiracanthium > Cheiracanthium punctorium. Next base: position 408,640 of record JAWZYV010000191.1, read on the forward strand.
TTATTGCTAGCCCATATTAATCTTTCAGTATCCTACAAGAATCAGTAATGCAATTTTCGTCCTCGCTTCAATCTGCATCCATGGGAACATATAGGTTTAAACCCGAAGAGTTTATCTGCATCTATAATCCATATCTATTAATTGCTAAAACCCCGGACTAAACATTTAATAAAGAAGGGTTTTCTCTAATCGTATGTAAATTCATACAAAAGCCAAATGATGATTGCTTTTTAACTGTTCACTGTTTCTTTTTTATTTCCGTAACATATTACCTTCAAATCTAAAATTTTTTATTCATATTTAAATGCATGCATTTAAATATGAATAACAATTTTAGATTTGTAATTTTAGACTGCAATTTTAAATGCATTAAAATATATATTTAGAACAATTAATCAACAAATAAAATAAAACAATATTAGGAAAAGAACATGGAATTTCTAACTCTACTGTTTTTCGCGGATCAACTTGCGGTGCGGTCGGCAACCCCTAGCATGCAGTGTATAACAGCGGGAGAAACGACTCTTGCCAAAGGAGTCTGACTGCACGCCAAATCGCCAGAGAGCAATTTAATCCGCTCTGCCCAGCCTCTCGTACGGTTTTGTATCGCTTTACCCACGCATTTGGCGTGAATTTATTTGGCACCGTTCTTGGCGCGGTTTGTGTGAGCGCCTCTTTAATGTAACCCATTCATTTCGTCTCTCTTCGCTTCTCGCTTTGCCCTCAGCGGCACGCAGTTTGAGTAATTAAAAATTTGTTAAAAACGCATCAACTTATTCTCATTTTATTTTGAATACTTTAACTCGTACCCGCATCAACCTTCACAACATTTATTGTACATTTTCTGATCCTTCGAGCCGACGGACATTAGACTTATGGATATAATGGAGTTTTAAAAATAAACTACGCAGCAGCTACGAAGTTCATTGTTGGTAAGTACATTTTGACTTACCTTGACTTACTTATCAATATGGCAGAAATGAAATCTGCGAAAACTAACAAAAAATGTATAAAATCAAACATTACAAAATTCAAAGATAAGGTGAATACAAACATTGAAAAAGCAGATTTCGCCTTGCTTCAGGTATATGAAGCGAAAGTTGCAAGTTTCCATACAGAATTAAAACAAGTGTTTGACTGTATATTTGCGCTTTGTGATGAGAAAGAAATCGATGATTTCATAGCAGAAAAAGAAACTATCATAGACTCATTAGATGAAATTAATTTGATCATTAAACGGAAACTTTTAACGCTTACTGCTGACAAAACAAACGTCAGTGAGAACATTTCACCTAGTTCTGTTTCTTCAGAAATAAAATTGCCGAAGCTTTCGCTTCTCATTTTTAGTGAGAAAATCGAGGAGTGGATAGAATTTGAAGACTTATTTTCCGCAGCTGTCCACAAAAACAGTAAATTAACTAACGCTCAGAAGCTTCAATACCTCAAAAGTTCGTGTAAATCAGACGCTTTAGAGATCATTCACTCCATATCAATTTCTGACGCAAATTACGACATCGCCTGGAATTTATTGGTCAAACAAGAAAGATTTGATAAACTCTGTTATTAAAAAGTTGCTTGCCTTACCACAAACAGTTGACTCTTCTCCGTCGCTTTTAAAATTTGTGGATAACATTAATGAATGTATTAGATCCTTGTCAGTCCTAGAACAAAATGTGAATGGTTTCAGCGATACGCTAATTCTATATATATTAGTCGAAAAACTCGACAAAAATACTAGAAGCTGGTGGGAAAGATCTCTTAAAAAGGACGAAATAGGAACGATAACGCAGTTAACATCCTTCTTAAAAGAACATTCGCGTACGTTACAGCACAACAAACCTCTAGTTCGCGAAGTGAAACGTCCACATAATTCAAGGACACTGACATCTGTTTCCGAAAATCACTCGAATTCTTGCCCGTACTGTCTGGCCCGACATTTAATGTGATCAGTTTTTAAATTTGACCGCTAAAAAACGATTTAATTTCGTAAAAGCAAAAAATCTTTGCTTGAATTGTTTGTCGTCATTACATGTAATTAATTCCTGTAACAGTACTAATTCATGTAGAAAATGTTTGCCATTAGTAAAAAAGCACCATACTTTATTACATTTCGAAAAGGGAACGCGAGATGATAATGTAAACAAAATATTGCTTGATAAAACTAGCCAGCTGTCCGCCACTGCAAACGCATTCTTTCCTTCAGAACAAGCGATACCTTCTGTTGCCTCTGAGGATAAACATCGTTCGCCTCAAAACTCCTTTGCTTTGGCTATCTCAGGCACGGAAAATAAACAAGTATTACTCTCCACAGCTATAATTTATTTGAAGAGTGCTAATGGGGAGTTTTTAGCTTGTCGCGCACTGTTAGATAGTGGGAGTCAAAATAATTTCATGACTAAAGAGTGTGTTCAATTATTGAATCTACGAGGAAAGAAAATATTCGCCTCCGTCTCAGGACTAAGCGGAATCAATATGAACATTAGAGAAAGCGTGATTGCAAGTGTTTCTAACGCAGATAAGAGTTTTATGCGTACTTTAAATTTTTATGTTGTTCCAAAAATAACTCGCATAACCCCTGCTAAATATCTAAATATACCAGATCTTAAACAGTTACAATCAGTTGATTTAGCTGACCCAGTGTTTCATAAACCAGGTCCAATACACATTTTGTTGTCAAATGAAGAATCTTTAGATTTACTGAAGACCGATAGAATAAGTATGCAGGGGCTGATCTTTCAGCAGTCGGTCTTCGGATACATTGTCAGTGGGTCTGTATGCATGCCGCAACAAGACAGTTTTGATAATTACTGTGGGTTTGTAGAAACTGTAGATGATTTATCTGATATTATGAAAAAATTTTGGGAGATAGAAAACGTTCAAGAAACAAAAAAGTTGAAGAGTCAGGAGGAGGAATTTTGTGAGCAACATTTCCTCCGCACACACTGTAGACAAGATGACGGTAGATATGTCGTAGAGATGCCGATTAAAGATGAAGGACTTCTACTTTTAGGCGAATCTAAGGAGAACGCTAATAAACGATTGAATTATTTACATAAACGTTTTGCTCGCAATCCCGATATGAAACCTTTATATGAAGATTTCATTACGGAGTATAATCAATTAGATCATTCAGAAGAAATTTCTGAAGGGGACAATTCTAGTTATTCATATTATCTGCCTCATCATGGCGTTTATAGACCCGGCAAATCTAGCACTAAACTCAGGGTAGTGTTCAACGCGTCTGCTCCTACGACTACGGGAGTTTCACTAAATGATGTTTTACTAAATGGAGGGACAGTTCAAGATGAACTATTTGATATTATTTGTAGATTTCGTACTCATAAATATGCCTTCACAGCAGACATTATTAAAATGTATCGTCAGATTAAAATTAAGGAGAATCAACGAGACTTATTACGTATCTTATGGAGGAGTCGCGAGGAAGAACCGGTTAAAATTTACAGATTGAAGACTATAACTTACGGTACTTCGAACGCGCCATATCTCGCAACACGCACACTCAACTAGCAGATGACGAAAGGAACGACTTTCCAGTAGCAGCGCAAATAGTACAAAGAGACTTTTACGTCGATGACGTATTGACAGGAGCTCATACTTTAATAGAGGCCCAAGAAGCACAATCGCAATTAATTGAATTACTATCACGTGGAGGAATGCTTCTGCATAGATGGTGTGCAAATCACAGGAATCTTTTACAGTTCCCAGGGGGACAAGAAGATTATTCATTAAATAACTCAGATGACAATCAGAGCATCAAGACTTTAGGATTACTGTGGAACACAAGAGTCGATTGTTTCTCTTTCAAATCGGCAATCAAGGAGCCAACTACTTACACAAAAAGAACAGTACTATCTAACATTGCTCGCGTCTATGATCCATTAGGATTACTCGGACCAGGAGTAACAAAGGCAAAAATCTTCATCCAAGAACTTTGGCTTTTGAAGCTCGACTGGAACGATCCGCTACCCGAAAATACAGTTAAGGAGTGGCAGCTTTTCACGGCGTCCATGAAATCGATCAACGACTTACAAGTGAGCAGATATGTGTTGAAAGACGAATTTTCAGAAGTTCAAATTCATGGGTTTTCAGATGCGTCGGAACGTGCGTACGGGGCAGCAATTTATTTACGTTGTAAAAATGACAGAAATTCATCCGCAAATTTGCTTTGTAGTAAGTCCAGAGTAGCCCCGCTGAAAAAGCTTACAGTGCCACGCTTGGAACTATGTGCAGCTGTATTGTTATCACAGCTTGTAACAAGGGTGGTAACTTTATTGAACATAAAAATCAGTAAGATATTTTTGTGGTGTGACTCGACCATAGTTTTAGCATGGATGCAAACTCCGCCGCATTTCCTCAAAACTTTTGTTGCCAACAGAGTGACAAAAATCCAAGAGCTGACTCAAACATGCCAATGGAACCATGTGCGTTCAGATGAAAATCCAGCAGACCTTATTTCTCGAGGACTGAACTTCGACAAACTCCGTGAGAATGATCTCTGGTGGTATGGACCAGACTTTCTTCGTAAACAGACTGACCTCTTAATGTCTGAAAATCCAATTCTATTACCCAAGGAAGAGGACTTGTGCAAGGAGATGAAAGATGTTCCAACCATAGTCACTCCAACTAGTGGGACAAATTTAGTGAACATTTTTGAACAGTCAGAAGCTGCATTATGTTCATTGTCTGAAGATTTCTATGTCATAATCTTTAATTTAACTAATAGTTTCATTAAGTTAATACGCATATTTAGTTTTATTTGCAGGTTTATGTGTAATTGTAAAAATTCAACCAAAAAAATCAGGGGACCCTTAACCGCTTCCGAACTCAAATCTGCAGAAATTTTGTTGATTAAACAGGTACAGTATGTAACATTTTCTCAGGAGATGATGAATTTAGAAAAAGGTAAGACCATTCCTGTTAATAGTAAATTGAAATTTTTGAATCCATTTTTGGACTCAAACGGTATCCTTAGAGTAGGTGGTAGGCTAAATAATGCGCACATAAGTTATAATAGCAAACATCCTATAGTACTTCCAAGTAATCATAAGTTGAGTGAAATGATTTTTGAGTATTATCATAAAAAATTCCTACATTTAGGACCTCAGTCCCTTCTACATCATGTTAGACAAAAATATTGGATTGTCAACGGCAGATCACTTGCCAGAAAAATAGTTCATAGATGCGTCGTTTGTTTTAAAAACAAACCGCAAGTCAACAGCCAAATTATGGGGAATCTTCCTTCGGAAAGGGTGTCGCCTAGCCCACCTTTTTCTAATTGTGGGGTGGATTTTTGTGGCCCTTTTCTCATAAAATATAGGAACCAAAGGAAGGGTATTTATAACAAGGTGTATGTAGCAGTGTTTGTTTGTCTCGCTACAAAAGCGACGATTCATTTAGAAGTTGTTTCTGACCTTACTTCTGAATCCTTCATAGCAACTCTCAAACGATTCTTTGCAAGGCGAGGCAAAAGTTCAACTCTAATATCTGATAACGCAACTAATTTTGTTGGTGCAAATGCCGAGTTAAAAAGGTTACAAGCATTGGTTGAGAAGCCAGATAATACGATGATTGATTATTTAACATCTGAATCAATCACTTGGAAATTCATCCCACCTCGTGCACCCAATTTCGGTGGCTTATGGGAAGCTGGGGTGAAATCCTTTAAATACCATCTCAAAAGAACCTTAGGAAATTCACGAGTGACATTAGAGGAGTTTTTAACACTCATTATAGAGATCGAAGGGATATTGAATTCGCGTCCATTGACTCCCTTATCGTCCGATTTGAATGAATTCGAAGTACTTACTCCCGCTCATTTTTTAATCGGACGTTCTATCACTTCTATCCCAGAGCCAGATCTCGCATCTATAAATGAAAATAGACTTTCAAGGTGGCAAAAAATCACAAAATTTCTTCAAATCATATGGAAGAGGTGGCAACGTGATTATCTTAATCACCTTCAACAAAGACATAAGTGGTATTTTTCAAAAAACAACATTCAGGAGGGCACGGTAGTCCTAGTTAAAGAAGACAATACGCCCACTGCAACTTGGCTATTAGGTAAAATTGAAAGGCTAATTCTGGGTAAGGACGAGAAGGTAAGAGTGTGCCTTGTGAAGACTAAGGCGGGTATTTTGAAAAGGCCAATTACCAAATTAGCAATTTTACCACTTGAACCTTGATAAGAAATTGCTGAATGTATGTATTTTCATATTATTACCTATATATATTTTTATTCAACAGTCTACGAATTGTATAACCATTGTTTCACCCTATTGTATTTTGTTATTCACTGTATTGTTTTGTTGTAACATTGTTTATCTGTAATGGCAAATATTTTATGTTAATTGTTTATTATTGAAGTGTTTGAACCCTTCAATGTCGGGGGGTATGTTGAGTCCTAAACGGTTTTGTATCGCTTTACCCACGCATTTGGCGTGAATTTATTTGGCACCGTCCTTGGCGCAGTTTGTGTGAGCGCCTCTTTAATGTAACCCATTCATTTCGTCTCTCTTCGCTTCTCGCTTTGCCCTCAGCGGCACGCAGTTTGAGTAATTAAAAATTTGTTAAAAACGCATCAACTTATTCTCATTTTATTTTGAATACTTTACCCCGCACCTGCATCAACCTTCACAACATTTATCGTATAGCGGCAGAATCTTGAAACAGAAGATATTATACCAGTTACATATGGATGTACATCACACTACTTAAATATTCTTGGCAAGAATGCAACTATTGATTCTGTTATGGCTAATGTCAAAATTCAGAAATTTTTTAGAAATCACCATATCCCTGGGAGTTTATTGAAAGAGTATGCCGATCCAGTTAAACCCCAAATTCCAGGTGAAACAAGGTGGAACTCCCAAATAGCTTGTTTAAAAACTTTTCTTAGTAACAGGCCTTTTTATCTTCAAATTGTGGATAGTCACGAAGATGAAATTGATAACGATATTAAGTATTTAGTAAATAGTCTTCATATGTAGAAAGAAGCAAAAAATATGTGCAACCAGTTGCAAAAGCCCTTACAAAGTTACAACACGATAATAATGCCAATATTGCTGATGCTTGTGAAGTTTATCTAGAGCTTCTGAAGCTTCTAGAGCTTGTGAAGTTTATCTAGAGCTTTTAAAGCTTCTTCAAAATAAAGAACTCAATCCACATTTCAGCAAAGTGAAAACTAGCTTTGATAAAGCAATGACCCCTGTCCATTTTTTGGCACATCTGATGAGTCCAAAATATAAAGGTGAAAAGTTATCACAAGATCAGGAGGAATCTGCTCGTGAATATTTGCAGGCTTTAAATCCAAAGTGCTTACAATACACGATGCAGTTCAAGACAGAAGATGCACCTTTTCCAAAGACATTTTTCTCTGCAGACATTACAAACACTATTTCACCTGCACTATGGTGGAAGAATTTAAGTAAAAGTAAAACTGGAATAGATGCAGAATTTCTCCAATAAATGAAACATCTTCAGTGGTGTTCTGCATCATCAGCATCTCTGTAGCGTAATTTTTCTAATTTTTCTTTCATTCAAAATAAGATTAGAAATAGACTGGGTTTACAAAAAGCCTCTAAATTGGTATTTTGTTATATGATGCTAAAATCTAATAATGTGGAAGTGGAAGACGAAGAATATGGATACGATAACGCTTTTTAAATGTATGGGAATCTGTACCTATGGTGTGTAAATAAATATTTAAATAAATGCCCTCCATTGTCTGTTTTTGTAAATCTTCCTTTTCTTTCTTTACCTTTCAAGTTATTTACTTAGAACTCAATTTTGACATTTTTAAAGGTTGTTTTGAATTTATATTTATTTTTTTAATAATCAGTTTTTCCCATGTGGGTAGTAGTATTTCCCAGGAAACCGGGAAACCGGTGAACCGAAATACCGGTTTTTACCATGGTATTTACTGGGAGTGGGAAAAACCTTGCCAACCCTGGTTAGGGGACTCTATCCGGTCACGTTCGTTTAAGTTTAAGCGAACGTTCCGATGTGGGACATCAAATTTATATATTTATTTGCCAGGAGAGGGCAGCTCGCGTCACTGAATGTGTCGCTTAGAGCTAAATAAACGTCCTTCCCGGAATTTCCCGCCACAATTTGGAACCTCATCAGAAGGTGGGGGACTTCTGAATATTGGCACCCCTCGGAAACTGCTAGCGACCGCCGAGAGCACTTTCGGAACCACGGATTTAACGTGCACGTACACCGCACGTACACGGTGGTCTTTAGTGGTACGCCGGTATCGAACCCACAACCTTCCGGCTACGAGTCCAACGCCTTAACCACTGGGCTACCACGGCCCTTTGCCATCAAATTGACGTGTTTCGTAACCTGATAAGCGTATGTAGGTATTCTCCCAGTCCCGGATCTAAGGGGGGGGGGGCAAGCCGGGGTCCCTGCCCCGGGCGGCAACTTCTGGGGCGGCAAATTCAAGTCTGGTACTGTGGTGCAGAAGCATCACATATTTCCTTACTTTTAAATATCTTTTTTTTTAAATTACTGTATGATCAATTTTAATTATTCTACGGGTTTCCCTTTTAAGGTTTCGTTTTTTAAAATCCATTCTCAATTTTGGCCACTTCTGTTTTAACATACGTTGCGATTTCCCTTCTAAAAATAGATTCACCCAGTTCCAGTACAAGTTAACTTTCATTTTCGATTTCAGCAATGCGATATACCGTATTTGTTTGACTGACAGTTTAATGTTTAAATGTATTTAAATTACTTTTTAATTTGTTCAGGTTTCATGAAATTCGAAGTTTCATGAAATTCAGGTTTCATGAAATTCAGGTTTCATGAATTTTCGAAAAGAATATTTGAACATTGGAAAAAACAATTTTATAGCCCATAAGGTCAAGCTAGGCTAAAATTTATCACTATCTTGCTACCAAATTTCATTTAATTCCATCCATCCGTTTATGAGTGATGCCCTAAGAAAAATAGCGTCATGTACAGGCAGACAATTGTTTTTCCCTGAAGGTCGTTTTGGCTTTTCCATATGTCATAAAACGGATATATACCAAACATTTTTCAATTCCAATCAATATTCAGACAAAATCTTATTATATATATTATATTAATGAACTGTACTTGAAATTTGCACCCCCCCACCCTCTTTGTTATTCTTATTAAGAGAAGTTATAATTTATTTTATTTAAGGTAAAAGAAATTATGAGTGCGGCTAGAAAAAAACTTTCGGGAGCAGAACAGGGGCGTAGCCACAAATTTTTCATGGGGGCGGGGGTTACGACTATTACAACTCATATATATGTATACGTGTGTGTGATAATGTAATGAAGAATATACATTTTGTATGGCAAAAAATTCCTCATGGGGGGGGGGTTATGACCCCCCTAACCCCACTCAGAACACTCAGACCATACCGCTACTTCCGACGATGCTCAGATTTTAGAAGATATTAATATTTCTTGTAATTTGCAGGACCAAGATGAAGAATCTTTATCCACAATCCCTAAACAATCTACAAGTCATCACTTCATAGAGAAACCTCCTTCATCAATCTCAAACGAACAGTTGGAGGATGTGAAGTCAGTATGTAAAAAATTTTCTTGTTTAGGTGGGGTAGGCTGCAAGAAGACCAAGACTTTACAATTTTTGATTTGTCGGAAACAGGCAGTTGGACAGCCACAGAAAAAATGACCGATCAGCAAAGATCATTCTTAAGCAGTCAAGCTGTATTATTAGCTGGAAAACAACCAGAAAATTTGCACCTTAGGTCCACTGAACGTGATGGCAGACATTTGACATCTTCTATGTGGTACAAAACATTGGAAAATAGTGAAAATATTAAAAGATCTTATGTTCTCTAAAACCAAAAATGCATTTTTTTGTATACCCTGCATGATTTACCAGAAATATGTCGGTATCACTACATCTGCATTGAATAGTACAGTATTCGTTAATTGGAAAAATGTTTCAGAAAGATTAACTGAACACGAAGCATCACAGATTCAGAGAGAGTGCATGATTAAATGGAAAAATCCGGTACAACAATGAAATCTTGCCAGGGCATCGATCATGATATTGAGTGACTAATTTACACGGAGAAAGAAAAATGGAGATCCTGTACATAATCATGGATGCTATAGTATATCTTTCAACAAACTGTCTTGCTTTCCGTGGGTCTAATGAAACCCCTAGCAGTCTGTTTGCAGAGTAACCTCGGCCTAGTCAAGGGAATTTTTGAATTTAATGTTTCTGCTCGCCAAACATAATCCAACTCTTAAGTATTAGTTAGAGCACCTAAAAAAGGTACAGGTATCATACTTCTCAAAGACAACTCAAAATGAAGTTATTGACATAATGGCGAAAACAGTTCGAAATAGCATTTTAAACGATATCAAAGAAGCTAAATACTACGCAATAATGTTGGATTGCACTCCAGATGTGTCGCATACAGAACAAATGAGTCAGGTGATTCGATATGTAAAAAAATGTTATGATATGTGTGAAATAAAGGAAATCTTTATTGACTCCATAGAAGTTAGTGGAAAGACAGGAGAATATATTTCTCAACGGATTATGGAAAAATTGACACTTGATGGTTTGGATATTGGACAATGTCGTGGTTAATCTTACGATAACGGATCTAATATGGCCGGTAATTATAAAGGAGTACAAGCCAGAATTACTGAAATGAATCATCTGGCCGAGTTTGTGCCCTGTTTAGCTCATTCCTTAAATCTTGTCGGTGTGCATTCTGCCTCATCGTGCCGGAAGCAGTTAATCTTTTTGTAATTATCCAGAAAGTATTTTGTTTTTTTGTTGGATCCACTACTCGACGGAATGTTATGAAAAATTTCACAAAAACCACCTTAAAAGGATGTAGCCAAACCAGATGGTCGGCAAAATATTTAGCTGTGAAAGCCCTTCTAAATAATTTACCGGAAATAGTAGAAACCTTGGAAGAAATTCAAAATAATTCTCTGAATGCGGAATAAAAGTATGAGGCAGTACATTTGATATGTGCCGTGAAAATTTTTGAGTTTATCATCAATTTGACAATCTGGGCTAGTATTCTTCGAGAAATAAATGGAGTAAATTTTGAAATTCAAAAAGAAGACATCATTCTCACACGTTCCATAGCATTAATGGAAGATCTCATCAAAATTTTACAAAAATGAGAGACAATACTGAGGAATATTGGATAGAACAATCTAAAATAGTAGCTGAAAAAATTGAAGTGGAGCCTGTACTGACAAATAAGGGAATTATAAAGCGCAAAAAGGAATTTGATGAATGAGGACGAATCACGATTTCGTGTGAGGACGAATCACGAACACTTCAACCTATTCAGCTGTTTTCTAAGGTCACAAAGACTGTATTTGATAGGATCTTATAAGAAATTAAAACGAGAATTGACAGCGCTACTAGACTAAATTCAAATTTTTCATTTCTCAATGGTAATGAAATACTGGATATGTCGGCTGAAGAACTGCAAAAAAAATGGTGTAGATCTTGCACGGAAATATGAGCGAGATCTAAACTCATTTGAATTCTCCCAGGAACTCGCCGTTTTTAAAGAACAAGCCCCACTATTATTCGGGGACATAAGAAAGGCTAGCGCTTTGTGTATTTTACTACAAATATACACATATGATTTACAAGAGGCTTTTAACAATATCTGTTTTGCGAAAAAATCCAAGATCCGGCGCTGTATTCTCCAAGGTACTGGAGCCTTACCACGATAGTCTCGGGAAATAATCGGTAGCGGATAGTTCCCGCTATCGGATAATGAAATCATCGGATAAATAGCCGCGACCCCCAGTTTTGCCCTACCACCATGGTCACGTCTAAAGGAAGCAAGAATTTTTTCGACTGTTCCGGGAGTATCGTAATCGACAGAAATCAACCAATCAAAGTAGAGCATTCTTTCCGATATCCGATCCACGTGAGCGCGTGGATCGGCGAGTGAAATGCATGTTAAAAAAATACACCAAAACAATTATACTTTGAAACCAATTTCTGAACAATATACAGCCCAAAGATGGAATATTAATTACATACAATTTGTCAGACAAAATTTTAGGATGTTACACCTTGAAACACAGATGCTGTTATTTGTAACTATTTAAAGAAGAAAGATTATATAAAAGAAGGTTTGCTAGCTCAGTGATAGTATAAAAATTATTCATCCTTAAGTATCTTCTATAGAGACATTAATTTGTTAAAGGTGATATAATATTTTTTTCTTTTTCATGGCATATAAAATGAACTGTGTAATAATAATAAGTGTTGCTTTGAATTAGTAATTTAATTTAAGCATATTTTCCTTAACAGTGCATGTTTAATGAATGGAAACTAAGTGAATAACCATACATTTTAAAAGTGATAATAAAAAATTTAACTTCATCATTTCAAAATTTTATTTCTGTGTTGAGGGCTGTCTTTCTTGTTGTTTTAGCCTCGAGAAAAGGCTTAAGTTCTTCAATCAGCCGAAGTGCGGATTGTTTGTTTAAGCGGAAATTTCTAATGAAATCTTCCTCGCTTAAATCAAATGATTTACATCTAGGAATCGAAATTCGGTTCCTAGGAACCCTTCTTGCATCGTCTTGTTGTGCAAGCACTAAAACCAATAATCGTGACATTTTTTTAAAAGTTAAAACGATCAAACAAAACAAAAATACCACGAGCTGCAATCCTAGATGAAGATAGTCGATAGCGGGAAACAGTTCGCACACTTGTTGATGGTGTCGTAAAACAACAGCGGATTTCTCGACAGTATTTACGGTATCGTTAACATTACGACATTATCGTGGTGGCACTTTTAAGTGCTCTGTCGAAATGTGACGTGATATGTGCGAGAAGGTTGATTTATCCGCTACCGATTATTTCCCGAGACTATCGTGGTAGGGCTCCTGTAGAGCTTTAGTTGCAGTCTCCCTACCGGATATTTACACTAGCATGCGTTTCGAACTACGACACAAATCCGAACGTTAGCTTTTATGAACGTCGCAGAATAGAGCCCTAGGAACTACTGAGTTGTTGTGTTGTGGAATTAAGACCAGTTCGAAAATAAATGTTCCAAGTCGAAAGCAAAAACAAAATGCGTGATGCGAATTTGATTGCAGATTAGACGTTTGGCGTGTATGAAAAATGTTACACATCGAACATTTTTAAATACACTGGCCTCCAAAAGTTAAGAAAGAGCATATTTTTCGAAGCTCATAAAAAATGGTACTAACAATAAAATTTATAGTTTATATGAATGATAAAAATGAACTTTATGCAAATTTATGCAAAAATGATAGCCACCACTTTTGTTTTATAGAAAAGAACAGGCATATATGAATAAGAGAAAATATGCAAATATCAATCTTTCGTAATTAAGCGTGCAACTTTTGTTAATTTACAACTTCCGTTAGCGGATTCGTTAACAATAGGCAGTAGGGTCCCGCAATGTCTGAGAGAAGCCGTTTGCAAGATGGTGGCGGACGGTCGAATGGATGGAAATGGAGTTATTGCATTCTGATGCTGCTAGGCGTCTTAATGTGTCTCACAGTGTGGATCACCTTCCCTGGAATCAGTATGAAACCGAAGCTTCTGTGTCCAGAAGGCATATTACAGGCCGACTACGAGCTGCAACACCTGCAGAATACCGTTTTATAGCTCTTTCAGCCAGAAGGAGAAGAAGCCTTTCTATGATGCAACTTGTTGCAGATCATTCTGTAGCAAAAGGGAGAAGAATAACCGCTATATTTGCCAGGAGAGGACAGCTCGCGTCACTGAATGTGTCGCTTAGAGCTACATATACGTCCTTCCCGGAATTTCCCGCCACCGCTATATAACCGCTCAAATAACCGCTATAGTCTGTTCGCCGAGTCGAGAAAACGAAACTAAACAATTGCACGTGCAAACTGGCGAAGAGTAAACACCTGGCATTTTGCCAAAGCGCCAAACAGAATGTTAATTTCTGCTTTCTTCCATTTACGCTGTTTGGAATTAAGAAAGGTTAAATTCGCCTAACTAGTGATTGGTGCCAAAAAATGTAATTCTTTGGTAACCCGTTTGTTTACTTTCGTTCTCTCGTTTCCGAGAACCGACTATAGTACTGTGCGAAGGCGTCTTGACAATGCAGGTCTATGCAAGGCGGCCACTTGTTTGTATCCTCCTCAGCGGACGACAGAGAAGGCCCCGCTTATCTTGAGCAAGAGAGCACGTTTCCTGGACCTTCTGTAGTGCAGAACGATTCAGGAACTCTGCTGATCTGGATGAAAAAAAAACAATATTTCATCAGTTCAACACTGTTGAAAGACACAGTTACCTAGGTGAAGAAAAATGGTTCGGGCCGGGATCTCACTCGGTGATCACACTGACCGGCATGTGTCCCAGGGAGGAACTCTGACTGGAGTGAGGCATCGGGATGAGATGCCTGATCCATATGACAGCCCATACGCCGGAGCAATTGGCAATGATTTCATTTTGATGAATGATAATGCAAGACCTCGCCGAGCTGTATTTATTGAGGAATATATCGAGGGTCTTGTTTCAGAAAGAATGGAACGGCCAGCTCAATCTCCAGATTGGATCTCCAGAGCATCTTTGGAACTACCTTGGCAGACAGGTTGCTGCTTTAAGTGCACCTCCAAGGTCTTTAGGAGAGATGGGACAAAGCTTAGTCCGTGTCTGGTCTTCGCTTCCCATTTTGATAACCGACAACATATTTGACAATATGGAAAGCCGATGCCGCCAATGCATTCAAGCTAGGGGAGGGTATATCCCTTATTAAAACTCATTTTTGTTGTGTTTTTATGACATTTTACCGCACAAAACTGTGATATATCATTTTTTCGAAGAATGGACGTTTCCAGCTAGATTGCTTTTTTTTTTTTTGTTGTTGTAACTGATTTTTGCGTTCTTCTTATGTACACTTCTCTCTTTCAGTCAATACGTATCTGGTTTGCGCACGTGCCACCCAAATTTGGTGTTTCTACATTCCTTCATTTGCAAATTAGGCTCAAAAACCGGTTGTTCCTTAATTTTTGGAGGCCAGTGTAGATTATGGATACAAGCCATATGGTACTGAAAAAAAAAGCCACCTGTTGTTTATTTGAATAACTTATCAGAAACCAAAAAACTGCGTGATTTCTCAATAGAATTATTTCTTCATTTCTTTAAAATATAATACAGAAATGACATTAGTTATGCTTAAATATTTCCAGATATAGATTTTTCGTTTACTTTTTCAATCCATGCAATCATTGAATACGCTGATTCATGCATGATGTTTAAAAATAATGACCAAAAATGAAAAGTTAATTGCACTAGTGAAAATTTCCTTAAAATAGCTGACAAAATAGTGTCATCTGCGAGCCTCGTTTACGTATAAAAGGGAGAATATTTGTACGGCGCCTCATCCATTTTCCTTATCGACCAGTAAGGTAAGCTGTTTTTCTCTCAGTATCACATCACGAAATCATCTTTTAAAAAGAGCATCTCATGTAGAGCATCAAGTAACAGATTTTTTTCATTTCTATATGGGTGTTGTTTTCTCGCAGTTTTAAAAATACAGGTTAATGTATTTAAAATACTTCTTTCTAAAAAATCTTATCTAATACTTTATCTACTGCATCAGGGTCAAGAACAATCGTTGGCTTTTTTTTTTATAAGTTTTTATATTGAAAATTAAAAGGAAACAAAAAATATGACTCATCCGTGTTAAAGTTTTGTTAATTTGAGAACTGAATTTTCTGTTTTGTTCACAATACTAAGAAGTGTTATGAAGTATTGACTTGGTTATTAAAATTATTAAAATATATTGAGATTATAATTCACTCATATTTCAGCATAATCGTCGTATGGTGAATGTTCTGCTTTGCTGGCAATAGTGAAATTCTTCATAATTTGTGGATGAAATAATTCATTACCTAGGGTTTACTCGTTTCGTTTATTCTGTTTAGGCGTGTCTTTTATATCGTTATCATCAAGGTCCACCAGGCTTTAAAAAGGCATTTAACTTTAATCTTAAAGGCATAACAGTTTAAAATAAAGAAGATAATATAGTGGACAATGAATAAAAAGTTTCTCACCTTAATACTTTAATCCATTTTTTTTCTTCCAAAAAGAATAATTCAAGTGGAGTTGACAGCCAAAGAAGAAATTAATGACAACATAAGGTAACTATTTAATACAGCAGAGCCATATGTCGGGAAATTCTGCTACGAAAAATTTCATAACATAGTAGACATTAAAAGTAATCTTCCATAATATTTCGGTTCAATGGATGACGTTATAAGCAAGTTCAACTTTACATGTACAGTCGAAACCGCTTAATGGAATAACCAATCTGACGCGAAAATTTATTCTAATAAGTGGGACATTCCATTATCCGAGATCAAACTGACTCATTATTACGTTTTAGTACATTGAAAATTTATTACAATAAGCACGATATTCCTTTAACCGATATTCCATTAAACGAGTTCGTTTGTGTTTTTCTCCGAGAAAGAATTCCGATGTTTTTTCTTTTTTCTCTCTTTCAGCTCGAAAAGTTAGCCATGCGTTCCCATTCAGGTTTCATTGATGGGCTCTTCCTCGTCCTCATCGTACTCAGCTGCAACATGAGCATAATTCCCAATTAGTAAAATATGACCATACACTAATGAGGTGATGGACAAAATTTCAGCTTTCACCATAAATGTCTCAGATATATCTTTTAAACAAAGATTATCGGGGATATACATGATATTGAATGTAAACGCTTGTGCTTAAGTGAAAAAATAACTTTTTTTCATAATTTCTTTACGACCCCTGAAATGCGTTCATCCGACGTAATTTTTCCCTTTGAAAGCCATTGAAAAGTGGTTGAAGTCAGCATAATTTTGATCTTCATATCTCTGACACTTAAAAAAAAATCTCAGTTTTTGTACATCACATGATTACTGTAGGGACACATTTTCTAATTGGGAATTTTTTTGGCGAGGGGGTCGCAATAAATTTAAAAAGTGTATCATTTTAAGAATTTATGAGAGGAACTTTAATGGAGTCTTATTTCCGACCTTATTTTGAACATTTTTTTTCTATTTGAATTGCTTTTGAAGAATCACATTACAATATAGTGGCATTATTGTGCCAAATTATAAATGCCATCTCTGAAAATCCAAACGGGGGTCCTCAGGGATCTGAAAGAATACTATTACTGTGGCTAATTTTCCTTATCTAGTTTTCGGAAATTTCCTGTTTAATACAAAAATACACCCTTTTTTAATGTTTAGGAATGGTAGAAGAATTTCTTGGAAGTACTGTTGACCTTTCTAAGCAGGCTTCAAAATCTTAACCCGTTGAAATTGCTTTCGCCCTTGGTCGTTCTTTTCGGGTGAAGCGCTTGTGTGATTCATTCGCTCTCTATTTAGCTCCGTTCGTGTGTAGAATTTAATATAAATGCAAATGCTATGGCATCAAGAAAGCGGTCATTGAGTCGTAATATAGGTGATTATTTTATGAAAATTCCGAAAAATGATAATTTGTCTAGTGAGAGTGAAAGCGCAAATCATCAGGAAAAGATCATAAATGCACAGCCCCAGAACAAGCTATTTCAAGAGGAACAGCACTCACAAAATATACATGTATCACCATCAGGCAGTTTGTAAAGAGGTGCATAATTAGAAGAAATATAATGATATCATTATGGAAAAAAGAGGTATGATTTAAATTAATTTTTTCAAACATTGTTTTTCCTATGAAGTGCAAGTCCTAGCAGGTTCGAGCATTTTATTTTATCGGAAATTCGCACACCTTTCTAGAAATTCGATTACGTAATACTATATGTAGGCATAAAAATAAAATATACAGGCGACATGTAAAAAATCGTGCCAAATGTCGCCAAGCTTGGCTACAGGGCCTTCGAGAGAAATTTTATAAGGCGGGGCGAATATCTTCCAGGCTCTTTTCGTTAAGCAGAAAAGTTTCGAAAAAAAAGGAGGGACAGAAGGAATTTTTTTTCTAAAACATCTTTTCATGATTTTCATATAAAATGCTAAAAAGAAAGAGAGTGGGGGGGAAATTTTTCTTATATGTAATGGTACTTTTAATTCATGTTCCAAGGTTGAAAAAAGTACTAATATTTAAATGGTAGAATTAACATTTCTACCATCTAAATCATTCTAGAATTATGTATTCAAACTTTAATCTATTTAAAAAAAGATTTTAATTATAGATCTAGAAATGAAATTCGTAACACATTCTGAAAAATTCACAGGCGCACTTTAGCTGAACACGGCCCAACTCTAACTCGCACGGGCCCCGTCTCCCCCCCTCCTCCCCCCCAATCTCGCAGGGCCTATGCATAACTGTACCCAAATTATTGAATACCCTGTAAGTTAGACCCCCCCTTTTACCCAATTCTAGATCTGCCACTGTCTCTCGAGGAGTCTTAAAAAAGAAACCTCAGCAGTTTGCGCGGGGCTTGCCCTAGCGGGGGTAAACAGTAATCGTTACCTAAAACTCCATAGGGGGTCGTGGTGATTGGCACCAAGACCAGGACGAACCCGTCTCACTGTCCACCCGTCACCACAACAACACCATCGCACCAAATGGGAACCTCAGGACACCACTATGCAGAGCATACTCGCGCAGCATAGACTAACCTGACTGTCCAAGACAGGAAGGAGGTCACAACCACGGTCGGAAGAACTCGCCTTCCATTCAGCGTGGTTCACCTGTTAGTTCTTTGCTCCATACTTGTGCCTGGCTTGGAAGAACCCTGTTCTCTTGGATTGTTGCGGCATTGCCGTAACTATCCTGAAATACATGCACCATCAGTATTTCGAACTTCATGCACCACCAAATAATTAAAATACATGCACCACCAGTATTTTAAGTTATCACGACTCATGCACCATTAAAGTCGTTTTGATACATGCAACACCAGTATCATTAGCTAGGTCCCCTTCGAGCTGTCACTGGTATAGGGGCATTGCACCTTCTCTTTTCTCTAAGTTGCCCGTTTACTTGTGAGCCTCCTACCACATATATGAAGCGGGTCAGGGTCTCGCGCCCTTTATCACCCCGCGCATAGTTATTGAATGTCGAGACATCCAATTTCGGGCAATACTGATTTCTCAGTACTTGTACCCCTGGACAGTTGGCCACAATATGCAAGCTATTGGCGGGAGTTCTCAGACAGCAGAAGTTGCAGTTCCTTCTCTCTTTCAAAGAGAACCTTCGAAAGTAGGCCGGGAAGGGACCATGGTCCGTCACAACCGAGTTCACCTTCCTATTTTTCCATGTTCTCTTTCCGCACACCTTTGGAAAGATCGAAAACGTAAAACGTCCGACATCTGCCGCTTCCTATGTTGCCAATTTCCGGACTTCAATCCTCATGGAATGTTTCATCATGGAATGTTCCTGATAGAACTCCTGATAGAATCCTCATGGAATGTTCCTCATGAATGTTCTTTACTCTTTCGTCTACTGACGGTCTCTGAGTTCCACTCTTTGCCAGAGCATCAGCTTTCTTCTTCGCCCCAGGTTCCGACGTGTGCCTTCACCCAGTGGAAACGGATCCGCCTAGCTGCATAGAAGTGGATCGCTGCGACCATTCCATTTCTGCATTTCAGCCTTGAAAGAGCCTGGAGTGAGGATTTGCTGTCTTTATAGACATCGGTGGTCTCTGTACTGTGGCATAGTCACGCGAAAATCCTTTTTTATTTAACACATAATTTCCCGTAAAAGTTATCGATTATTTATGAAATTCATGTCAGAATTATTTTTATCAGTACCGGTATCCGCTGAGAACTGGAGATGAATATATACATCGATAAAGAAGATAAACTTGGTAGACTTCCCAATGCCGAAAAAGTGCAACCGTTTTGTTGCCAACTCTCGATTTAACTACCTGCAACATGGCGATCGATCTTATCGTCCATCGCGAAGAAAGTTTTTGACACAGCTGGCTGTGCGGTACACCGCTGCACTTTTTCCTCATTGGTAAATGGTTGCGCTTCGGAGGGATAAAAATTAATTCCAAATAATGTAATTATATCGATATTAACGACTATAGCTTCTAATACACTACTCTAATCTACCCCCACACGTGTCGCTAACGTATAGCTTTATAACATTCTGCTCACGAATCCAGTAATCGATTCAACCCGTGTCGTTTTTATCAACGTAATCTGGGGGAGCATGACTTCAGACAAAAGATATATTACGGCGCCATATTCTTTAAGGAAGCAAATCACGTCAAGCGTTAGAATGTCACGCAGATACCTGGATAACTTCTTATTGTTAATAAGTATAAATAAAATGCGGTTTTACGAACCAATTTATTTCTCGCAGAAGTTACGTATGCTATTCTTTTGGAAATGAATTTTTATGTAGAGGGAAAAATGTATCCGAACTGTTATGGGAGGGAGAAAAAAAGCTGTGCCAATTGTTAAAAAAAAAAAAAGTGAATCAGAAACATGTTGAAAATTAAATAATTTATAGTGCCTTAAAAATCTCGATAGACAGAGCGGGAAACAATCATAAACCGAGCAGTCTGAATTTGGTAAAAGTGAGTAAAGTGACCTACAGTTGTGACCTTACAGACTGTGTGCTTTATGCAATGTTATTACTTTTATTGTATCCATCTCTCTTGCTTTCGTACCGATTTCTCTCAAGTTCTTGGTCTCTCCTCTAAGTTTCAAAAATCCCACAAAGATTGTAAGGAACACACAAGCGTTCTGACCAAGTTCAATGTATGCATTTTTCTTTACAAAGAAATAATTCGTGCTTATCTGTCTCTCTTCCAGTTCCAGAAATCAACCATGCGTTCTCACTCCGGTTTCATTGTGGGTCTTTTCCTCTTCTTGATCGTACTGAGCTACAGCATACAGGACGCGGAAGGACGTTGCAGGAAAGTATGCAGTAACAGTCGGTGCAGGTCGCGATGTGAGAGGGACACCTCGTAAGTTGTGTTACAATTCATCCTTTTGCACTTTCATGCACAGTATAGTTAAAGTCAGTATATAACTAAAATTATCAGCCAGGCTTGCTGCGCAATGTTCTGCAGAAATATATTTTTCTGATCACTTTAATATTATTTCATTGCCTGTATAATTGTGACTATTATTAGCTTGTCATTGACTAGCGATAAAAACCAGCTTTTATTGACTTGCAACAAAATCTTCTTGCAGAGCTGAGGTCGAATCACTGCCATCTGGGGAAGCCGATTTCTTGAGGAATTCAGATGGTTACCAGTGACGTCTCGTAAGTTGTGTTGCAATATCTTCTTTAGACTTTGTTGCCCAATTTTACTAAAACTAATGGTAAAAAATTAAAATTAAAAACCCGAAAGGAATTAAATTTTATGGTATCTTTCAACTATACACTAGCCAGATCAGTGACAAACCTCAGTTAGAGAGTGGCTAAATCGACAGGATGGTTATCTGCAGTCTTACAGAGACATTTGGCTGCAACTATTGTAACTGGGAAAACGAGACACTTTCCTTTCAAAGACCTCAAGGGAGGTATCTTACGTTTGCATAACACATGAATTGAAATGATTTAAATGTATTTTAAACTCTATGAATACCACAAAGTGGTCTAGAAAAATATAACTATCCATCTTCAGTACAGAAATAAAAATAAAAATTTTAGACGGTCAAAGAGGAAGACGAACGCATGAGCATCTTTGCTAAGGCCATTCGCTGATCAGACTGACCAGTGTGAAAAAATTAACAGCATATATTGATAAAAGTGTTAGCAGTGTATTATAAAAATTGTTTATATATATATATATATATATATATATATAAATGAAGATGCTCTTACTGACTGGCGATCAACGCCCAGCCAGTTCTATATCAGATAGAGACATGAAATTTTAGGAGATTATAGCTTTTGTGCCCAAGGCGTCATTTAAGAAACGATTCTTAAAAATTTTGCTCCCAGATGTGGGTGGCAGGCCTAAACGTTCTTTCTACTATTCCCTTCATATCTCAAAGGAAAAAAAGATAGCCGTTAAAAAGAATTTTTGATTTAAAATGTAAATATCACATATACCTGGAAATCATTTTTAGGATCTTTTAGAATTCGCACCAAAACAGGCGTGAGAAGCCAAAACGTTCTTTAACGTTCCTTTCACATTTCCTTCATATCTGAATGGGAAAAGAGATAACCGTGAAATTCTTTCTTTAAAATACAGCGAACGCATATGCCTAAATACATATAGAAGAGGATGAACTCATAAACCTTATTTGGCATCACTAGGATGGATCCCCTCCCCATTGAAATCTTTGTGCATGAGAATGGCTGAACGTCGAAGTCTCTGACCGTTCTTCGATTGGTCGTAATGGTCAGGGCAACCAAGCTCTTGACTGGCTTCTATTAGAGCTACTTTAGTGCAGGCTGAATCATACACTCCAGTATTTGTTTCCCATTCTGTATCAATCCACGAGTGCCGTTGCATTTGTGCTTGTGTTACTATTGCGTGCCATAACCCAAAACTTTACTGTGAAAATAGGCGGTTGTGTTGCACCAAATTGTTCAAATAATTCAAGAAAAGGTTTCAGAATGTTTCAATTGCCGAAAGAAAAAAGACAAAAATTGATTTAAAACAGCAGAACTATTTACCACCTCATAGTCTCTTCTGCGGGTTCTGCCAATTTCGTCTCGCCGGGAAAAAAAACAACGCGGGAATAAGCCAGCTCGGCTTTTAGTATCCTTAGCCTCCACCATCACCTGACATAACGCCATGCTTTTTGTTTTTCCTTTTGGGGCTTAATAAAAGATCGTTGTCTATGTTCAGCTGCTATCTAACGATTTGCCGGAATTGAGGCACAGAGTTGAAGAGGCTATTGCTCGGACTCGTTAACCAAATGAAAGAAGAATAGGACTTTAGGTTGGATGTGTACCGTAGTACTAAAGTTGCACATATTGAACATTGGTAAGAAAAACTAGGTTAATTTTCTTTCAATTTTCTATACGATTAGTTGTAAATAGTCTAAACTAAACTGTTGTAATATACTACTAAACTGGGATATTCTTTTGTGTAAATCCTACATTAATAGTTATCATGAGTAGTGAACGTCGAAGTCTCTGACCATTGTTCGATTGGTCGTAAATGGTCAGGCATAGTGAAAGTTCTATTAATAATTGATCTAGTTTTTTCATCAATTAAACGACTGATTTACTGACCTATTTCATTACATGGATTCAATACTTAGTTTTTCAAGTTTTAAGTAAATATATTTTAGTAATCTATTTAAGTAAATATATTTAAAGTACTTTAAATTTATTTAAAGTACACATGGGGGACAATTTTATTAAATTTGATTCGTTCCTCGCTGCAAGTCATTTGCTGACTTCATTTTGTAATTTGTTTTGTAATTTTTCATACGGTACTATTTCGGATTTTAGAAGGAAAGGCGAGTGAGACATGATGCCTTAAGACTTGATATCTAAATGTACAACCAGAAATAATATACGGCTAATTTATTTAATCTGGCAACACTGCTTAAGCTATTCCTCATAAATAAATCAGGCTACAAATTTTCATTCGGACATTTTTATTTTGACTATATGGAAAGAATTAAAGTCTGCAAAAAGAAATTAATTTTCTCAATTCTCCGCCATTTGACGAAATCATTAAAAACATGGAACAGTATTTATGTTAGTTTGATCCATTTTTTGTAATTTTTTTCAAGAACATAGAAGAAAAAACTAAGTGTACAATTGTGTAAACATACAGTGAAACACAATATTTTTACAGAGAAGGATAAACTTGTTTTAAAAAAAGAGTGTATTTGGAAAAAAACTATCTGCTGACTATTACGCACCGAAGATATTTTTTTCATCTTACATTCAATGTGATTGTTAATGCACTTTTTGTTCTTTTATTGCAGATTTCTACTGAAGTGAAGAAGCAACTATGCTGTTCCACGTATTCAAATTCCAAATCTCAATCAACTGTCCATGGAAGAGATTTAAGGATTCTTCCGTACTCTAAATATTATAAAAATTTTGAATTTTTCATGTTTCTAAAAGATTTATTGTTAATTGAAATACGTAAATAAATATCAATTCTTGAAAGTCCTTTTTTTTTGAGTCAGTGTTTCTTCAATGGGAAACAAACTCAGAAAGTCATTGAGCTTTCAACCAGAAAACAATTGCTTTACTATAGATTAATTTCTAGTGCTTTCATTCATTTGACTTTCAACAATTTCAGTATAACTAACAAGCTAAAAACTGAAAAAAAAGTACAAATAATCAGGCTTTCATACTCTTAACATTCAAACCAAGATACCTCAATAAAATTAAGTTTTCTCGGGAAATATAAGAAATATCGCCAAACTTGATTCTATTTTAAAAACTTTCTTTTGGTGGCCAATCGGGTGATATTTCGCAAAACTTCACCAAGGTTTGGGCATTCCCCAAAAGTAACTGTTAATAGACTTAGTGTAATGCATTGAAGTGAGCTATGGACGTGAATGAACTGAAAGTCTTTTCGATGATCCTGTAAATAAACTACTCAGTCAATTACAACCTAAAAGAGAGCTGCATTACTGGGATATTGCAACTATCCCAATTTTAAAATTTTAACATTCTACGCCAGATCGCTTTTGAACTATGCGAGTTAGGCACACAACGTAGTACATACATACATACGACAATAAAAAGCATAGTCAAACTGGATTTGCAACCGTAATTTTTTTCAACTATTCATTTGATCGTGCATCTGTTTCAAAAGCAGTTTCACATCATGTCTCTTTTGGTTTTAATATTTTAACATTTAAATACAATCCAGCACAACGCTGGCTGTGCCAGCCCTCTCCGAACACAAACGAAAAACCAACCAGACAAACCTTAAAGTAAATGGTGGCAGCGGCGAGCGAGCAGTGCGATCTACTCTGTACAGAACTCTCCTTTGATATTGCAAATGCCACCAACGCGGTTTCCTTAAAAAGTATGCATTGGATCCAAATACTGCAACGGACCTTTACGTCATGATTTTTTATGCTTTTCAAAATGAGATCTGGGTGAAGTTTGTGCGATCAAAACTCGCAACATTTTTTAATGAGTGTTGAAATAATTGAAAATCTTGAAAGTGAATTTGAGAGTAGACTCCTAACCAGTGGCGGCCCGTGGTGAAAACTGTTAGTGCAGCCGGAAGCATATGAACCCCCCCCCCCCTCCGGACAGGAATGGAAAATCTTTGTAATTGAATTCGAAAGCTGGCGGATTAAGCCCTCACCGAGGAAAAAAAAAGAAATTACATATCAGATGTAAGAGATCCTGTTTTACTTTTCCATAAAATGGACATAAATTTCAACCAGCCGCTCTTAGCCTCAAAATTGCATTAATCCGTGTCTGATTCGAAGTTTCCTTAGAATTTTCTTTTGTAACGATAACTTGAGAAGAAAAGAAAAAAAGAGAAAACGTACTTATTTTTATAAGTCAATTCAATCCTCCTTTCTTTTAAACTTGCGAATCGGTCAGTGATGCCCTCATAAAAAGGCGTTGTTTTAGTTCAGATATCAATAATTTTAAAAGCTCTTTAAAATTTCCTATGTTTAAAGAATTTATTCGCTCGCCATGTCCTCTAAATGCCAGTTCTTGCTTACTTAAAAACAATACTGCTTTGATGGGTAATTGTCCATTCATAAGCGTCTATTCAGGCTTACCTTCTTGATAAATTCAGCAGTCGAGAGTTTGCCGAACATATATTCTCCTTACCCCCTCCCTCACTTCTCGAGCCAATCAGTGAGTCGAATTCACATGTGCTGCCGACCTTTCAAAATCTTGAATGCGCTGAGTCTTAGCTGCGTACCCCCATTATAGCCTATGCCGGAGGAAATGCTTACGTAACCGTTGTCATGGCAACGGTGCTGCCAATTTTCTTATCAGCGCTCTGGGCTGAACCAAAGATTTTCCCAATTGAATTACGGTAAGATTAAAGTGCTTTTTTTCTGAATGAGCGATCTGGCCACAATACGGTTTTTTTTTTGGAGATTTTTTTAATTTACCATAGGAATTCCATAATTCTAATCTGAATTTAGGAAAAATAGTAGAATAAATTATTTTAAAGTATGTGCTGATAATTTCAAGTGCAGCCCGGCTGTACTTGCTGTATCCCACGAGCCGCCACTGCTCCTAATATAAAAAAAAAGGCTCGACCCATTTCGTGAAATTTGGTATGTAGATAATTTTGGTGTCACTAATGAAAACCTACGAAAAGGATTTGAAAAACAGTAGAATTTTAAATTAAAAAACAATTATTTGTCTAAAACTAATGGAACTTTTCCCATTAGTCTGTTTTCAAATACTGATTTTAAAACTTTTGGATCTCATTTTTTAAGCAACCTTAGTAAAAGTGATTGAAACCATCTTTCAACTGTATACATACGAAATTTCAAATGTTTTAGAGTTCAATCTATCGCTTTAGGTGATTCTAACTGCAGTACGTGAATTTCAAGAAATGTATGACAAGCGTGAACATCGTTTACTCTCAACGAGCTTACTAATAAAAAGTTTAATTTTCGAAGCCAGAGTAACCGCTCTGTAGCCTAGTCCACAAGACGCTTGTCTTAGAAATTGTGATCGGAACGAGTCAGCAGCATACGCGCTCGTGTCCCGTTCAGGAGGAGGTAAATTTTGCTAACTATTCTAATAAATTTTGCGATGCATAAATGAGTATACCTGATGCGTTAGTTCATGGATGAATTAAAATTTTCTTTAAAAATTACTACATTATTAAAAAAAAGCCGATAAAGAAACTTCTAAAAGGCATTAAAACCGCCCTCTTTCGAATATGCTTTAAAAAAAGAAAAGTGACCAGAAAAGTATTTGATATGATTCGAAGAGTCTGCATCTCTGCATGCTCTAAAGAATATAAACTACGTATTTCATAAACAATGTGGTGTTACTACAAGTTATTTCCAATATTTCGTAATGAACAACAGCCATTATTTTCAAGTAAATGACATAAAATTTTAACTAAAGTGTTAGAAAAAAGCACTCAGAAATTGAGAGGGCACAGTTTATTAATTCTGCATATTGCAATGCAAGGTTAGAGATGTGAAGTAAGGCATAACTATAAAGAAGAGATTTTAAGACACATTTATTTTAAACTATTGAAACAGTGCTCTCTCAATTGGTCTCGTGACATTTTTTTAAAAATATTAACTTGTTCGGAAGAGGGCGGTTTTAGTGATTTTTAGAAGTTTTTATTGGTTATACTTATTTTACTCGGAACGAGAAACTCCTTACTATATTTTTATCAGGAAAAAACTGAAATTACAGGATTATTGATTACAACAACTTCTGTTCATTCCATTTGCTTCAGCGTAAATATGAAAGAAATAACTTTAACTGTCCATAGAAGAGATTTAAGGAGTCTTTCGCATTCTAAATATTATAACAATTTTGGATTTTTTTCATGTTTCTAAATGCTTTATTTTTAATATGAGACACGTAAATAAATGTTTCTTCTTGAACGTGGATTTTTTACTTTTTGAAAATGTACCATGTAAGGAAAGTATTGTAATCAAGAAAAAATTCGACTTCGAGATTTTGGTGTATTTACGCGTTTTGAGGTCTTCTGAATTAATTTATGCTATTTTTACGAGATGTATGTATGTATGTGTGCTTGTGTGTTTGAAAGTGAACACGATAGCTCCTAAACGGGGCATTCGATTGAGCTCAAATTGGGTATATATGTTATAAGCTACCGTCGCAAGACCGGTATTGAATTTGGTGTGTATAGGACTTATAGTTTTTCTACAGGGTTACGACAAAGATTTCTTTTAAATTATGGCCTATGGGAGGAAATTCTTGAAAGTGCGCTAGCGTTTAAACGGCGCATTCGATTGAGCTTCAATTTGGTATATATGTTGGAATTATTCATCGATTAAATTTTATTTAAATGCTTGGTAATGATCTTAATCGTAAGTATTCGGAAAGTCGAGTGGAGTCACTACAGATTTTTTTTCTTTCTGAGCCAGTGTTTCTTCAATGGATTACAAAATCAGGAAATCCTAATTTAAACAATTTGTCAGTTTATGTGATATACTGTGTATCAAAACTAATCATCAAATCTCATAAGGTAGAATAGTATGAATCAGAATCACAAAGAAAAGTAGAACTGCAAACTTAGTTTTCGAGCATGAGTCATTAACACTATACAGGGGGATCGCTAAGACTGACAAACTTGCAGGGGATGAGGGGGTACAGAGACGGTTCAGAATCACAGGCAATACGGAATCGGAAATGTCGTTTTCATGTACCTGTTAATAATCACTTTAGAAGAAGTGTTCAAGTGATAGTAAATTTTCCGACCATGGTTTTTCAAAAACTAATCCCTCTTTCACCGATTGCACTTGATAAAATTGTTATTTCGGAATCATTTCTATCATTATATTTATAAAATTGCCTGAGGTAAGCCCATTTTTTTATGAAACTTGGTTAAGAATTCGGACGTACACTTCAACATTTCTTCCAAAGTGATTACCGTACTTACTCGTGTATAACGCGCACTTTTGTTTTCGGAAATTCAAGTCAAAAACTCTTGAGTGCTCGTTATACACGGAATAATTTTTTACTGCTCCATGTAATCCACGATGTACGAATCAAGGAATTTATTCGCATAGTAGATAATAAAACTGGAAATATTTTTCTCAATAAAAGTACTGCAACATTTTTATTTCACTCGTTAGACCTTTTTTTTTTTAATCCAAAATCACCAGTAACATTATTTTTTAACACTAATCTGCAATTCTTATTGCCGCTACTAGAGTTATGATCACAGTCACAGTCCTTGTTACCATTGGTATAACCAATGACCTCTTAAATAATATCGTCTTCAGTTCCATTCTTTTAATTGAAAATTTCAGTCACTTTCAAAATCACTTATATCTTAAATTTATGGTGCGTTATACACAAGATAAAAAAATTCGACTGTTTTTATAGTGAAGTACGGGGTGAGCGTTATACGTGCATGCGCGCTATACACGAGTAACTAAGAAATTAACAGGTACATGAAGGCGACGTTTCCGACTCCGCATTGCTATGGGAATCTGAACCGTCTCTGTACCCCTAACACCCCCGCAAGTTTGTCAGTCTGGTAGCGTATCACCCGGTATATATAATTCTGTTTTTTCAAATTTAATTATTATAAAGTAGGTGTCCTATTCAAGTAACAAGTAGTAATAAAAATAAAAAGTGTCATCATAGTCAAGTGTTTTCATGTCACCAGCATTTTCATTTTGATTCGTGTGTGTGTGTGTGTGTGGGGGGGGGTATATCTAAGAAAAGGCAAATCTCGTAAATTGAGGGAAAATGTTACTTGCTTTGTGTAGCTTACACTCTAAAAAAATTTCCGTCAAATTTACTGTAAAATGCTGGCAATCGGGATGAAGGATTTTTTCAAATGTAACGACTTACTGTAAATTTTTATGCCACATTGTTTTACTGTTAAACCGTATATTTTACGGTACACATGCAGTCATACTGTAATATTTCTACAGTATATTAACCGTTATTTCTGCAGTTTTACCGCAAATTTTACAGTATATGCTTGGCCGGTCATGGTAAAAAAACATGGGGCGACGGTCGGCGAACGCGCCCCGTATATTTTATTCGCCCATACATACTTGCCTCTACGCTGAAAGATCGAGTTATTTTGAACCTGCTTCCGTCCAGCGTCCGCAATCGATCTCAAAACCTAAGTCATGGGAAGCAATCGTCCTAACCACCATGCAGATCTGACTCGCGGTGAAATGACTGAAGTTTGAAGTGACTGTTATGGTTGTCACGCCGTTATTTGGCGAGATTGACAATTTTTAAAATTTCCATCATTGCAACGCTCACGTTGGGCAATATTGGCCAAAATCGAGACAAGACGACCGATTTACGCCGACGTGTGACGAGGTTGGCCAATATCGAGGCGATATTGACCAAAACTGCTGAGCTACTGGGGTTGATTTCCATAAGCAGCACATTTTTAAAAAATGGTTCGTGAGATTTTTTTTCCTTAGCACGCTATTGTCAAAATTCAGTTTTTGTAATTTCAACAGCAATTTATAAGGGTCACACGCTCAGATTGCAACAAATTGAGAAATTAAAATTATGCTCTGGTCAAGGCAGCAAGAATATAGTACTTCTAGAATATTCATTTGAAGGACATGAGTGAAAAATAACGGTCTTTACTTCCTTGAACTCAGCATAAGGAAGAAATGTGATCCCGAAAAATTTCGGAGGCCAAATTTTGACGAAAAAACCGATTTTGACAAACTCTAAATTTACTTTTAAGAATTTTTCGATGCATCTGATCGTATGCTAGCATGCACGTTCATATAGATGCGTCTGCAACGCATTTTCACCAACGGCGAGTCTATTTTGACCAGTTTTACCATGCCGTCTGTACGTACGTACGTATGTATGTATGTGTGTAACTCGCATATCTCAAAATTTATCGGTCGTAGAATGTAGAAATTTTATATTTAGGATTGTGGTAATATCTAGTTGTGCACCTCCCCTTGTGCTCCCAATCGACTGTATAGTTTATTCACAGAGAGGGGACCGCCCAAAATATTCGAAATACATTACGCTCTTATGGTTCGAAAGTCATCAAACTGCCCTCAAAAACTATTAGACGTATAGAATGTTGAAACTTTATATTTAGGATTGTTGTAACATCTAGTTGTGCACCTTCTCTTTCGGCTCCATTCGACTGGATAGTTTATCTACAAAGCCGCCCAAAAGATTCGAAATACATCACGCTCTATTGGGCCGAAATTCATCAAACTGGCATAGCTCAAAAACTATTACACGCAGAAAGTTGAAACTTTATATTCAGGATTGTTGTAACATCTAGTTTTGCACCCGCTATTTCGGTCCCATTCGACCGGATAGTTTATCTACAGGGCCGGCCAGAAGATTTTAAATACATTACGCTCTATCGGCAGAAATTCATTAAAGCGTATTTTAGAGGTTTTCGGCTAGTTCTAACGACTCATAAGTGATATATGTTGTTAAGGGTTACAAAATGAATTTCTCCATCGAAAGAAGTGGCTTTATCACTTATAGTTCTGCAACAGGAACACTCAAAAGATTTCCAATATATTACGGTCAATGGCAATTTTAGGGACATGCATCCATTTCAAGCACAATATCGTCCTACCCCATAGTTAGGTAATGGTCCGACCACGGTCACGTGCGTCCCTCAAGAATTACGCCAAAACTCGCCAAGCTTGGTGACTTTTGGTGTACGTGTGTATGTATTTAACTTTCAAATCTCAAAAAATATTAGTCGTAGAATGTTGAAATTTCATATATAATATGCTGTAACATGTAGTTGTGCATGTCGATTTTTGGTTCCAATCTACCTGTGAATTTATTTACAGGACCACCCAAAATAATTTCAATACATCAACGCCTATGGCCATCTTTAATATATTTCATCTGCTGTCAGTCATTGTTTGGTCCATGCCCAAAATCTCGCCGTCTGTCGTCGAACTTGGCGAGTTTTCCCGAAATATCGCCAAATTTGCCGATAGTCAGTCATTTGGTCCATGTTCAAAATATCGCCATTTGTCATCGTCCTTGGCGAGTTTTGGCGAAATATCGCAAAATTTGGCGATAGTCAGTCATTGTTTGGTCCATGCTTAAAATCTCGCCATATGTCGTCGATATTGGCAAATTTCGCCGAAATATCGCAAATTTGGTCCCAAAATTATTTTGTATTTTGCATAACTCTAAATTTTTAACCCATAGAATTTTGAACTTTTGTATTTAGAACTATTGTAATATCTAACTTATCTTTTTTTGACTGCAATCGTCTTGGGTAATTTATTTACAGTGTCAGCCAAATGACTTTAAATACATTAAGGTGTATGGATGCATTCAATTCATTAAAAGTCTGTGGTCAATTAGTACTTTGGCTATCCCCAAAATCTCGCTAACTATCTCAAGCTTGTCGGCTTTTGGTGAAATATCTTCAAATAAAGTGTCAGAGGGAAATCTTTCAAATTGAATTCAGCTTGGCGGTATCGAAATATTTGGCTAGAAATCGCTAAACCTTAGTATTATTGCACTATTTTATCTCTTTCAAACAAAATAAGTTTAGATGAAGTGCTCCAAAAATATTTTTGATTAATAGACGTGTAAGGAAGTCATGTGCTGTCCACATCGGATTTTTAAAAAATTTATTACCGTTATATTGGGTTGCGCATGCGTAGCAGCTTGATGTCTACTTGATTTTACTTTCCTTACCGTTAAATGGCATACGGCAGAATACTGTCGCGTTTTATAGTAATTTTTACCGTAAAATTAACGAGTATTTTTTACAGTGTAGTAGCTATTATTAAACCTTCGAACCAAATATCTTCCACACATTAATATTATTATTAAGTGTACTGGAAAGTAATGCCATTTTTTAAAGTAAAATTGAAACAAATAAATTTTCAATAAATCTATAGTTACAAACAAGCTCTGCCCAGGCATTTTATACAGTCGAATTCCGTTTTAAGGAAGCCAAAGGGACCAGGGAAACCATATCGCTCTGACGAAATTTCGTTACACAGATATTATAGCTCCATCCATTGTATAATTTGATTTGGGGATTGCCAAAGTCTTCGCTATAGCGAGATTTCCGCTGTAATGAACTTTGCTAAAACGCGATACGACTGTGTTTTAACCCTTTGAAGCGCAACCATTTCCCAATGTTGAAAAAACGGTTGCCGTTGCCATCGTTGGATTTAACCCATTTGTGCCCAGACAGTTTTGCGAATTTCTTCGATTTTTGCTAATACCACCAAATAATAGATAAATTACTGATTTCAACTTCTCGAACAAGGAATGATTTCTTTTAAAATGACTATGCATAATAAATTGAAATGCCAACATTGTACTTGTTCAAGTTAAAATATTTTGTGGAGTTGAGGTTCTATACTCGTGAATAAAATCTAGGTAAAATAAATAACTTTCCCGACTGATAGTGAAAATGCCATCCGGAAAAAGGGACACTAGGCATAAATGGGTTGACTTACCAGCAACATGGCGGTCTATCGAATTGTTCAGCGCATACCACAGATCTAGAGACCATTTTTTGATACAGACTGGCTGTGTGCTGTGCACAGCCAGCCGTATCAAAAATGGTCTCTAGATCTGTGGCACGTGATGAACGATTCCATCCGCCGCCATGTTGCTGATAGTCATATCGAACGATGGCAACGGCTGCCCTTTTTTCAGCATTGGGCAGTCTATCCAATCGTTCTTCTATGCAAGTTCATTTCCATTGTATTCTTCCAGTTTTCAGCAGATGCCGGTGCTGCTAAAAATGATACTGAGCATTTTACAAATAATCGACAATTTTTATGGGAAATGATGTGCTAAAAGTAAAGGATTCTCGTGTAACTGTGCCACTCTCAAATATTTTTTATAGAAATCAAATTTATTCTTCGTGACTGACAACAGTCAAAACATCAGAGTTTTATGTCCTCAAGGCGAGGACACTGTAAGGGGTCGATTAAATTGATTTTGACTTATTCCTAAAATAATTTTTGCTGGTGTAAATTTTTAAATTGAATTTTAAATTGATATGGGGTTGTTTAAGAAATGCTTGTTTGGCAGGAGAGGACAGCTCACTTCACTAAATGTGTCGTTTAGAGCTGCATACGTCCTTTACGGAGTTTACTGCCCCAATTTGGATCCTCATCAGAAAATGGAACACTTCTGAAAATTGGCACTCCTCGGAAACTGCTAGCAACTGCCGGGAGACTTTCAGAAGGGCCGATCGAAGGGGGGCGCGAATGTAGGCGATTGCCTAAGGCCCGCGCTTAAAGAAGCCGCGCTCCTGATCCATTTATTACTGTCACATTAGACCAAGCTTCGTAAATGGTTGCGATATATCTCGAAAAAAGCAGCGAAATAAAACTAATATGTACACAATGGGACAAAATAAATGTAATTTTTCAAAAAGTGCAAAATAGTCATGATTTTTGTTTTTAAATACACTGCTTTAAGCGGATTACACACTTACCATAATTATAACTACAATCTATACGAATATGTTTGTGTTAGCTTTCATAAATATATAACAAAAAACATTTTTAAGCAATCCCAAAAAGAAATTGGACAAAATACATGTAATTTTAAAAGCTGTGTGTAAAAAGTAAAAAGTTTGATGTATGTGTAACTTTTCCCGCCAAAAATTTATGAAAAGTATATATGTTCTTTTATTTTTTAGGAGTATGAGCAGCAAAAAACAATTGACAGATGCTGAAAGATCTTTGATTTTTAAATTAAAAATATCAAGGTAAAAAACAGAAGGATATAGCACAATTACTTTCGGTGTCAGCAAGATGTATCTCATATGTGCTCAAGAATTACACAAAAGAGAACTACACCACAAAAAAAAGGCAACTGTGGACGAACATCAATATTAAATGAAAGTGATTTAAAATGTGTGCAAAGTATAGTCGAGAAAAGTAGACATTTGTCAGCTCCTAAAATGACAGAAATAGTGTCAGTTAAACTAGAAAAATCGTTTTCACCAAAAACATTGAAGAGAAATATTAGAATGTTAGGCTTTAAAGCCTCAAAACCAAAAAAAGTCCCTTTCATATCTGAAGAGAATACATTTGCAAGCCCAAAAGTTTTTGGAGTAAAGTTATATGATCTGATAAAAGCAAAATCATAAATCAACCTTTTTTCTAGTGATGGATGTACATGGGTGTGGCGTCGAGCCGGTGAAAGATTAAAAAATAATTGTACATTAAAAACGGTAAAGTATAACGGCGGAAGTATTATGATTTGGGGGTATGTGCCAAATGCACAGGAAAATTGGCCAAAATTGAAGGAAAAATGGATTCAGCAAAGTATATTAAGATACTAGATAATCCCATATAAAAAAATGGCGCTCTGTTTTTTCTCTAACTGGCTCTCCTGGCAGAATCGATGTGTGGCATGACAGGCTGTTTGAGCCCAATTAAATCAATAACCCCTTTAAAAACTTCCTGCTATCACGAATGGCAACGAGTTATTGTTTCCTGTTTATTGAAAATGTGTTTGCAATGTAAAGAGAAAACTTGATTTGTTCTTCCTCTATTCAATAAATTTTTGAACACGAGATTGCTCTTGAAACACTATTTTTGATTTTATTCAGTGAAATAGTGTCTTACATGGTATGGTACTAATGTGATTAAAAATTCAGTGCAACAACTACAGAGATGCAATGTTGAATTTCAGTGAGAACACCCATAATTTTTGTGATAATGTAAATATTTTTGCCTCTTAAATAGTTTATTATGGGTCCATGATATTTATTTTCATAAACAGTCGAATTAAATTATTCTTTCTGCAGAAAAAAAATAAATTTAGGAAAAACTTGTTTTATAGTAAATCACTTGAAAATTGAAAAGTGCTGATTTATTAAATGTGGGAGTATGTAAAATCTGTGATACCACTAAACGTATATCACTATACAGGGTGTCCTAAAAAGGAGGTAATACAGTTTTTTTCTTTATCTATTAGAGATAAGGGAGCAATATAAATTGAAGAAATGTTCAAAATAAGGTATAGAATAAAGGACTATGTTAAGCAAAACTTCCTCTCGGACATTTTTAAACTTTACACTACTTAAACACTTAGTGGCATTCATTAAACCATTCTGGCATTTTCTAGTGAAGAAATCGTCAAAAACATTTTTAACAGTAACTTTAATGCTGAATTATATTCTATTAAGTGTATTCTTTGATGGAAAAAAGGAGTGGCAGACTTCTAGTGGAAAAATACATAATAATAGAAAAAGAAATTCGGCCTTTATTTTGGATGTTATGGAATGAATTCCAGTTTCTACATTGGATTGCCTAATTAACGTAAGATAATGAGGGACATTTGTTTAAAATCCATCAAAACAATGGCATTTGGGCAACAATAATTTAAAACCAACCAACTGAAACAATACAGAACAAATACTTTGCAAATCTATTGTTATACAAGCAGTGTAGCAAACGATACAAACTTCACATTGTTTTTCAACAGTTCATTTTGAGTTTACTGAAAAGTTGCTTTAAACTGAACCTTTCTGACCAATTCCTTTGAATTTATTGCAATTTTGCTGATTTCTTAATTCTTGATTTTCTGCCGAAGCCCTTGCTCTGCAATGGGCCTGTGCAAAAAGTTTCGCGCTGTTGTGTAAGTTATTTTTAGGTTTAAAGTGCTTGTTTCAATTCTGTTAACTTTAATTAGTATTGTAAATAAAATTTACTGAAACTGCTGTCTAATCCCTCGGATCATGGTTCCTTAAAAATCGCACTTACCAAGACTACTCCTTTGCAGCTAGTTTAAAAAATGCCCTCCGTATAATAGCTGCCATAAATTGAAAAATCCTTAAGTAATAGTAATTATTAAAGCTGCAACAGCAAAAATCTCCAAATCACACGCAAAATAAAGAACTCAAATAACAGTTCAAGAAAAAGGAGGAGCCTTTCACATTTATCTATCTATATAAATAAAATTAGACTTTTGTCTGTACATTTCTTGGAATTCAAAAATTTTGCGATTTCTATCCGTTTCAAGAACCCGGGAATCCGATGCGACCCTCAAAAAA
Organism: Cheiracanthium punctorium; assembly: GCA_038373885.1. Classification (NCBI taxonomy): domain Eukaryota; kingdom Metazoa; phylum Arthropoda; class Arachnida; order Araneae; family Cheiracanthiidae; genus Cheiracanthium; species Cheiracanthium punctorium. The sequence continues at coordinate 445,223 of JAWZYV010000191.1, forward strand.
ATGTTTGTCTGTCTGTCATTCTGTCCTTCTGTCATTCTGTCATTCTGTCATTCTGTCCGTGACGCTTTTTTTGTTTAAGCATCACGTAAAAACGACTGAAGCGAATGATACGAAATTTGGTGTCACGATAGGTGGTCACTCAACTTAAAACATAGGCGTCGAATTTTTAAAAAATCTTGATTAGATTTTCAGATTTTGCGAAAATCGTTTCAAACTGCGTAAATTTGTGTTCAAGCATCACGCAAAAACGACTGAAGCGAATGATATTAAATTGGGTGTCATGATAGGTGGTCACTCAACTTAGAACATAGGCGTCCAATTTTTAAAAAATCCTGATTGGATTTTGAGATTTTGCGAAAATCGTTTCAAACTGCGTAAATTTGCGTTCAAGCATCACACAAAAACGACTGAAGCGAATGATATGAAATTGAGTGACATGATAGGTGGTCACTCAACTTAACACATAGGCGTCGAACTTTAAAAAAATCTTGATTGCATTTTGAGATTTTGCGAAAATCCTTTCAAACTGCATAAATTTGTGTTCAAGCATCACGTAAAAACGACTGAAGCGAATGATATGAAATTAGGTGTCATGATAGGTGGTCACTCAACTTAAAACATTGGCGTCGAACTAAATAAATCTTGATTAGATTTTGAAATTTTGCGAAAATCATTTCAAACTGCGTAAATTTGCTGCAATAGCAAATAACTGCAAAGTATTAACTGCAAAGTAATAACTGCAAAGGTGAAAAAATGATATTTGGTGAAATGATAGGTGGTCACTCACCTTAAACTATAAGCATCTAATTAAAAAAAATCCATCAGATTTCGAGATTTTGTGAAAATCGTTTAAAACTGAGTGAATCTTTGTTCCCGTATTACGTAATAACGACTAAAGCGAATGATATGAAATTGGGTCACACGATAGATTGTTGCTTAACATAAACTATAGGAGTCCAATTTTTAAACATTTTTATTAGATTTTGAGATTTTGTGAAAATTCTCTCAAAATAAGTTTATATTTCTTCAAACATCACGTAATAACGACTAATACGAATGATACGAAATTGAGTGATATGATGGGTAGTTGCTAATCTTAATTTATAGGCGTTGAATTTTAAAAATATTTTACTTACATTTTGAGATTTTTCGAAAATCGTTTTAAAATGCTGAAAATTTGTTCCAGCATCACGAAATAAAGACTGCCGGGAATGAAACGAATTTGGGTGACAGGATAGGTTGTCACTCAACTTAAATTCTAGGCTTCAAATTTTTCAAAAATTTTGATTAAATTTTAATATTTTGCGAAAATTATTTCAATATGCGTAATTATTCGTTCGCGCATCCCATAATTACGACTAAAGCGAATGAAATGATATTACTTAGTTACACTCTAACCTGTAATATTTTAACAATACATGAAAATTATAACTTCGCTTTCTTTACTTTGGCAACATACTACATCCATTCTGTGTACTCCTACAATGCTGACGAAAGTTCTTGCTTTTTGGAAATTTTCATTCACTAACCCGTCGAGGACGGGTACTTCAGCTAGTATTCTCTATAAACATGAAATGAAAGAACGCCATTTCTACCTCCTTATAAAAGGATATGAAACGCTACAAAAAAGAAAAAAGGAAAAGGAACATTTCTCTGGTTAGTCATTAGGAAGAGATAAAATTTGTTCCCGATATGATCACGTTTGCTTTACTATTTTTAAGTAGTGCGACATTAAATGTTAACAAAAACTCTTTACCTAATGGCAATTTTGCCAAATTATTAAGGAAATAACTTTCAACTAACAATCCAAATTAGCAAAATCTATACGCAGTTACACGCTGGAGATATTAAACAACTGACAAATTTTGGTGATTTTCAAAACTTTTTACCTAATGGCAATTTTGCTAAATTATTAAGAAAATAACTTTCAACTAACAAATCCAAATTAGTAACCTCTATACGCAGTTACACGCTGGAAATATTAAACAACTGACAAATTTTGGTGATTAACAAATAGCGTTTTTTCCTGGAATACTTAAGTAGGTCCAAATAACTCTTCTTAAGGTGCAACCTTATTAAAATACGCACAATGTTCAAGACTTTTCTTCTATGGCAGATTTAAAAATTTTTCTCTGAATTTTATTGATCATGAACATCAACAACACCTCATTGAGAGACTCATTAAAGTCTGGCTACATGATTCAGAAATTCCATAGCTTAATAAGAAGTACATTACAGCGTATTTTGCCTTTATCGAAGCAAAAAGAGCGCTTACAAAATATTAAAATGACCAAATGACAGTGAAATCTTAACAGTTTTTGTAGTCTGCCGTTAAATAACTGAGGAAGAAAATTTTTATAATAGCCTGCTCCTTTCATCCCTTGCAAGCACGGCGTACAGCTTGCATAAAGATGAGCATAGGCAGGCCAGTTTTAAGAGTTTGTGCCCTAACTTAAGGTTTTTTTCTACTTTTCAAGTTCATAGTATCAAATTGCTGCTTTAGAGTGTTGCATTCCAAGAGTAGGTTACAATTCCATGTTATCTGTTTCTTTACAGTCGCTGCTCTCCCCGAAAAACTGACAAAGACGAAAAATTTGACTTTGATGCTTTTCCTGACGAAAACATACTGCTTAGAATAGAAACTGTGAATGAGTGAGTATTGGAAGAAGCAGCTGTCTTATTCTTGATACCGCGCAACGCATACACACATACACACACACTGAATTGAATGTAGATAAAGAAAATTCAAAAAATACTTTTGTTCCGTTCACACCAAAAAGACAGTGCACTGTTAAAAGAAATAGTTCAATGTTTTACCACACAATACAGCTAAATTAGCTGCAACCCTTCAATGGAAAAACGTTGAACCATGATTTGGTTTTTGATCAGTTTGAGAACCAAATCATGGTTCAACGTTTTTCCATGGAAAGGTTTCAGTTAGTTCACATGTAATTTTTACATCTAGAAAGTCAAGGTTTAGAGTCAAGAGTTAAGATGCTTTCATGTTTCATATAACTCTAGGCTGGTGACAGACAGTGGACTTTGGTACACTAAATATTTTTAGATGTTCCTTAAACATTGCGATTGATAAGCATAGTGTTGTAGGTTTTAAAACACATACACATTAATGTAGCTTCAGTTCAGTTCTCAGCAAGTTGTATCTTTAACAGCATTAAATTTTCCCTTCCATTTTTTTGTCTCTAAAAACAGCTGCTAATTACACAAGAGCTACTTCAAAACCTACCCGTACCATTTTATTCAGGCGATGTACTAAACAACTGCAGTATAATCTAATTTTGTTAACCCGGACATCCTTCGCAGTGTTTGAAGACAAGCAAAGCATGAAACTGAAATAGCAGACCTTCTCCCTCTGTGCAAGTTCAATATTTTAGATATGAGGATAGGACACAGAAATTGATTTAATATGCCTTCTCACCTTTCACTGAAAAAAAAAAAAAAAAAACGGACCAACCGCACACTCAAATGAATAAATAAATAAATAACGAGTTTGAGGTGTAAACCTACTTTCGAACCACGTTTTGAAAAGTAAAAACCATGTTTTTAAGTAAAATGGTGGTATAAAAATAAAACATTTAATGCAGTTTTAGCGAAAATTATACTAAGTTCTGAAATATTGTCAAATTTAAGTGACATTTCGGTTAAAAATTGCATTTACGCCACGCTCTTCTTGTAACTAATCATCTAATTTTTTAACGATATTTTACAGTACATAACTATATACTATCTATATTTATCTGTGCTAAAGCAAAGTATTTGAAAAAGTTTTTTTATGACGATACATCAGTGTTTGTATTAAAGTACATTATGTTTCCTGGAAACAACATATTGTTTTTCAAAGAAAAAAATATTCATAAAATAAATAAATAAAGATAAAAATATTCTGTTTCAGAACACAACTAATACTAATAACAATGACTAATAACAAAGTTTTGGAGCAGTCTTATACTTTAGGAAAACTACAAGAAAAAAAAAAAACTTTATTAATTATTTACAGTGTAAATGAAATACGCGTTCTTTTTCCCTAGGATTCGTCCATGTTTCCTTCAGATAGAAAAAGAACTTGCCGAAATCTTGAAGGAAGGTACTAGAAGTGATCCAACAACTTACATGAAAGCTTACTACAAATTTCTTCAAGCCAAAAAGGAATTTGCAAACAATTTTTACCAAATTTTGCTTAATGAATTTGACTCTCCGGATGCCTTTTTGTTGGATATTTCTGAAATTTTTGACTTGTTCTTCTTGGATCAAAAATCAAAAAACATTCTTATGAAATGGATTAACATTGCTAATATTATAATGAAAGCTGTTTACCGACTTAATAAAGACTTGTAAGTATTAATAATTATAAGAAATCTATACATGCGTTTAAGTTTTTGGTATTTTGACCTCATACATTTAGAAACTGTATTTAAAAAAGTTGCTTATAGTAATTTGTAATATCAAAACAATTCAATATTTTTCTGTTGCAATGATTTACTGTCTTTTAGCGTTTGTTATTCACCTTTGCTCTTCAATGGAATTTTTGCAGCATTACTCCTATTTATGTTACATTGACCAGAAAACGCAATGCCTGTTACCATATGCACAAACCTGATATCGACGCATTACATTATATAATTCTGATCAGCTGTTTTGCTTAAATTTTCGGTTGATTTTTTAAAATTATTATTATTATTATTATTATTTTTTTTTTGGGGGGGGGAGGCAACTTGAACTGATCAGCAGGTATTTTATGTCTGTGTACACTGTATTATGCCACATGTGCATTGCGACTTAAATGCGTATTACATGGTGATGATGTTAAAAATTCATTTTGTGGTATACGGCACAAACGTGAAGCATTTCCGTAGCCCATATATCTTCAAGTCTTACAGATATTGCTTTGGTAACTATCGTACATCTGATCCTATTATTAAAATCAGCTAGTTTTAAAAAATTAGTTTTTTATAAATAGAAATAAATGCTCCCTAACACCTAGATGCGTACGAATGAGCCTCGGAGATGCTACACAACAGAGAATTTTGAAATTAAGAAGGCCTTAATTGATCTTGCAAAAGAACTCATAGAAACTTATTACAGTAGTATTCCTGGATTTTCCTTATCACCACTGTAAATGTATTGGAAACGTTCGCACATATTTTAATATCTGTAAAGTAATATTTGGTGACGTTTTATCATATAAGTAACTTCGATAAACAGTTCTCTCATCCTTAACTTTCGGTTATTAAAATGATAGCATTCATAGCATATATACACTGCTGGCCACCCAAATTGCAACACCAAGAAAAACAAGAGATATCACAACAAAATTTATTGTGTAGATAACATGTTGACCAAGTAACAAATGATTAAATTTACAGCATTCTATGAAGCGTGGTTCCTGCCAAAATCAGTACCCAGAGTAGCCGCCGTTGTTGGAGATCACAGCTGCCACACGCCTCGGCATTGATTCAAAGAGACTTTGAATGTGTTCTTGGGGTACAGCAGACCAAGCAGCTTCCACACGTTGCCAAAGTTGATCTGGTGTGACAGCTGGGGATGAACTCTGGGTCAGTCGTTGAGCAACCATGGACCACATGTTTTCTATCGGCGAAAGATCCGGAGAGCGCGCCGGCCAGGGAAGCAATTCAATCTGGTGATTGACGAAGAACCCTTGGACAATGCGTGCCACGTGTGGCCGTGCATTATCCTGCTGAAATATGGCTGTTGGCAAGCCCTGAAGGTAAGAAAGGACAACTGGCTCCAACACCTCGGAGATGTAGCGCTGGCTGGTTAAAGTACCGGCAATGCGTACTAGAGGAGTGCGAGAGAGATATCCGATACCGCCCCATACCATAATACCCGGTGCAGGACCAGTGTGACGGTGCATAATGCAGCTGTTCAGCATCCTCTCTCCACGGTGTCTCCAGACTCGAATCCGACCGTCGTGGTGTTGCATACAGAAGCGTGACTCGTCAGTAAAGAGAATTTCATTCCATTCTGTCGTCCACATCCTTCTTTCATCGCACCATTGGCGGCGGAGACGTCTGTGGTTCCGCGTCAGAGGTAGACAAAGCAACGGACGTCTTGCGGACAGACCATTCTGCTGTAAACGACGTCGAATGGTACGCGCAGACACTGGATGATGCGTTACAGACTGAATCTGCTGTGATATGGTTCGTGATGTGACTGAGCGGTCCGTCACTGCCATGCGTACAATCTGCCTGTCATCACGTGACGTGGTGCACTGAGGTCGATGCGGTCGGTCACGTCTGTCCGTCGTACCCTCCTGCACCCAACGATCACATATCCGCATCACAGTTGTTTGGTTTCGTCCAATACGACGACCGATTTCCCTGAAAGATAACCCACAATCTCGGTATGCCACTATCCTTCCTCTGTCAAACTCGGATACTTGATCAAAAGATGATCGTTGTTTCCTACGAGGCATAATTTATCGTTTTTTTGAAAAAAAAGCAAGAAAAACACAATTGCTGTACTTGAAACCGTCGAAATCTCCAAGCCTTAAATAGCGCTTTGAGGTGGCGCCACAGGCGCGCTTGATGTGCGTCTGCGCTGAAATTCTAATCATTTGCATATCTCACCTCAGCTAATGCATGTTGTAAATTTCATATTATTTGCATGCTTCCTTCAGGGTGTTGCATTTACGATGGCCAGCAGTGTAGTTTTAAGAACAAGATAAAAATTTGACAAGTCTCAAAATATTACATAATGCTTCTTCATAAGATGAGCCAAACATTGTCGTAATCTATAAACATTATAACATACAAAATTTTCAATTTTCAGAAACTATTCATAGACATATCACAGTTCAAAATGTGTTCTATTTTAACGATTTTTCAATTTTTTGTTTGAGATTTCTTTTACGTAAATATTTTTAACAGTAAAGATTTATCATATGTAAGTTTGCTTTGTATTTTGTAAAACAACTACAAATTTTTCGATCGTCGCGCATTACTTCATTCATTATCTGTAGCTTCCATTAACTATCGAAATGCTCAACTACTCTATGTTTGAGTAATCTAAATTTAAAATTGTGGTCTTCCAAATTCACGTGAGTCTAAAGTACTATTAAAAAGCAAATCATTGATATGATTACTAAAAATATTTATGAATGTTCGTTTTCTCTTACAGATTTGCAAAATTTCCTATGTATACCTTTTTGCTTCCACTGTTCCTGACTTATGAAATTTAGAGTAATTTACATCAAAAAGAGCACAAGGACAATAGACAATAGAAAGTTTCAGAATTTCAACATCTAAACTCGATCAGTCATTCTAACTGCTATTCAAATCCATCAGTCTACATCAAGTTCAACCTGCTTAAGACAATACAACAGTTAAAAATCTCAACCAATCAGCTCCGTCCCTCTTCTCTACCCAATATAATCTCTTTCTAATAGCCAATCAAGTTTCATCATCAGTTTCAAATAGAGATCAACTTGCTTCAGACAACAGTACAATTTACTGTCTCAACTTGTCAGCTCCGTCCGTCTTCTTTATCTAGTCTTCCAAGTAGTCAGCTAAGTCCAACAGTTCGAAATCAAGATAACATGCTTCAGACAATAGAACAATTTAGATCCACAATCTTCCAGCTTCGCCGTCTTTACTACCAAGTATCATCAGTCTTTCCAATAGTCAGCCAAGTCCAACACTTCCAAATCAGGATAGCCATGCTTCAGACAATCGAACAATTTAGAGCTACAACCTTCGAGCATAGTCCGTCTTCACTACCAAGTATCATTAGTATTGTAGAATAGAATCCAGCTGCAGTCATGAAAACGAATATGAAACATCATGCCATGAAAGAACAGAGACTCCAATTTCTCAAAGGCTACTTTATTAACATCTAAAGAACATACGAGGTAGTCAGTTAAGACAGTTTTTCCCGAGGCCAAGATTGCTTGTAACATCAGTAATTGAAGACAATCGGCCATAGTGACATTTTAACCGAAGAGGCCACCTCACATTCATTTTCAACAAGACCACCTAGAAATTAAAGAACTTCTATTCGCATGTGGAGGTGGTCCAAAAGTGACTACAATGTCCCGAGGGTCTCTGCGAAAGCCATCCAGTAGGGGTCCACCTGCGACTTTGACCAGTTCTTCCAATCGTTGCCTGCTCCCTCCGCCGCCATGCCACCAGAAAAGGTTTCCGCTAGGTCTTAGTTGGTTCCTGGACTAACGACCTAGTTGGTACCTGGCTACCGCCAGTCCTCTCAACAACATCGAGAGTTGAAGTGCGGGATACCGAAAGGGGAGTTTTGGTAGAGTATTTCGAAGTGCCAAAAATTTAAAAGCAAATATCTAAACGCTGTTTTGCGCAGTATTTGTAACTTCTTAAACGAACTCTATCATCGTGCTTTATCGATATAGTTTTCAACACAAAGTAAAGGCATTAACTAAAATTCAAACAAGGCAGAGCAATAACTAAAGAAAAAATATCAAAGCTTCCACCTAAGAAATGCAATAAATAAACACTTAACAAATGATAATAATACTACTAATAACATTCATAATAATAATAATAATAAAATCGTTCGCTGCTGTTGAAAATATTTAAGATAGAAATTGAAAAATTGTTTTGCTTTTCAGAATTCCTATTCAGGATGCTTCCTAGGTTGTTCGAAATACTCTACTAGGTAGCCCACCTCCACGTGGTACTCCCTGGGCAACATTTCGAGAGACCGTGAAGATCTGCTTTACGGTTCGAAATGGCAAAGAGGCTCCCTAACTCCAAAAATGGACACACGGAAGCCATTCTTATTAATTAGTTACCACTATTTTTTACATATAAAAAATTCACGTTATTTAAAAGCTCATTGAGTTTCCTAAAAATAAATTGAAAGCTATGCAGTACTATTGCAGTCAGTGGTAGTATGTTCCACACAATACCGTTGTTGTATGTTCCACACAATATATTGTTCTATAACTAAGCTTCATGTTCCTATTTTATACGAACATGAAGCTTACGTTCTTATAAAATACGAAGCTTTTTATTAAAACTACCTGCAGAGCCATTCTTCGCATGATAGAAAAGGAATATTTTTAATACGCATTTAATTCAAATCAATTTCAGTGATGTGGAGTTCCTACAAATGCAGAACTATTTGTCTCGAGCGGTAAAGTTGGCATCACGGATGCTAAACTGATTTGATTTATTGCGCAAATGCAAAACACACAAAACTGTGCCAATAAAAACTTCAGTAAATAAATGAGCTAAAACTAAATCAAAGTAACTAAATATTCATAAAATCAGCCTGATAACTCAGCCACGTCATGGTCGCCTAGCAACAGTCACATTATCTGACAGTCGCAAAATGTGACTGCCAGATGAAGTGAATTTTTCAAGAAAAACTTGATCACAATACTTTTCGAAAACTCTATGAAGCTTAAAATTTAGGCCTTATATACTTTCAAATTCTCGAGACATTTGAAGAGTTTCATTAATAATGAACCAAAGTTTTTCTTGAAATTGCTACTTATTATTTGATTTGCTTTTCTCTACAACTTCTTGAATAAAATATTTAAAATTTTTCAGTCCTCACACTGAAAAATAATTATGAATTATCAATCTTAACTAGATTCAAGAAAAGAAATTAGAATTTTATTTATAATTTTTATTACTATTATTTTACTTATTTATTTTTATTGTTTTTAATTATTTTTACTAGCTGCTTACCCGTTCTCCTCACGGTAAGAGACTTTTCCTTACACATATAATTCGAATTAAACCCAGTGATAGGAATCTCTAATAGTGAAAAATTGCTGGAATTCTGACGAAAACCTGACTCCATGAGTGGAAATTTGAGACGATTGCAACATGATGACACAAAAACTACGCCATTGTCACTGGCGATCAGAAAAGTAAGAACTTTACGGTATGCAGACGAAACTTTTCTCTTTCGAAAAATGCCTTATTTCTACATCATATAATTCTCTTTTTTTAGATTTAATTTATAGCATTCATACATACCATATGAATAACATTACATGATGTTGAATACTATTTTATCTTATCTTGCATTTCGTAAAGCGTGGACAATGCATCAGCACAGTTATGTTGCAGATGACTTTGAAGTTAAAAAATTAAATTTAAATCTTATTAAATTTTACCTAAATTTAAAAAACCTACTCGAAACAATCGATGCACATTGTACGTTCAGAAACCAAAATGCATCCTGTTTCCGCGAAGATCTTGTCGCTTTCGTAAATGAAAACATTTGTGACGTAACTTAAGAGGAAAAGCTTATTACCCTTACTGAACTCTTAATACAGTAGCACACTTGTTACATAAAACTTACGTTGATATCAGTGCCAATTCACACTAAATAAATAACTAATTTCATATTTTATTTTTAACATAGATTAATTGCATAGTGACAAATTCAATATTAAACAAAATCTGAAGTCGTTTCTAGAGCTCTTGGTCTTGTAACTGGAGTAACTGGAATATATATGAAAAAATAAATAGAACTTTAACATATAAGTCATTTATATGAAATATTCTAAGCACATCGGATCCCGTTATTCGGAAAGATTCCACAAACGCCATCGGATGAAAGAGCAATTAATTTCATATTATATTTTGTATTCCTGGCAAGCGCCTTTGTTATGTACATGATTGCAGTATCATTCTCGTACACGATGCTTATCCTATAGTCTCTGGTGATTTATTTTGGATTTTCATTTCATATTCCTGACTTTTCATACTTTCGAAATTTTGGTGCTTTGCGCATGTGAATAATCGATTATCATTTCGCATTACGGCTACCAATTAAATAGTTTTCCATATCGCTTCCTCCACGTTAACGACGTTAATCTGCCTTTTTCTAGTTAAAAAAAACAAACGCCTACAAAGTTTCATTGCTTCAATTTATACACACAGAGGGGTTAGGCAAATACGCACCCGAGAAAAGCGCTTCCTTATGTCCGCCGAAGCAGCACATACGTTAGCGCAGGGGTTCCCAAACTTTTTTTACCCACGGTACCCTTTTCAGGCTAAAAGCATTTCGCGGCACCCTTGTCAGTCTAAAAACATTTCGCGGCACCCTTTTCAGGCTAAAAACTTCCGCGGAAGATTTCCTTTAAAGCAACATGAACATGAAGGTTAGAATGAAGCAGTTTGGATGCATTTTACGTTATTTCTTGTTTGTTTGTTTATAGGGAAAATTATCAAGGAAGTATACTCTCTTGGGAAAGGGATATAGAATTTTGACAATACCCCCATTTCAGGGAGTTCCTATAAAAGAGAGGCTACAGGACAGTCTTGAACTTGACGGAAATATTTTTGTTTGAGCCCACTGAGTGATCGGCTTGGCTCACTTTCTTGTGGATACCAGTTCAGAGGAAATTATTTGATTATATATACTCCACCAAAACACTTTTCTTTATTATCTCCACGGCACCCCTGACATACGCTCGTGGCAACCTAGGGTGCGCGCGGCGCACCCAGTTTGGGAACCTCTGCGTTAGCGTGTAATGTGCTTCTCTGCATAATCTGAGAGCAAAACAGAAGACAATGGCGTGAAAATGACGTCACACGCGAAGGAAATAAAATGAAAAATATGCAGAATTGCCTGAAAAAACTTCGGTTATTTTTAACGCGCAAATATGTTAAAATTTTATTTGTCTCATATTTAATGCGTTTTCACTTTTTTGGGTCTTAAGAGCTGTAGAAATGAGTGGTTTCACTTAATTATTAAATTGAACAACTTTAGTGGCAACAATGGATTCCGTTGCTACGGAAACTGTAGCAGTGTTAAAAATAGAATATGGTATGATTTATTTATGTTTACTTTGCTAGAACTGCCATTTTGGCGTAATTAACGTCGGCAGTCGATGGCAAATAGCCAAAATGAATCACACATTAAAATTGACAATAAATGCAATAATTTAAAGGCATTATCAGCTAGTCATACTGGGTTTAAAAAATATTCTCATTCATCTCAAACAGCATTCGTATTTATAAAGACTTCCTATTTTATTACACCTGTTTGGCGGGATTAAACAATATTATCTATTCATACACTCGTAACACCAGCTCATATCAATCGGGGCATAGAATTAGCAATACAAATGGAAAAATTTAATTTTCTGAAATTTGGCGGCGTTTCCCTAACTTAAATCAATTTATTTAACTTGATAAAAATTCTGTAGATCATTTAAAATCGCCTTAATAACTGTATTATTTCTGAAGAGAAAATTAAAATTTCTTTACGCTCTCAGTAAATTGCGCCAAGCCCTAAAACTGTGCAAACCGCTGCAAACTATTTTCTCAAAATCGGCATTTAAGCCATTTTATTTGCCGCCAAATTATAAAGTTATACACTTTAGTCTCGGAAATTTACAAATCCTTTTTCTTTTGCGTACGAAAAATATTGAATTCCTGGTCTGATTTCCCACGTAGACGATATTTTAATTAAAAAATAACCTAGCAAATACTCGAAACAGAAAAAAATTATTATTCCTTTATTTTTAATGCAAGAGTGTAACTCATTTAATAAATTCGCCAAACATGGCAACCTCGATGCTTATTTCTCACTTTTTTGACTACAGGGGTTACAATCGTGAAATTGCGGAGAGCAAAAATTGGCGATTTTGACGGGTTTTTTTTTATCAATTAATATCTCCTAAACTAATTCGAATTTCGAAATTTAATTCAGCGGAAGACCTTCCTCGGAATTTTTCGAATCCGGGGACACCTCGATCGAAATTCATCTCCCAGCCGTTTCGGAGGAGATGATGTTACAGACAGACGCGCACAGATTTTAATAGTATAGACTAGCTGCGTACCCGTTCTTCGCACGGTGGGAAACGCATATTTTCCTTACACATATATAATTCGATTTAAACCCAGTAATGCGGAATCTCAAAACGTGAAAAAATACTTGAATCGTGACTAAAAGTTGACGTCATGAGTGCAAATTTTAGACGATTGCTACATGACACAAAAACTACGTCAATGTGACTGGCGATCAAAAAAGAAAGAAATTTATGCAGACAGAACTTTTCTCTTTCGAAAAATGCCTGATTTCTACATTATATAATTATCTTTGTGAGGTTTAATTTATAGTATTAATATATAGTATATACCACATAAATAACATTACATGATGTTGACAACAATTTTATTTTGCATTTTTCAAAGCGTGGACAATGCATTAGCGCAGTTATGTTACACACGAATTTATTAAATTTTACCTAAATTAAAAAACCTACATGAAACAATTGATGCATCATTTACGTTTAAAAGTCAAAAATGTACCTTGCTCCGGTGAAAATCATGTCGCTTTTGTAAATGAAAACGTTAGAGATGTAACTTCTGAGAAAAAGCTTATTACCCTTATTGAACTCTTAATGCAGTATTACACTTGTTACATAAAACTGACGTTTATCTCACTTTCGCACTAAATATGTAACAAATTTCATTTTTCATTTTTTACAGATTACAGTTGACCTCTTTATAACATGGGTCTACAACACGAATTCTTAGAACACGACGAAAACATTACGATCGTTTTCGTGTAACACGTTAAAATTGATGTACAGCCCGATAAAATGAGACATATGTTCTGATATTATGACGCCTTAGCTCCTGTAATTAACATACCTTTTGAAGGGCAACATTAAACATCATTGCATTTTTATGGAGCGCAAATAAGTTTTGCCGCGATTATACCGCGCAGTCCAAACTCCAGGTGGAGTATAGCTCAGGACCCGTACAACACGTATTCTTATAACACGGAACGTATCTAACGTGTTACAGGGAATCTACTGTAGTTGAATAGTGTCAAATTCAATAGTAAGAAAATTCTGGGTTGCCGTATTTACTAATATTTCATCTCACCTTGGTGGCCGAAATGTATTAAAACCAAATATCCGAACTGTACCAAAAGTAAAGTTTACTAAAAGAAAATTTTTTAATTTTGTATAACCCTCAGAAGAACTTCGGATTTTGCCATCTACGACGGTTTTTCATGACGTGACAACTGATGCTGGCGTACAGTGGCTTAGCCAAGGAGGGGATAGGGGGTCACAACCCCCCATGCAGAGTTTTTTGCCATACAAAATGTGTATTCTTCACTCCCGTAACATTCCCATGAAAACTTTTTGGCTACTCCTGCTTGCATATAATTGATCTTTTTTGTTTCATTTATCAGTGATCAAATACTTCAGGATCGGAATCTCCGCGGTAAAAAATGGTCTAAAAAATCTGACACCAGAAAATTCTGATTAACACAGTGGGGTTACACAAATACGCGCCGGACATACGCTCTTGCTTATGTCCGGAGGAGCAAATACATTAGAGGTTATGTGCTGCTCCGGATAATCTGCCATCAAAACAGCAAAAATGACGTAAAAAAATGACATCCACACGCGAAGGAAATAAAATTAAAGGTATGTAGAATTGCATAAAAACTTCGATTATTTTTAAGGTGCAAGTCTGTTACAGTTCTACTTGTTTCACATTTGATACGTTTTCACTTTTTCGAGTCTTAAAAGCTGTAGAAAGGAGTGGTTTCACTTAATTGTAAAATTTAACAACTTAAGTGGCAACAATGGATTCCGTTGCTACGGAAACTATAGCAATGTTAAAAATAGAACACGAAATGAGTTATCTATGTTTCCTTTGCTAAAACTGCCATACTTGCGTAATTAACGCCACCAGTCGATGTTAAATAGCTCAACTCACAAATTAAACTTGACACTAAAGCTAATTCGCAATATATTGTTTGGCGGAATTTTAAAAAAATTATGTATGCATACGCTAGTGAAATCGGCTCATCTTAATTGTGGAATGGAATTAATAATACGTACAGAGTTGCACTACATTTGAATATTTTTCGCCAACTTTGCTAAGAAATGTACTAATGTAGGAATCAGCATTTCAATTTTCTGAAATTTGGCGGAATTCCTCTAATTTAAATCAATTTACTTAATTTGGTGGAAATTCTGTAGATCGTTTAAAATCGCCTTAATAACTGCATTATTTCTGTATGAAAAATCGAAGTATTCTAAATAAAATTTATACTTGTTATTAAAAATACTATTTCGTTACGCTCTCAGTAATTTGCGCCAAGCCCAAAACTGTGCAAATCGGTAGAACCTACTACTTTCTCAAAATAGCCAAATCAGCCATTTTTTTTTTCGCCAAACTAAAAAATATACATATTACTCTCGGAAATCTCCCAATCCCTTATTCTTTTACACATAAAAAACATTGAATCCCTGCTCTGATTTCACATGCACGCAATACTTTAATTAAAAAATAACTTTGTAAATAATCTAAACAGAAAAAAATCATTATTCTTTTATTTTTACTGCCGGACTCTAAATAATTTAATAAAATAGCCAAACATGGCAACCTCGATGCTCATTTCCCACTTTTTTGACTACAGGGGTTACAATTGCGGAATTACGGAGATCAAAAATTAGCGTTTTTGACGGGTTTTTTTATCAATATCTCCTAAAATAATTCGAATTTCGAAATTTAAATTAGCGGAGGTTCTTTCTCGGAATTTTTCGAATCTGTGGACACCTCGATCGAAACTCAGATCCCAGTAGTTTCGGAGGAGATAATGTTACAGACAGACAGACGCGCACAGATTTTAATAGTATAGACTAGCTGCTTACCCGTTCTCCGCACGGTAGGAGACGAATATTTTCCTTACACACATATAATTCGAATTAAACCCAGTAATAGGAATCTCTAATAATGAAAAATTGCTGGAATTCTGACGAAAAGCTGACTCCATGAGTGGAAATTTGAGACGATTGCAACATGATGACACAAAAACTACACCATTGTCACTGGCGATCAGAAAAGTAAGAAGTTTACGGTATGCAGACGAAACTTTTCTCTTTCGAAAAATGCCTTATTTCTACATCATATAATTCTCTTTTTTTAGATTTAATTTATAGCATTCATACATACCATATGAATAACATTACATGATGTTGAATACTATTTTATCTTATCTTGCATTTCGTAAAGCGTGGACAATGCATCAGCACAGTTATGTTGCAGATGACTCTGAAGTTGAAAAATTAAATTTAAACCTTATTAAATTTTACCTAAATTTAAAAAACCTACTCGAAACAATCGATGCACATTGTACGTCCAGAAACCAAAATGCACCCTGTTTCCGTGAAGATCTTGTCGCTTTCGTAAATGAAAACATTTGTGACATAACTTAAGTGGAAAAGCTTATTACCCTTACTGAACTCTTAATACTGTAGCACACTTGTTACATAAAACTAATGTTGATCTCACTGCCAATTCACACTAAATAAATAACTATTTCATATTTTATTTTTAACATAGATTAATTGCATAGTGTCAAATTCAATATTAAACAAAATCTGAAATCGTTTCTAGAGCTCTTGGTCTTGTAACTGGAGTAACTGGAATATATATGAAAAAATAAATAGAACTTTAACATATAAGTCATTTATATGAAATATTCTAAGCACATCGCATCCCGTTATTCGGAAAGATTTCACAAACGCCATGGAAAGAAAGAGCAATTAATTTCATATTATATTTTGTATTCCTTGCAAGCGCCTTTGTTATGTACATGATTGCAGTATCATTCTCGTACACGATGCTTATTCTATAGTCTCTGGTGATTTATTTAGGATTTTCATTTCATATTCCTGACTTTTCATACTTTCGAAATTTTGATGCTTTGCGCATGTGAATAATAGATTATCATTTCGCATTACGGCTAACAATTAAATAGTTTTCCATATTGCTTCTTCCACGTTAACGACGTTAATCTGCCTTTTTCTAGTTAAAAAAAAAAGGCCTACAAAGTTTCATTGCTTAAATTTATACACACAGAGGGGTTAGACAAATACGCACCCGACAAAAGCGCTTCCTTATGTCCGCCGAAGCAGCACATACGTTAGCGTGTAATGTGCTTCTCTGCATAATATGAGAGCAAAACAGAAGACAATGACGTGAGAATGACGTCACACGCGAAGGAAATAAAATGAAAAATATGCAGAATTGCCGGAAAAAACTTCGGTTATTTTTAATGCGCAAATATGTTAAAATTCTATTTGTTTCATATTTAATGCGTTCTCACTTTTTTGGGTCTTAAGAGCTGTAGAAATGAGTGGTTTCACTTAATTATTAAATTGAACAACTTAAGTGGCAACAATGGATTCCGTTGCTACGGAAACTGTAGCAGTGTTAAAAATAGAATATGATATGATTTATTTATGTTTACTTTCCTAGAACTGTCATTTTGGCGTAATTAACGTCGGCAGTCGATGACAAATAGCCAAAAGGAATCACACATTAAATTTGACAATAAATGCAATAATTTAAAGGTATTATCAGCTAGTCATACTGGGTTTAAAAAATATTCTCATTCATCTCAAACAGCATTCGTATTTATAAAGACTTCCTATTTTATTAAACCTTGTTTGGCGGGATTAAAAAATATTGTCTATTCATACGCTTGTAACACCAACTCATATCAATCGGGGCATAGAATTAGCAATACAAATGAAAAAGTTTAATTTTCTGAAATTTGACGGTGTTTCCCTAACTTAAATCAATTTATTTAACTTGATGAAAATCATTTAAAATCGCCTTAATAACTGCATTATTTCTGAACAGAAAATTAAAATTTCAGGCTAAATTCTAGAAAAACCTACACTTGTTTTTAAAAATACTATTTCTTTACGCTCTCAGTAAATTGCGCCAAGCCTAAAATTGTGCAAACCACTAGAATCCACTTTTTCAAAATCGCCATATAAGGCATTTTTTTTCGCCAAATTATGAGGTTATACACTTTAGTCTCTGAAATTTACAAATCCTTTTTCTTTTGCGTATAAAAAATAGTAGGGATCGACCGATACCACATTTTCGCCGATGACCGATACCGATACTTTACTATAATTCATGGTTCAGAATAGCCGATACCGATACTTTAAGTTATGATCGCCGATACCGATACTTTACATAATTTAATGCCATTTAAACCTACATCTGTATTCTGGGCAGTTTTTGTAACGAGAGTGTAGTTCTCGTTAAAATGAATAACAGCATGATGAAATTTGAGCCCAGTAGAAAGCATTAAAAAGAAAAAGCAGTGGATACATTGAAGTGTGAATTTACAGTAGTTCTAGTCTTTCTTTTCTATTCAATCATGCCGACGAATGGTCGAATTTATAAAAAGCGTCTTAGTGCGCAGGTTCGGAATTCTTTCTCGTCGCGTGGCTATCAATCTAATCGTCTGGCTGTCGAGTTTTGGGCGATTTTGCCCAGATGTTACGTGAATATGTGTTAGACCTCCCTTAAAAAGTCCTCCGCCCAAGCCGCCCCCCCTATAGGTAGATGCCCCTCATTTATGCTTGACAGAACACAAAAACGGCGGGGGGGGGGCAGTTAAAGGGATATATTAATAAGAGAATCCATTTCCAGTACCGACTGGTGCAAATAATATTTAAATCAATTTTTCTCAGCCTCTATTTTGTCGCCTGTTTGTTGCTATGAGCCAGATAAAAGGTTTCCATATTAGGCCCAAAACAGCTTCCAGCTTGTCTTACTATATGTGTCTTTGTTTTTGGTTCATGCCTCGATTTTGTGCGTACAAAAGTAAACACTTGAAATTTATTCAACTTCAAAGTTTGCAAGTTTTATTTAGATCTTCTTTAATTATAATTCCTTCATATATGAAAACATTTTTTATATTACTTAAACTGCATTAAAATGTGATACTGTATAAACTGTACAGTATTATGTAAGTACATATGTATTTACATATTGTTCATTAAATACATATGTAAATTCTTCCCTTAAAATGCATAATAAGTTCACATTAATTAATTGTTTTATTTATCTGCTCCAATTATTTAACCACTAAGTGAATTATTAAATGTTTTAGAAAAATTTCTTTTTAGTATGAACTCACATGATCATTTTTAAGTTCTTTTTGAAAATCCGAATATTTTGATTCGGCGGACAGGGTTAAGTCACAATTAATCCGGATGATCCATGTATTTGATCTTTTCCGTACGAAGAACAGGCACACACCGATTATTCCTGTGTTTTCCTTATAAATAAACCAAATACTATTCACAAGAAATATGCTTTTTACCCTAAAATTTAAAATAAACTGAACAATAATTAGTATTAATAATTATACTAATATAGCTTCAACTTTTTAAATTAACAATATAAATAATTATTAGATATTGATAATTATTACACTTCTCAAAACAGAATGATACACAAATCCTACGTTCTCTCATTAATCTGATAGATAATAAAATCATTAAATGTTTGATAATTCATACTTATGAGAGTGTGTAATGTTTTAAAAATGAATCATTTAGCTTCTGGACCAACATAATTAAAGTTCACGGGAGTCACCAGTTTTCAAGTCACTGCCAAAAATTTAACTTCTTTGCGACACAAAGAAGGAATAAATTGTTTCTACATATAGTTTTCGTTTATAATTTTAGTATCATTAATTTTGCATTGAAACAGCTACAATATGAAAAATATTTTTCCTCGTTTTCAAGCTACGCCTTGGAGGGTCTAAATAAAAGATGCTTAAAAATGACGAGATTCAATGGAGGTTAAAGAAGAATCCAAAAATGATAAACTAAATTAAATTTTCAAGTCTTAAAATAAGTTGCTACTTAAAGTATCCATATTTAATGAAATTGCTCTTCAGTGTTTTTGTTTTTATGATCATTGTTAATATGTTTTTCTATGATTAATATGAACAAATTTTATCTGTTTTAATTGTAAGCTCTGAGCAGGGGCGGCGTGGCACGGTAAACAAGGTCTGGGTGCCATCGTCGAAAGGGGGGCCATTTCGAACTAAAACTAAGAAAATCTTAATCTAGAACATCGGTTCCCAAACTTTTTTGTACTTCTTTTCAAAAAATCTTCAACTAGATTTTTTTTCGCGACCCACTACTACATAACGATAACCAATATAGGCTATATAAAATAGTATAGTTTATTATATACTAGCTGAAGTACCCGTTTTTCGCACGGGAATGAATGGACTTTTTGATATTACGATTTGTGGTGATTACTATTTATTGTAATAAAGAGATATAGCAAAATGGATATCGCTTTATATTGTGTTTAATAACCATGCATACCGAATTTCAAGGCAATCGTTTGTACGGTGCAGAAGGTCATGCGGCGTAGCGCAATCTAGTGGCGAGTTTTAGCAAAACGGATACGGCGGAAATATTCTTCGCACTCAGATATCGATGAATACGAAATTTCAGGACGAACGGCTGGACAGCCCTGTGAAGTTCATGTGTTGACGCGACATCTAGTGGCAAATTATATAGGAAAATGGATATCGCCAAACTCTTCCCCGTGTTCAAATATCTATGTATACCTATTTTCATAGCGATCAGTTGCACAGTCAAGAAGTGATGCACTGCAGCGCGATCTAGTGGTTAATTAATGATTTGCTACAGTGCCGTCAAGTGGCGAGTTA
Source organism: Cheiracanthium punctorium (assembly GCA_038373885.1). Classification (NCBI taxonomy): domain Eukaryota; kingdom Metazoa; phylum Arthropoda; class Arachnida; order Araneae; family Cheiracanthiidae; genus Cheiracanthium; species Cheiracanthium punctorium. The sequence goes on from JAWZYV010000191.1 coordinate 465,728, forward strand.
TAGCAAAATGGATAACGCCAAAATATTCTCATTGTTCAAATAGCTATGTATACTGATTTTCATAGCGACCGTTTGAATGGTCAAGAATTTGGCCTGCTGCAGCGTCATCTAGTGGCGAGTTAAAATAATAATGCATTGCAGTGCCATCTAGTGGTGAGTAACATCAAAAGGAACACAGTTAGAATATATTCTTCGTGCTGAAATGTGTAAGTATAAGAAATTTTATGCCGGTCGGTCGAACGGTATAGAAGTTGATGCGTTGCAGCGCCATTTAGCGGCAAGATACAGCAAAATGGATAGTGAAAAATATTCTCCGTGTTCTAATATCCGCGAGTACCAAATTTCATCGAAATCGGTTGGACGATATTCGCATAGTAAACGGCTAAACGGAATAGAATTCGACGTTCTGCTGCGCCACCTAGTGGCATGTTATAGGAAAACGGATAGCATAAAAAGCTTCTCAATGATAAAAGACTTAGGTGAACCAAATTTCATGGTGCAACGGTGCTAGAGTTTTTCAACCTCATACACACATACCAACATTCATTTTTATCTATAACCAGTGTCATTATATATCCCAGTCTCAAATAAAATCCAGTTTCAAATCTAAGCCTCGCCAAAGTGCCAACATACGCCATTGTGCAAGCGTTTGTTCAGGAAATCATTCGAAGCATTGACTTAGCAGCAATCAATATGGAAAATGGTTCGACCGCGAAAAAGTAAAGCAAGCCTTTATTTCAAAAGTGAAATCCCTTAATACAGCCGAAATTTTTAAAATTATCAACTATAACGTGTTTTATTCATCGTTACTCCGATGTAGTAAATGAGATTTCAATTTTCTGAAATTTGGCGGAATTCCCCCAACTTAAATCAATGTACTCATTTGGCGAGAATTCTGGAGATAGATCGCTTGAAATCCCTTAACAACTGCATTATTTCTTCACGGATCATTAAAATTTAACGCTGTATTCTAATAAAACCTTTACACTTGTTTTCAAAAATCTATTTCCTTAAGCTCTCAATAAATTGCGTCAAGCCGAAATCTGTGCAAACCGCTAGAACTCACTTTCTCAAAATCGGCATTTGAGCCATTTTATTTTTTCGCCAAACTAAAAAAAATTACCTATTAGCCTCGGAAATCTTCAATTCTTATTGTTTTGCGTATAAAACATTTCATTCCTGCTCCGATTTCCCATGCACACGATATTATAATTTAAAAAAAATAACCTTACGAATATAAACTAACAAAAAAAAAATCGTTATTATTCTTTTATTTTTACTTTGAGAATTTAAAACATCTTATTCGGCAAAATCGCCAGACATGGCAACCACGATCCTTATTTCACACTTTTTTCACTACAGGGGTTACAATTACGGAAAGCTTTTTGCGTGGAGAACATAAAAAATCTCTTAAATTCTGGGAACGGGTGGACTTTCAAACTTTTAAAGTGGACTATGATTTATTCTATATTATTTTACATATCTGTGCAAAATTTCAGGCTGATATGTCCATTTTTGTGGATTTGTATACAACTCAAATCCACAAACAAACAAACAAACAAACAAACAGAATTTCATTTTTATTTATAAGAAGATATACACCCTTTTCGACCCACCGAAATTGCTCCCGTGACCCAACAATGGGTCGCGGAGCATAGTTTGGGAACCACTGATCTAGAGCACAAAAGGGGTGCCTTTTTTACGTTTGCATGGGGGGGGGGGACGTCTGTCCTCATTCGGTTCAAACCCTATCCCCGTTTGCATGCGCAGAAATAGGATTCACTTCCGATAGCAGAATGCTACTTTCGGTTTCAAATATTTCCGGCTGACTAATATTAAAATGTCTGTATCTGAAGTTCTACAAGCAAAACAAAAACAAATTCCTAAAACGTATTTCGAAGGCTGAAATATTACATTTTAACACACATATGGGCAACCGCCGGCCCGCGGAACATTTGAAAATTCCGTATAAACCATTCAATATCCCATATAAATCCCACTTATACGGCCTGCGACTTCGCTAACATCCTAAAGTTTGGCCCACAAGTTTTCAAAGGTCGCCCATACCTGCTTTAACACTTTAAAGGTCGTCATCCCCTGAAATATCAAACGATGTCAGGGACGATGAAAATATATATCAAGAGCTAGATTTTCTCCAATGATATCAAAAGCCTATATATGCAGTAGAATCTCCCTATAACGAAGTCTCCTTACAACGAATTTCTCCCTATAAAGAAATTTTTCATGGAAACGGAACTTTAAGGTTTAAATGACACTATAAGCATTCTCCATATAACGAAGAGCTTATCTTCCCATAGCGAATGTTTCAGATTTACCTTTGATTTTTTTGTTAGTTTTGAAGAAAATTTTAATTTTTGGAGAGACCACTTAGTGGAAGAGTAACAGATGATAAAAATGGAGGCCAGCAAAGTGAAACTGACTCCGATAATGAAGACACTTCACCAGCGCCCGATTATAACCAACAGGGGCACCGG
>JAWZYV010000192.1:0-15071 GCA_038373885.1 Cheiracanthium punctorium
ACAAGCTTTTTTAGAAGAGCATTGTTATATCCGTGTATTTCTGCCTTATTTCCAACTATTGAAGTCCCTTTCTTGAAAAGTCATTTTTAATAAATGTTTAGTCCACTGATTTCAAAGTATATTATTGAGAAACTTTCTTAAAGACCATTGTTATATCCTGTATTTTTGCCTTATTTCCAAAAATTACGTTCCTTCGTTGAAAGTCGTTTTAAATAAATGTTTAGTCCACTGTTTCAATGTATATAATTGACACACTTTCTTAAAGAGCATTGTTATATCCTGTATTTTAGCATTATTACCAAAAATTACGTCCCTTTCTCGAAAGCCATTTTAAATAAAGGTTCAGTCCACTGTTTCAAAGTATATTATTGACACTCATTTTTAAAGAGCATTGTTATATCCTGTATTTTTGCCTTTTCTTAAACAGTTACGCCTCTTTGTTGAAAGTCATTTTAATTAAAGGTTTAGTCCATTGTTTCAAATTATATTATTGACAAGCTTTTTTAGAGAGCATTGTTATACCGTGTATTTCTGCATTATTTCCAACTATTAACGTCCCTTTGTTGAAAGTCCTTTTTAATAAATGTTTAGTCCACTGTTTAAACGTATATTATTCACACATTTTTAAAGAGCATTATTATATCGTGTATTTTTGCCTTATTACCAACAATTACGCCCCATTCTTGAAAGTCATTTTAAATAAACTTTTAGTCCACAGTTTCAGAGCATATTATTGACGCACATTTTTAAAGACCATTATTATATCCTGTATTTTTGCCTTATTTCCAACAATTACGTTCCTTCGTTGAAAGTCGTTTTAAATAAAAGATTAGTCCACTGTTTCAATGTATATAATTGACACACTTTTTTAAAGAGCATTGTTATATCCTGTATTTTTGCCTTATTTCCAACAATTAACGTCCCTTTGTTGAAAGTCATTTTTAATAAATGACTGTCCACTGTTTTACAGTATATTATTGACACACTTCTTAAAGACCATTGTTATATCCTGTCTTTTTGCATTATTACCAACAATTACGTCCCTTTCTTGAAAGCCATTTTAAATAAGGGTTTTGTCCACTGTTTCAAAGTATATTATCGACACAAATTTTTAAAGATGTTATACCGAGTATTTTTGCCTTATTTCCAACGATTACTTCCCTTTGTTGAAAGCCATCTTAAATAAAGCTTTAGTCCACTCTTTCAAAGTATATTATTGACACTCATTTTTAAAGAGTATTGTTATATCCTGTATTTTTGCCTTTTCTTAAACAGTTACGCCGCTTTGTTGAAAGTCATTTTAATTAAAGGTTTAGTCCATTGTTTCAAATTATATTATTGACAAGCTTTTTTAGAGAGCATTGTTATACCGTGAATTTTTCCATCATTTCCAACAATTACGTCCCTTTGTTGAAAGTCATTTTAAATAAAGGTTTAGTCCACTGTTTCAAAGTATACTATTGACAAACATTCTTAAAGAGCATTGTTATACCGTATATTTCTCCATTATTTCCAACAATTAACGTCCCTTTGTTGAAAGTCATTTTTAATAAATGACTGTCCACTGTTTTAAAGTATATTATTGAGACATTTCTTAAAGACCATTTTTATATCCTGTATTTTTGCAGTATTACCAACAATTGCGTCCCTTTCTTGAAAGCCATTTTAAATAAAGGTTCTGTCCACTGTTTCAAAGTATATTATCGCCACAAATTTTTAAGATGTTATACCGAGTATTTTTGTCTTATTTCCAACGATTACTTCCCTTTGTTGAAAGCCATCTTAAATAAAGGTTTAGTCCACGCTTTCAAAGTATATTATTGACACTCATTTTTAAAGAGCATTGGTATATCCTGTATTTTTGCCTTATTTCCAACAATTACGCCCCTTTTTTGAAAGCCATTTTAAATAAAGGTTTAGTACACTGTTTCAAAGCATATTATTGACGCACATTTTTAAAGACCATTGTTATATCCTATATTTTTGCCTTATTTCCAACAATTACGTTCCTTCGTTGAAAGTCGTTTTAAATAAAAGTTTAGTCCATTGTTTCAAAGTATATTATTGACAATCTTTCTTAGAGAGCATTGTTATACCGTGTATTTCTGCATTATTTCCAACTATTAACGTCCCTTTGTTGCAACTCATTTTTAATAAATGTTTAGTCCACTGTTTTAACGTATATTATTGACACACATTTTTCAAGAGCATTGTTATATCCTGTATTTTTGCCTTATTTCCAACAATTACGCCCCTTTGTTGAAAGCCATTTTAAATAAATGTTTAGTCCACTGTTTTAACGTATATTATTGACACACATTTTTCAAGAGCATTGTTATATCCTGTATTTTTGCCTTATTTCCAACAATTACGCCCCTTTGTTGAAAGCCATTTTAAATAAAGGTTTAGTACACTGTTTCAAAGCATATTATTGACGCACATTTTTAAAGAGCATTATTATATCGTGTAATTTTGCCTTATTTCCAACAATTACGCCCCATTGTTGAAAGTCATTTTAAATAAACTTTTAGTCCACAGTTTCAAAGCATATTATTGACGCACATTTTTAAAGACCATTGTTATATCCTGTATTTTTGCCTTATTTCCAACAATTACGTTCCTTCGTTGAAACTCATTTTTAATAAAAGTTTAGTCCACTGTTTCAATGTATATAATTGGCACACTTTTTTAAAGAGCATTGTTATATCCTGTATTTTTGCCTTATTTCCAACAATTAACGTCCCTTTGTTGAAAGTCATTTTTAATAAATGACTGTCCACTATTTTACAGTATATTATTGACACACTTCTTAAAGACCAGTGTTATATCCTGTATTTTTGCATTATTACCAACAATTACGTCCCTTTCTTGAAAGCCATTTTAAATAAGGGTTCTGTCCACCGTTTCAAAGTATATTATCGACACAAATTTTTAAAGATGTTATACGGAGTATTTTTGCCTTATTTCCAACGATTACTTCCCTTTGTTGAAAGCCATCTTAAATAAAGCTTTAGTCCACTCTTTCAAAGTATATTATTGACACTCATTTTTAAAGAGTATTGTTATATCCTGTATTTTTGCCTTTTCTTAAACAGTTACGCCTCTTTGTTGAAAGTCATTTTAATTAAAGGTTTAGTCCATTGTTTCAAATTATATTATTGACAAGCTTTTTTAGAGAGCATTGTTAAGCATTGTTATACCGTGTATTTCTGCATTATTTCCAACTATTAACGTCCCTTTGTTGAAAGTCCTTTTTAAAAATGTTTCGTCCACTGTTTAAACGTATATTATTCACACATTTTTAAAGAGCATTATTATATCGTGTATTTTTGCCTTATTACCAACAATTACGCCCCATTGTTAAAATTCATTTTAAATAAACTTTTAGTCCACAGTTTCAGAGCATATTATTGACGCACATTTTTAAAGACCATTGTTATATCCTGTATTTTTGCCTTATTTCCAACAATTACGTTCCTTCGTTGAAAGTCGTTTAAATAAAAGATTAGTCCACTGTTTCAATGTATATAATTGACACACTTTTTTAAAGAGCATTGTTATATCCTGTATTTTTGCCTTATTTCCAACAATTAACGTCCCTTTGTTGAAAGTCATTTTTAATAAATGTTTAGACTACTGTTTCAAAGTATACTATTGAGAACCTTTCTTAAAGAGCATTGTTATACCGTATATTTCTGCATTATTTCCAACTATTAACGTCCCTTTGTTGAAAGTCATTTTTAAGAAATATTTATTCCACTGTTTTAACGTAGATTATTAACACACATTTTTCAAGAGCATTGTTATATCCTGTATTTTTGCCTTATTTCCAACAATTACGCCCCTTTGTTGAAAGCCATTTTAAATAAAGGTTTAGTCCACTCTTTCAAAGTATATTATTGACACTCATTTTTAAAGAGCATTGTTATATCCGGTATTTTTGATTTTTTTCAACAGTTACGCCTCTTTGTTGAAAGTCATTTTAATTAAAGGTTTAGTCCATTGTTTCAAAGTATTTTATTGACAAGCTTTCTTAGAGAGCATTGTTATACCGTGTATTTCTGCATTATTTCCCACTATTAACGTCCCTTCGTTGAAAGCCATTTTAAATAAAGGTTTAGTACACTGTTTCAAAGCATATTCTTGAGGCACATTTTTAAAGAGCATTGTTATATCCTGTATTTTTGCCTTATTTCCAACAATTACGCCCCTTTATTGAAAGCCATCTCAAATAAAGGTTTAGTACACTATTTCAAAGCATATTATTGACGCACATTTTTAAAGAGCATTATTATATCGTGTATTTTTGCCTTATTTCCAACAATTACGTTCCTTCGTTGAAAGCCGTTTTAAATAAAAGTTTAGTCCACTGTTTCAATGTATATAATTGACCCACTTTTTTAAAGAGCATTGTTATATCCTGTATTTTTACCTTATTTCCAACAATTGACGTCCCTTTGTTGAAAGTAATTTTTAATAACTGTTTAGTCCACTGTTTCAAATTATACTATTGAGAAACTTTCTTAAAGAGCATTGTTATACCGTATATTTCTGCATTATTTCCAACAATTAGCGTCCCTTTGTTGAAAGTCATTTTTAATAAATGACTGTCCACTGTTTTACAGTATATTATTGACACACTTCTTAAAGACCACTGTTATATCCTGTATTTTTGCATTATTACCAACAATTACGTCCCTTTCTTGAAAGCCATTTTAAATAAGGGTTCTGTCCACTGTTACAAAGTATATTATCGACACAAATTTTTAAAGATGTTATACCGAGTATTTTTGCCTTATTTCCAACGATTACTTCTCTTTGTTGAAAGCCATCTTAAATAAAGGTTTAGTCCAATCTTTCAAAGTATATTATTGACACTCATTTTTAAGAGCAGTGTTATATCCTGTATTTTTTTCTTTTCTGCAACAGTTACGCCTCTTTGTTGAAAGTGATTTTAATTAAAGGTTTAGTCCATTGTTTCAAAGTATATTATTGACAAGCTTTTTTAGAGAGCATTGTTATACCGTGTATTTTTGATTTATTTCCAACAATTACGCCCCATTGTTGAAAGTCATTTTAAATAAACTTTTAGTCCACAGTTTCATAGCATATTATTGAAGCACATTTTTACGTCAATATTGTTACCATTGTTATATCCTGTTGTTATATCCTTTAGTAACCATTGTTATATCCTGTATTTTTGCCTTATTTCCAACAATTACGTTCCTTCGTTGAAAGTCGTTTTAAATAAAAGTTAAGTCCACTGTTTCAATGTATATAATTGACACATTTTTTCAAAGAGCATTCTTATATATTGTATTTTTGCCTTATTTCCAACAGTTAAGCCTCTTTGTTGAAAGTGATTTTAATTAAACTTTTAGTCCACAGTTTCAAAGCATATTATTGACGCACATTTTTAAAGACCAATGTTATATCCTGTATTTTTGCCTTATTTCCAACAATTACGTTCCTTCGTTGAAAGTCGTTTTAAATAAAAGTTTAGTCCACTGTTTCAATGTATATAATTGACACACTTTTTTAAAGAGCATTGTTATATCCTGTATTTTTGCCTTATTTCCAACAATTGACGTCCCTTTGTTGAAAGTCATTTTTAATAAATGTTTAGTCCACTGTTTCAAAGTATATTATTGACAAACTTTCTTAAAGAGCATTGTTATATCCTGTATATTTCTGCATTATTACCAACAATTAACGTCCCTTTGTTGAAAGTCATTTTAAATAAATGTTCTAGTCCACTGTTTCAAAGTATATTATTGACACACATTTTTAAAGAGCATTGTTATACCTGTATTTTTGCATTATTTCCAACAATTACGTCCCTTTGTTGAAAGTCATTTTAAATAAATGTTTAGTCCACTGTTTCAAAGTATATTATTGACACACATTTTTAAAGAGCATTGTTATATCCTGTATTTTTGCCTTATTTCCAACAATTACGCCCTTTGTTGAAAGTCATTTTAAATAAAGGTTTAGTCCATTGTTTCAAAGTATATTATTGACAAGCTTTTTTAAAGAGCATTGTTATATCCTGTATTTTTGCATTATTTCCAACAATTACGTCCCTTTGTTGAAAGCCATTTTAAATAAAGGTTCAGTCCACTGTTTCAAAGTATATTATTGACACAAATTTTTAAAGAGCATTGTTATATCCTGTATTTTTGCCTTATTTCCAACAATTACGCCCCTTTGTTGAAAGCCATTTTAAATAAAAGTTTAGTACACTGTTTCAAAGCATATTATTGACGCACATTTTTAAAGAGCATTGTTATATCCTGTATTTTTGCCTTATTTCCAACAATTACGCCCCTTTGTTGAAAGTCATTTTAAATAAAGGTTTAGTCCACTCTTTCAAAGTATATTATTGACACACATTTTTAAAGAGCATTGTTATATCCTGTATTTTTGCCTTATTTCCAACAATTACGTCCCTTTGTTGAAAGTCATTTTAAATAAATGTTTAGTCCACTGTTTCAAAGTATATTATTGACGACACTTTCTTAAAGAGCATTGTTATATCCTGTATTTTTGCCTTATTTCCAACAATTAACGTCCCTTTGTTGAAAGTCATTTTTAATAAATGTTTAGTCCACTGTTTCAAAGTATATTATTGACACACATTTTTAAAGAGCATTGTTATACCGTGTATTTTTGCCTTATTTTCAACAATTACGTCCCTTTGTTGAAAGTCATTTTTAATAAATGTTTAGTGCACTGTTTCAAAGTATATTATTGACACACATTTTTAAAGAGCATTGTTATATCCTGTATTTTTGCCTTATTTCCAACAATTAACGTCCCTTTGTTGAAAGTCATTTTAATAAATGTTTAGTCCACTGTTTCAAAGTATATTATTGAGCAACTTTCTTAAAGAGCATTGTTATACCGTATATTTCTGCATTATTTCCAACAATTAACGTCCCTTTGTTGAAAGTCATTTTAATAAATGGTTAGTTCACAGTTTCAAAGTATATTATTCACACACTTTTTAAAGAGCATTGTTATATCCTGTATTTTTGCCTTATTTCCAACAATTACGCCCCTTTGTTGAAAGCCATTTTAAATAAAGGTTTAGTCCACTCTTTCAAAGTATATTATTGACACTCATTTTTAAAGAGCATTGTTATATCCTGTGGTTCGGGACGATGCCAAGAACGCTATGTGTGAGTTGAAGTCTTTAATTAAAAAGAAATTTTAGTGTATTAGATCATTTATTTACCATGAAGCCTCTCAAGAAATTTCTGCTGATATCATGGCGACTGGGAAGCTGGTTGGTGATGTGGTGCCATCTGTTGAAGATAAAGTGGGCCAACGTTCCTCCAGTAATTTAGAAGATTTGTTTAGGGAGTTAAAGGATGAATTTACTTCCTTTCGAAAGGATATTTCTAGTAAATTTGAATGTATCGCTAACCAGGTTTGCTTGGTACCTGATGGGATTGTGAATTCTAACGGAAAGTCAAGGGAAATGTCTGGTGCTTGTCAGGTAGTGTCTCCGACTTCTGTTTCTTCTGGACTCGATTAGACCTACTAAATTCAAGACACCAAAAAGACATATGCTTCAGTTATAAATTCTGTCTCGTCAGTACCGATTGTCGAAAATATTCCTGTAAGTATTCCTGTGCAAAATGAGAAGAAAAATAAAAGTAAACTTATTGTTAATGGATCCAAGAAAGAGTCGAACTTAAGTAGTGTGAAAAGGCTGCCACGTAGAAAAGCAATTTTTTTGTCCAGATAAGTCCTGAGACAACAGTGAAACAGATAACAGATTTCTTGTGCCCCTTGAATTTAGACTTTCTTTTACGCCAGAAACTCATGACTAAATTTCAAACTTATTCATATTTCCATGTTGAAGTGTACGAGAGTGATTTTTGCCAGTTAATGGATGCTTCAGTTTGGCCAGATGGATGTCTTGTGTCGGAGTTTTTCGGCAGATTGAGAAAAGATCAAGTTTTAGAAGTGAATTCTGATGACTCCGGAACTGTGTTCGATAAATCTATTCGGGATTCCAGCAGGTGACTCTCTATGTTTTACCAGAATGTTCGTGGTTTGCGTACTAAAACTAATGATTTTTTCTGCTCAGTTGCTTCTGAAAACTATGATATTATTTTTTTAACTGAAACTTGGCTATGTAGTGACATTGACTCAGAGGCGTAGCTAGGGTTACCAGCGCCCGGGGACAACTGAAGATTTTGCGCCCCCCCTCCACCTCCCCCTAAAAAGGGAAAGGGCAAACCCACAAAAGTTCTTCAGAAAACTGTAATATCTGAAAATTAAAAAAAATTTTAAATAAAAAAAAGTGATTAAAAAATACAATTATTTAAAATACGTTAAATCCCCCACCCCCTTCCTTTCTTGATTGCATTTTGGCTTGTTTGCCGATTACAGCTACTTTCTTTTAACATCAAAACCTTCTGTACCATTTGTCCATAGAACGCCATACCATTTACCCATAGAAGCCCATTATCAACGTTATTCGTTATGTGAAAAAAGTGATAGAAATAATCTGAGGACAAGTTTTAAGAATAAAACATTTTAATTCATTAACTGACAATTTTCTATTTTTTTAAAAAAATTCCTTTTTAACTCTCCACATTCAGGCGGGCTTAGTCCCCACCATTGGGGGGGTGGGCATATGTCAGTGATACAAAAATGTTTTATCCTTCTTCAGCAGTCGAATTAACTATATTTAATATTTATGTCAGGTCAAAACTAATTTATACTTGCTTTACCATGTATCTCGTCTAGTGATTTGCACTTCGATAGATTATGCACACCAGCTAATAATGAATGTACGTATGATGGCATTTATTTTCTACAATTCGAATATTTTACTGACCCGATTACCAAACGGATCAAAATGAATTTTTTTCGGGCTTTTTTTTTTTCTGGCATTTGAAATATAAGACATTTTGAATTCTTTTCCAGTTACTGATATCAACTTTTTTTTTTTTTTTTTTCCCGAGAAGATGCTCAAAACTTGTATTATTTCTTGCATTATTACTTGTAAAAATATAATTAAAAGAACAACCTTAAGCACTGAAAAATTTTAAACACGCATTTTTATTTCAAAAAATCATAATTAGCATTCAGCAATATAGAAAACTGCAAAAGTACAATATTTCTTACCTTAACTTGAAGGTTCTCTTGGGAAGGAGAACCAGAAACGCAGACTTTAAAGCAGTTTCTATTTAAATATGCAGCTTTTTAAAAAGACGAGTACAGCAGATTATTACTATATAAGGAATGAAAGACTAAGTAGAATCATATGAGAAAAAAATATCTCACGTTGACATTCAGTTCTCTTCAAATGTCCCCGAATTACGAGAGAGCATCCAGACAGTGGCGGCTCGTGGGTTATTTAAATGGAGGTTCACAAAACAAATGTCGAAAATTAAATAGGCAGATACAACGCACCTTACAAATTAAAATATATTTGCGTTTCCAGCAGTTAAAGGAAAACAATGCACGCAACTGAAAGAAAACAAGTAATATTTTGTCTTACATTTCGTCACCAAGATAAGTGTTAGCAAAGGTACAAGTCTTGATTCATTTTATTTCAATTTTTTGTCAAAGGATAGTATTGAAAATTGTCCCTGCTTTAGCTCCGAAACACTTCTTTTGCTCCCATCTTAATTATTTACACTAGTTTCTAAAAAAAAAATATTTTAGTGGAAAAAGGATAGAAATGAAGAAAATAATAAGAAAATGAAATAAAAATGGATTAACTAACCGAACGTAACAAACCAAGGGAAAATCCGGAAGAGATAACCGCAAAAAATGTCCCTTGTGCACACCGAAAATGTTCGAACGGAATGATATCAGAAGAGCCGTACTGCTTCTCAATTCTCTCCGCTTCTGTTCTCAGAGAGCGGATCAGAAGGGAATTTTTCCGTTCGCACGAGCTATCGATTAAAGGCTGTACTGTAGAACCTACACTACAGTGCGTTAGCCATAATAAGAGTATTTTAATAATAGTGGGGGAAGAGAGTAAAACTGACGTTTTAAATTCACAAAAATCTAGAGGTGTACTTAATATTTTAAAAAAATAATAATTTGTCAATGTGTTTATTTTATATTAGCTGAAGTACCCGCCGTTGACGGGTTAGTATTAAAAAAAAAAAATGAATGCAAATTTCCAAAAAGCAAGAACTTTCGTTAGCATTGTAGGAGTACACAGAATGGATGTAGAATGTTGCCAAAGTAAAGAAAGCGAAGTTATAATTTTTATGTATATTGTTTATTTGCCAGGAGAGGACAGCTCGCGTCACTGAATGTGTCGCTTAGAGCTACATATGCGTTCTTCCCGGAATTTCCCGCCACAATTTGGAACCTCATCAGAAGGTGGGGGGGGGGCTTCTGAATATTGGCACCCCTCGGAAACTGCTAGCGACCGCTGAGAGGACTTTCGGAACCAAGGATTTAACGTGCACGTACACCGCATGTACACTGTGGTCTTTAGTGGTATGCCGGTATCGAACCCTCAACCTTCCGGTTACGAGTCCAACGCCTTAACCACTGGGCTACCACGGCCCTATGTACATTGTTAAAATATTACAGGTTAGAGAGTAACTTAGTAATATTATTTCATTCGCTTTAGTCGTAATTATGTGATGAGCGGACGAATATTTCCGCATATTGAAATAATTTTCGCAAAATCTCAAAATCTAATCAACATTTTTGAAAAATTGGAACCCTAGAATTTAAGTTGAGTTGAAACCTATCATGTCACCAAATTTCGTTTCATTCCCTGCAGTCTTTATTTCGTGATGCTGGAACAAAAATTTCAGCATTTTAAAACGATTTTCACAAAATCTCAAAATGTAATCAAAATATTTTTTAAATTCAACACCTATAAATTAAGATTAGCAACTACCTATCATATCACCAAATTTCGTATTAGTCGTTATTACGCGATGCTTGAAGAAATATAACCGCATTTTGAGAGAATTTTCACAAAATCTCAAAATCTAATCAAAATGTTTAAAAAATTGGACACTTATACTTTATGTTGAGCAACATCATGTGACAAAATTTCATATCATTCGCTTTAGTCATTATTATGTAATGCGTGAACAAAAATTCACTCAGTTTGAAACGATTTTCGCAAAATCCCAAAATCTGATCTTTTTTTTTTTTTTTTTTTTTTTTTTTAGATGCTTATAGTTTAAGGTGAATGACCACCTATCATTTCACCAAATACCATTTTTTCACCTTTGCTATTACGTGATGTGCGAACACAAATTTACGCAGTTTTAAACAATTTTCGCAAAATTTCAAAATCTAATCAAGATTTTTTAAAAATTCGACGACAATGTTTTAAGTTGAGTGACCACCAATCATGATACCAAATTTCATTTCAATCGCTTCGGTCGTTTTTACGTGATGCTGGAACACAAATTTACGCAGTTTGAAAGGATTTTCACAAAATCTCGAAATCTAATGAAGATTTTTTAAAAATTCGACGCTTATGTTTTAAGTTGAGTGACCATCTATCATGACACCAAATTTCATATCATTCGCTTCACTCGTTTTTACGTGATACTTAAACAAAAAAGCGTCACGGACAGAATGACAGACAGACAAACTTTTTTTAAAATTTTTGAATTCCAAGAAGTGTACAGAAAAGTCTAATTTTATTTATATAGATATTTTAGTTTGGGGCTTCACGTACTCATCTCCTCAAATGGATGAGCCGCCACTGCATCCAGAACGTAATTTATGACTCAAGTACCGGATGATAGTACATAATAGGTGGTCTACGCGTAGACATAACGAATACACTGAAACCTCTGGTCGATAGTCTTCCGGCAACAAGGTAACTGAGGAGTCAAAAAATTTACGACTGATTTCTTGCACTTTCTAGATAAACATACACGGGTTATTGAAAAATATTTTGCCTCATGTTCAATTTGAAGACTGAACTGTGGGCCACAGCTTTAATGATTCCAGCTTTGATTTTTGATAATGATTGTATAAAGAATAAATTTTTATTAAGGAATGTTAAAAATCAAGTTTAAATTTATCTAAAATACAAGATTGTTTAAATAATTTAAAAAGAATAATTTTACACTAGTATAGTGATCGGTGGATCTTTTATACGTTCTTATTAGAAATAATACTACATTTTATTATACTAATAAGAGTTATATTAAAAGTTGCGTTATTAATTACCAAACGGGTGGATCGTACACAGGAGCGCCCCGACACAGTAAGCAAGATAAGCAAGGGGCGCCATCTTCGGAGAGGCGCTATTTTGAACTCAAAACTGAGAAAAACTTGATCTGAATTTAAGAGAGTATTTTGGGTTTGAGAATGCCATTCTCTATTACCGATTAATCATATATATATAGGCTTTTTTTTTTTTTTTTTTACCATGGCTAATGCATAAAAGTTTGATTTGTAACACCATAAATATCCAAAACGAAATCCTCCAAGATCATTCTAAAAGTTTGGGAAAACTTGAGTAATGTTTTGACCTTGATAAAATACTGTAAACAAGAATTCTGGAACATCCTAGGAATATAGTCAGAGACAGAAATGGCCAAATATAAAAAACGCAGTTACACGACACAGAAGCCCTCAAGAGAGAAAAAAAAAGGAATGGGGAAGCTCAACTCTATTTCCAAAGAAAATCTTCTGAAATAGCTACAAACATTTCCTGTACAAGTCATTATGAAAAGTTTGATTATAACTTTATAAAAAAATTCATTTGTGATTGTTCTATTTTTTTTTCTTTTTCTGTCAACAAATAAAAATACAAACACAACTCCTTTTTTTCTTCTAAAATTTCGTAACATCGATTTGGCGCCCCTTTGGTGCTGCGCCCGGGGACAGATGTCCCCCCTTGCCCCCCCCCTAGCTTCGCCACTGCATTGACTCTTCGGATTTGTTTGATGACAGATATGATATTTTTAGGAGGGACCGTGATTCTTCAACTAGTTCTTTTAAACGGGGTGGGGGTGTTGCTGTTGCTGTTAAAAAATGTTTTTCTGCTGTTCGGATTGATGTTCCTGATTTGAACCTTGAGTGTCTTTGGATCTCCATTGATGTGAACTATCGGATTAAAATGCTTTTATGTGTTATTTATTTCCCTCCTGGTTCTGGTAGTGAAACTTATGTAAAGTTTTTTTATGTTTTTGTGAAGTTCACTACATATGATAATATTTTTATTTGTGGTGATTTTAACTTATCTGTAACAACAGAGTGTCTTAATGTTAATTGTTTGGATCCTATTTTAAATGAACTATTTAATTTTTTGCAACTCTATAATTTAAACCAATTTAATGCGGTACCTAACTGTCACAAAAAATTTTTAGATTTGATTTTGGCTAATATCAATTTTTGTAATATATTTGTTGAGCACAGTGATAGACCTTTGGTTTCTGAAGATAATTATCATCCTGCATTGTCTATTGTTATTAATTATGTTCCAACTCGGGCTGTTAAGAAAAGTAGTGGCATTGGTGGTTATGATTTTAAAAAAGTTGATTTTTTTTACTATGTGGCATTTATTTTCTGAGACTGACTGGAATTTTCTGAATGCTTTTAATAATGCTGAAGCTGTGCATTGCTTTCATGTGTATCTTTATGATGTTTTAAACCATACGATTCCTGTGAAATCTTCAAGAAAAAAATTCCCCTTTTGGTATTCCACTGAAACTATTAAATTAATTAAATGTAAAAGTAAAGTTCGTAGGCATTTAATAAAAAGTGGGGATCTGATCATTTCCGATGAATTTAAGTATTTTAGATCTAAATTAAAGATCAGCATTGGTAGGGAT
Source organism: Cheiracanthium punctorium (assembly GCA_038373885.1). NCBI lineage: Eukaryota > Metazoa > Arthropoda > Arachnida > Araneae > Cheiracanthiidae > Cheiracanthium > Cheiracanthium punctorium. The sequence goes on from JAWZYV010000192.1 coordinate 13,800, forward strand.
TATGCTTCTTACTTGCAGAATACAGAAAATAAACTGATCTCTGACCCTAAAAAGTTCTGGTCTTATTTTAATAAAAAACAAATCTTTGCCTAACAATATTTGTTATAAAAATGTCTGCTTTAATGACAATAGTGATATCGCTAATGTTTTTGCCACCTACTTTAGCTCTGTGTACAAATCTAGTTCGGATTATGACAGAAATTCTCCCTTAATTGACAGCTCCTTGTATGATTTCATTAAAATTGATAATATTACTTTTGAGGATGTTCTTTTGGCATTTAAGAAGTTGAAGACTTCTTCAGATTCGGAAACTTGAATTTTCAATCCATATCAATAGCATTATCTCTAAAGCTTACAAAAAACTTGGTTTTCTTAAGTACAAAACTAAAGAATTTTCTAACCTTCATGCATTAAAAATCTTATACTTTAGTTGATACGCTCTAATCTTGAATATTGTAGTCTTATTTGGGATCCGTATTATAAAAATAAAATGAAAATTCTTGAGCGGGTGCAGACTCAGTTTACACGTTATTTATATTACAAAAGTAATCCTATTTACATTCCGAATATTTCTTCATCTTACTTGAGAAGTATTTTTGGTCTTCCTAGTTTAAGTTCTCGTCGTGATCTATTTTGTTTATTATTTTTTTATAAAGTTGTCAATAATATGGTAGACTGCAGTGATATTCTTCAAAGTATTTGTGTAAATGTACCGAACAGGTCTCTTCGTAATAGCCATTTATTTGTGGATCCAATTATAAAATATAATTACATATACTTTTCGTTATATAAATTTTATAAAATTTATAATAAGTTTTCTTTGGATTTGGATATTTTTAACATGTCTTTTAAAGTCTTTAGAGTTAGGTGTTTTGAACTTTTGCAGTCATGACTGGTATTTATTTTATCTCAGTATTTTATCTTTTTTAGTTTTTTCTTTTGTAATTTGTCCTTTTATGCATCACTGTAAATGGATTTCAATCTGTAGTGTGCATTTCTTTTATGAAATAAATAAATAAAAATAAATAAATTTTTGCCTTTTTTTCAACAGTTAGGCCTCTTTGTTGAAAGTCATTTTAATTAAAGGTTTAGTCCATTGTTTCAAAGTATATTATTGACAAGCTTTCTTAGAGAGCATTGTTATATCCTGTATTTTTGCCTTATTTCCAACAATTACGCCCCTTTGTTGAAAGTCATTTTAAATAAACTTTTAGTCCACAGTTTCAAAGCATATTATTGACGCACATTTTTAAAAGACCATTGTTATATCCT
>JAWZYV010000193.1:0-20492 GCA_038373885.1 Cheiracanthium punctorium
GTTCTGAAAATTGAATTTAGGCTTGGCTATGACAATGAGGATAAATGATAATTTTCTTCATCTTAACATTTCATTCATGCCCAGCAACTTTTCCATGGAAAAGTTTTCAGACTTTCAGAAACTACATTTTGCCCCCCGAAAACTATTTATAATTGAGCCCTATACACATAGGCACTTTACCCAAAATTACTCGCTCTTCCTTTTTCAGCAAACAATAAGTCCCTTCTTCATGCCCGTTAACGAGAATTTTGAGATTTCATCGTAAATCAATTTCCCTCGATCGCTAATTAGAGCGCCACAAGCTGCTAATTTCGATGCGGGGCAGATTGCCTGGCAAATGTTTCCCCCGATCAAAATTTATCGTCTTCCACAGCGTGGGCTTGGGAAGTTCGCACTGAATATAGGTTTCCCAATTAATGGAAGAAACGTTTTCTTATAAATCTGATTCATAGAAATATTTTCAGCGATATTAAGTATTTTCAGAATTTATGTCGAAACAAATCTCTGAATCTTTTTCAAATTATTTTATGAAAAAGGTGGGGTTTGGTAAAGTAGTGTTCTTATAAGGTTTGTAAATCTTTTAGTCGAAAAGTTTTTATTTTAAATATTTTATTACATGCGTTTTAGTTAAAACTTTTACTGTACACATTATTATCTCATTAAATTCAGAATTTCTTAAAGAAGAAATTGCATATTTCTTTAAGAAATATGTAATAGAAAATAAATAAGTAAATATTAACGCAAAATTTCTGTTTTAAAGAACAAATTGACAAAATTCTCGGGAAAGACATTAAATACTACCTGTGACTTTTTGGTATATTTACTCAATATTGGCTAGAAATACCCAATTTTTATCAGAAACACTCTATAACTAAATTCCTCTGCAGTACCAATAATTCAGACTGATTAGAAATATTCTTATCCAGAAACAAATAAAAGCAATACAAGTTAAGCATTAACATAACTATATAGAATATTTTCTAATGATTTTTAATAAGATGCCATGCAGCAATTTTCAAAAATACTAAATTATTTTCTTGAACTACAAGCTTTTTGGTGAAATGACTTTGAATATAAATAATGAGCTGCAATAGTTTTCTAAAAATGTTTTATTTTACATTATTTTAAAAAAGAAGTTAAGTAAAGATACATTTTCGTCACAAAGTCATCAAATTTGAGTTTAAAGCTTTAACAATTTTCCAATCTCCAGTCTATACATTTATTTAGAATGCATTTAGAGTTAGTTCTCCCTGTTCTGTAATCTTCGTGATTCTCCAGTTTTAGTGTTTGTCTTTAGTGTTCGAAAGCAGAAATCTTTGTGTTATCTAGATAACTTTTACACATTTCTCACGCTTTGTTTAGCACTGAGTTTTCAATTTTAAAAGTTCTACATGAAGAAAAAGTTTAGAAATCGAATATTTATGGCATTGGAACTTAAAAGATAGAATTATAATTACTCGGGTATTAAAAGTTTTCTTACTTAAAAAAATTACAAATAAAGAAAAAATGGTAGTAGTAGAAAATTTTGGCAGTACAAGTTAATACTACATTGCACTTACATGTTTGTGTAGCTGAAGAAAATAAAGAATTGCTCAACGTTAAGTACTTAAAACCTTTGCATTTATTTCTCTTTTTCCTTCATCTATGGCACTTTCATTAACTCATAAAGCGCACGCGGATTCTACCTATCAGAGTGCAGCACTGAGAACTTAAAACCGGGATCGTAAATCAGTCTTCATCGGAGTCCAATTAGACTCTAATTAGCTCTTAATTAAGACACTCTGCAGACTAAAGAATACATCTTAAGTCAGAATTTATCTCTTCCGCTAGCTCACTGGTGATATGGCTTTTTAATTTTGTGGACAGTTAAGTTTCCTTCGTTGTTTGGCTTACTGCTTGCAGTCATTAATTTCCGTACTTTTTATATGACGCATTGCCCATTCTTTGTTACTGGAGTCTTCATTTAATCATTCCTATGTTTAATGGAATCTTTCAAAATGTGTAAAGACTCTCTATGTTGAAATTGAGATCTAATCATTCTTACAGTAAGAAGTTTCGGCATTCTTGAGCGAAAAAATTTGTAAAAATTAGCCGAAGTTAAAATCATCCATACTATCGTAAATAATATTCGCTCATCTTAAACTGAAAGATTTCCCGTAGAAATTTGATTACAGTGTTAGAAAGCATTTTCCATATTTCATCTCATATTAAAACTTCGTCTGTTTGCAGAAAAGATTATGATAATCAGTGTTTGGAAGACAGTTGCTTACTGATTCATCCAAAATTATTTTACCTTACTTTTGAAAATCCACTTAAATTTTCAACGCCTTTTCTAATATAAACAACTAAACATTGCTTATTTTAGAAACGAGGTTATTTGATAACTCCTCATTATGGTTATCATAAATAAAGGTTTTTCTCTTATGGAATATGCTAATATATATCTAAAGGTTACACAGGTTAAATGACTTGCAATTTTATACATGAAAATGTTATTAAGGTGCCTAAAAACAACAGCTTCTGTAATATTTTTATGGTTTTGGAATGGAAATTGACTTGCTTTTCCTAACATCAGCCTTCTTCCCCCCCCCTTCCTTTTTAAAGGATGGGTAATGAGATGCATTTAACAATGTTTTCTGTAACTTTAAATAAAAGTACTGCTAGTCTATGTACTTTTTTAAAAGTATATATGGAATTCGAATTTTATTAATTAAGCTATTTAAATGTTATTCAATATGAATTTAAAACAGTATAAAAAGTGTTATTCCGAATATTATTAATTAAGCTATTTAAATATTATTCTATATGAATCTGAAATCAGCAGAAAAATATAATTTCGAGTATCATTAATAAAAATATTTAAATGTTATTCTCATCTAAAACCAGTATAAAATGTATGAATTTTAATATTATTAATAAAACTATTTAAATGCTATTCAATATGAATCTATAAATAGTATAGAAATATAATTTCGAGTATTATTAATAAAGATATTTAAATGTTATTCGCATCTAAAACCAGAAAAAAACATGAATTTGAATATTATTAATTACTCTATTTAAATAATATTCACTATGAATTTAAAAACAGTATACGAAAATATTTAGATTTCAAAATGTTGATTGTTTCATTTTCATAGCGTTTACGTACAGGTTATTCATAATCGAAGTTTCCCTATTGAGAATAGGCAGAAGTTTCATTATCGCTTCACTTTAGTGCAAATTTTAGAGCAAAAAACTTGGAATAAGGTGGAATTGAGTGCTAAAAGTGGTTCTATTTTAGGGGAAATAAAACAGACCAATAACCATTCTCAAGCAAAGAAAACAACGAAGACGATATGAAGCAGATGTTCCATACCTCTGCGTGGTGGGAAAATTTTCATATCAGCAACTGTAACATTGTAAAACGCCATCTGGTTATGATTTTTTAAACTAATTTTTTCTTAAAAAATCTTTCTCCTATGGTTTCACTAAGGATGCCTGCAAATTTGGCGGCTTTCTGACCAATGGTTTTCACTCTACCCTAAACAAGTTAACTTATTATAATACCCTGTATTTTAACTGTTTACTACTAAAAACGGACGTCTTGTAAAAAGGCGCCAATACATATACTTGTAAACACTATCATTTAGTACATATGGCGATATTTTAATAATAGAGTTATTATTGGTGCTAAACAATCAGGATGATTGATCAAACTAATTACGATGTAATTCAGACAGAGTTTTAATTCAACTTTTTCAGAACAACACAAAATTCAGTAAATCATCAAACAGTTTCAGATCAATCACCATGAAATCAAGGACATTGAATAGCATAACTTATGCGTTGCTCATACTTTTTACGAATTATTCAATATTATTAAAGGTAAATAATATTTTTCTTGTATCATACGTAATTATTCGCATACAAAACAGAACTAAAGCATTCTTTCATTGAAAATAAAATAATTGCTTTAGAAAGTAATGTAATTTAAATAATAATCTTGGTAAAGTGGAATGTATAAAGACATGTAAACGATCTTTTTAAGGTGCAAGTCTATCTAATTCACAGTTCATTGTCAAGAATAAGCAATATAAATTCTATTAATATTTGGAACATAAGAAAAATAACAACGAGCATTTAATAATTTGTTTGTTCCATAATTCTGTAACAGCTGTTGTCACTCTTTTGTTAAATTAAAAAAAAAATGCTTGGAATTATGTAAGACAGATAATAAGTACAAAATCAGTTCTTAAATAGAGAATTTTTTAAAGCATTACGTATTAAATTTATTTTTATGTTATTATGTAACATGTTCAGATTTTAATAATTTTTCTTTTTTACGCGATAACTAAAATTAATTATTATATTTTTTTAGGTAATGTATTCACAAATGCCCTTTCAAATCTTGGATGATTGAAATTTTGGTATGTGTTCTTGCTTTGAATATAATGATCTAAATGGTGTAAAAAAAAAAGAATGATCTACGTCTAAAGAGGTTGAAAAAGATTAACGAGAAAACTGGATCATCTGCTTTTTTTTTTAATTTTCATGTTTTTCCAAATGTATTCTATAAAATGATTTCACAAAATAAGGGATATATTAAACAGCATATGATACACTAACTGTTAATTTGTGCGAAAAAGTTCTGATGAGAAATAAAATTTTATAAATTAAATAATTAATTTCACTAGCGATATTTTAAGCCCGCCTTTTTTTATAAGGTGTTTACTTATAAGATCTGTTTGATATGATAAAACAAATACATTGAAGATTAATAATTTGAAGAATTAAATATGTGCTTTGGTAAATTTTATTCTTTGCTCATAAAGACTTTTACGTTCATATTCTCCAAACACTTTTCATGCGGATAAATCCAAACACGCGTGTTAAATTTACGGTAAAATTACCATTTTTCATCTTACTCATGAATACAATACGCATGTTTGAATTTAACGTGCATAAAGCTTTTGATAAATATAAAACTGTCAATATCAAACGTACAAAATTAAATATTTTCTGATATTTTTTAATCTGAATTTTATCCTACAATAAAAATAGTAAGTAAGGAATATTTTTCTCTTGTTCTTTTGAATGGATGAAATTTTGTTGAAAAAAGCTGGAAACTCAAATCTAAAAGAAAGTCTTAAATTCTTCCAAACTTTGTTTATGACTTGACAGTTTTTAAAATTATATTTTGTTCAAATAAGTCCAACACACACATATGATATCTGCAGACATGGATGTACAATTACGATATCAGTTTAAGTAGAACTTGTGGAATTGTGCTGTGAATATATCCGCAATTCTCTTCATCACTAAGATCTTTTTAAACTGTCGAAAGATTTTAAATTTATATGACAGAATTTCTAACTAAAGTACGTTTCAAGATCCTTTACTTCACTCAAATACGTAAACTGGAAACCCCAATTTTATAAGGTTAGCGGTTTTCTTAATCAATATTTATTTGCAATAAAAAATAATTTAAAAGTGATTAGTAATATACTCATTGGCACTGACGCTACTGGTTAGAATAGGTGATGGTGCATTTCCTATTTAGAGCTGTTATAAAATACTATCTACCAAATCTTATGCATTTTCAGTGCATTTTATCATTCCATTTCCCATTGCTTTGTTAAATTTATCTCATCAATAAGTAAATGCAGAAGCAGTGTCCGTTATCACATTTTAACACTTTCCACACTCCTTGATATATATAGAGTAAGGAATTAATAATCGTACTAAAATTTTTACAAATGTACTACCGTAAAAAAGCAGCGAATGGTGCTTGTCTTCCTTATATTTTATTTATTTTTCAGTATGAATGTCAATCTTCTATTTCTCTTACTGCAGGCTTACATTTGACGATGAAAACCACGTCATTTAATTATTTTGGTGTTTTTGTACAGATAGTTAACAAGAAATTGTTTTGCAGTTGCAGAATAATGTAATTAAAGTAGACTCCCGTAGAGCGCAATAACACGAACTTACAGAGCGAAACCTGGCAGAGCACGAAATATATACGTTATTTCCGCAGAACAAGTATTTTAACTAACTGCAGAAATTACCCGTTAAACTTTAGTGAATCGTATAGTTCGACCACGTGCTGGAGATCTGAGTTACACCATTTTTATAACGTCATTTCTTCAACGTGTAAAAAATAATCCGTGTTATCCGGAAATTTACGGTAAAAACCCATTTTTTTATGATATATTGTACTGAACTTTAGCAATCTATGGACATTGCTTTTTTTAAGTTTTAGTTTTAGTTGTTATGTTTTCTGTACTAGCATTACCTTTAACATCGTTGTTCCATGTGGTAGCAACTATACTTGCAAGAAGCTTTCAAGAAAATGTATGCAGTATAATTTCGTGATAAGAGGCAAATGGCACAATGTGTGATTCTAATTTTATCTGGCACTGAAAATAAAAGTATATTAAAAAATCCACTGTTTGTCCAATATGCAGCTTACGAGATTCTGCCGCTGACTCAAAGAGTGATCATACTTTGGAGGCTTCAGTTGATCTTGTTCCTATATATGCTCCTGTTTTAGGAAATGGTACTTTGTAAATACATCAAAGCATAAGCGTAAAGTTTTCAAAATTATTGGGGGGGCCGGGCCCCACAACCACATATATTCATGTCAGTGGCGTAACAAAGGGGGGGGGTGTTAGGGGGGTCATAACCCCCATGAGGAATTTTTTGCCATACAAAATGTATATTCTTAACTCCCTTATCATACACCCGTATATTTATATGTGAGTTGCAGAAGTCGTAACCCCCCCCCCCATGAAAAATTTCTTGCTACGCTACGTATTCACGTACATATAATTTACTCATAGCTGCCAACTACTACGGAAGATAATTAACCACTTTTTCTACATGATTTTTCGGCTTAAAAATATAGCAAAATTTTTGTGCTGCGCACGCGAGCTGGTTACAATTCTGAAAAAAAATAATTAAAAAATATACTGTTTACAAAAAGTGGTTAATTATATTCCGTAGTAGTTGGCAGCTATGACTTAAGTGTAAATTATTGGAGGCGCTCGAGGTCTATGGGTCCATAGAATTCTACACCTATGTAGGGTAAGTATCCATGTTAGTATCTTCCTACCATGTTATAAGTTAAAAAAAGAAGCAAAGTAATAAATCCAAATGAGGGAAAAATTTTTTTTCGATGAGATAGTTCATTTTAGACACATCTGAACTTTTGTTCATTTAATACTTTACATTGCATAATCTGATTTTAATTAACCAGAGCCTGGCGAGGGCAGCTTATAGTAATATTGTGTGTTACGTGGCGTCACAATGAATACTAAATCATGATTGAAATTAAAAGAAGAAAATTTTTAAAAGTACAAGTAAAGTTTTTTTTAAACGTTTGTAAATGGCGTGAAATACTTTTTTTATGCTAGTATAAATTAGTTTTCTGTATTTAGTGGTAAATTATTGGGTGGGTTCAGCCCCTATTCACAATTTATTGGGAGGGCTCGAGCCCCACGGGCCCATATAACTCTACGCCTATGCCTCAAAGATAGATTGGTTTGATAAAACACAATTTTACCGAACAGTTTTTAGTAGGTAAAAGTCATCTTTTTTTACAGCGTTTTGGGAGGTAAAAGTAATCTCATCTAACTTGGAAAATTGCAAGTATATAACTTCAATTCACTTATTTCAGTATTGTCTCTCGCATATTTCTGTAGGTAGACATAGGTCCAGTCACATTTTAAAAATAAAAATGCGTTTCTAATAGGATATGATGATTTCATTAAACTTAATAAATTTGAAAATTTCGTTCCACGAAAACAGCAGATTGAGATCCCACTAGTATTATGTTATTATACTAGTTTTGACGTTTAGATATATCAGTAATTCACACTTCCCGAGCCATCTAGTCAATGTGTTTGAAACCAAATTCTTTTGCCAAATTATGTTTTTATCGGTATCATATCTTTCGATTTTTGCTCTAGAATATAATGAAATTCTCTATTAAAGTTTGCGGCAAAATTTTGTGTCAGGCAACTGGAAGATGCCAATTCCGTTAAAAGAGACATCCATGTATTTCTGGAGTGTCAAAATTTAAAAATGTCCATTGTTCATGCCTGCCATAAATAGATAATAAAAAATATCAACTACCTAGCTATCAAAAAATAAATTCAACTACATTCGAAATAGATAATTCTATTTTTAACATACATTTTATAACTTAAGCTTGGTACATAATGAAAAATGTTGATATGTTTGACGAATACCTATGCGTAAAGATTTGTCAGTGAATCATAGAGCAACCAGTAGATTAATGTGAATCAGGATTTTTGAAGCAATCATAACAAAACCTTCTTGAAGCAGAAATATGTATCTAATTTGGGTGGCACAAGGAAAATATCCCCTGCAAACTTATTATAGTGCTTTTCTTCAATATATATGCTATCGCTAGATGTTTTTTCTTTTTGTTTTGAAAACAAGATATTTTACAAACAAGTACTTTTTTGAGTTTTCTAAAATGTAATCTTATTTCCTTTAAAAATATGTGACTCAATTTCTTTGGAGTTTTATTGAAGAAGTAGGAGAGGGTATTAAGAAAAACGACGTTTATTTATAATTTTAAAAATACCACTAGATTATTTTTAATTAAGTTACTTGCAAATGTTTCGAAAATTATCTTCAAATTCAGATATTTTCCCCGTAATTACCCGAGAATTTAAACATGTATCAGTACATACATTAAACCTCGATATGTTTAATAATTTATTTATTCATATGTAGCAAGAATATTTTTTGGAAAAAAAAAAATGTTTTATAACTACCCAAATGCTACTACCCCTATAAGCAAATGTTCAGTGATGTGCAATTGGGCATCACTTTGATTTGTTCCCAATGGCATCCAATCTAGCAGCGAGGAAAAAGAATTTTTTTTTAAGAAATATTGAAATTTTTATGTCTTTCTAAAACCTCTGTTATTGAAATGCAATTGAAATACTGTAATTGAAATGCAATTTCAATTTTCAAAGGGATTAGTAGAAGCATTATAACACATTTTTAACTAGATTGCGATTAATTAAAATTAATAGTAAAAAAGAACTGTTAAACGTTTTATTGCCATTTATTAAATGAAAAGCTTATATACTAAAACGTGATATATTGTTTACAGAAAATCTTCTTTAAAACATTGCTTCAAATTTAAAATGAATTTTATTAAATGGGCTTTTCTGTAAACTTTTAAAATAAAGGTGCACCTCAGTGTGAAAAAACTTCATGTAGCTGAAAAAAATTCTCATATTTGTTTGAAATTAATGCTAGCCCGAAATTTCCATACCAGTTAGCTCTTGAAATAATATGGGCATCTAAATATTAATGTACTGATAAATGTACAGACGTATAGAACACTATGATTTTCGGCTTATTTGTATCCTAAACATTGATTAGCATCTTTCGTTCATCTCTATGCCTTGCACTATTAAAAGTCGACCAATCCTATCCTAAAACATACAGATCCTTCAAAATCTGGATACTTTTACGAAAATAAAAGTATCTTGATGTTCTAAATATACTGTAATTTAGAAATACAAATATATTTACGCTTGCAATGGAAGATGTTTTTTTAAGTATTCGTGACTTCATTGTAAAATAATTTTTTTCTCACATACTTAGAATGTAGCGAAGTGTATTGAATTGTGAATTAAGCCAAAGCTACTCGAGGACTATCTGCTTAAGGAGGGGTGCCTTGGCGGGAATATTTTAAGGTGTTCTAACGCGTATGCACGCTACATATTAAGAAAACCGGCCGAAACTCCAGACCGTCAGAACGTCCTGGGTTCCGGCCAATCGCCGCGCGACAGGCCCGAACCCTAGACGTTCGCACTTCATCCATTTATGATGTTCAGTTTCTTTATCTCTTTGGCCATGGTGGAGCATGCTGAATTTTTTAAAAATTCTTATTTATGTATTTACAATTAATCCATGTATTTTCGGTTTCACAAAAATTTAATAAAAAGACGTTTTAAGAACATTTTAAAAGCTTCTTAATAAGCAACATAAATATCATTAAAAAATGAATAACTCTTAAATTTTTGATTCGATCAGCTCGTGTTAAGTACCACCTACCACCAGCAAAATAAAGATCTGAACGTCTTGAGGAAAATATACTGAAAAAAGTGCATAAAACAGAAAATTCTATAGAAAGGCTGAAAAAGTAGTAGATTTTTCGCTAACATCTAATAAAGATTATTGTGAGTTACTTTACAAAAATATTTAACTCAACGACTCAAAGCCTTAAGCGAAATGAGAAAAGAAACTGACTAAATTCTTATTTACGAGACATAACAGAGTTTAAATCTGGGTGGTCCAACGCCAAGTCAAAGGTTTCAGAAAGGATTTTTTACATTCTTTTATTCATCGCTTACTAGAATTCGCTACATACGTGAACTAATCCTTCTAAGATACGGGCAATATATTTATTCGGACCTTCTTAAAGAATGCGTATTAGATGTTTCGCTATTATGTTAAGACTTTTAAATAAAGGAAAGAAATTAAGCTGGAAAATAAAATATATAAAGTGCTCGTAAAAACATTCTCTAAAAACTTTCATGGACTTCTTTCGCTTTATTTTATTTTATTTTATTTTGTGCCTGGCTTTGTGTGGTTGTCTTACCGCAAATTCCATGATTCAATTAAAGAACACGGATTTTTATTTTTTTATATTTTTTTCATTAAAACACATTTAAGAAGATTTTAATTTTCCTGAGTAAAACCAGAAAAAATGCAGAAAATATAAAATAATGTATAGGTAATTAAATGATTTTTATGAGTTATTTAAAGGTGTATTATTTTCAGATAAGATTTAAAGATGCCATTTCATTATTACTATTAAGCCACTACGTCTTTTTTTAGTATGCTTAGTAAACGAGAAACCCAACGAACCACAATCGAGAATAGTTGGATACATTTTGTAACATGGGATTTTACTACTCAACTCATAGAAAGATGGAAAACAGTGATATTGAGACCAAGTTCAATATACCTGAATATTGAACCACAAAATTAGTCTTAACTTTGGAAAATGCGTTTCATTAATTTTAAAATTATTTTTAGTTATTTTGTGTCTTTGTAAAAGAAAAAAAAACCACGATTTTATTTTAAAAAGAAATAAGAAAGTTATAAAAAAATATTTTCTGATACTCGGGAAGTTTTTATGACTAAAATTAAAAGTGTGAAGGTTCCTATAGTATATTTTATATAAAGCTCCCTTTCACAATGTTATAAGTCACAAAAATGGCTGTGTTCCTGGGCATCAGAAAAGAAAGTTATTTTGCTCTTTTTAATTCATATGTGTTAAGTGTATTTTTGTAACATTTTCATTTTACTTTTTTCGTCTTAACCCTTTAACGCACAGTGTTCCCGCTCTGAGAACACCAAACTCTGGCATTTGGACTGTTGCCAGTCACAAAGAATAGATTTGATTTCTATAAAAATAGTTGCGGGTGACATAGCTCCACGAGAATCCTTTACTTTTTAGCACGTCATTTCCCGTAAAAAAGCTTTCACGATTATTTTTAACAGCACTGACATCTGCTGAAAAATGGAAGAATGCGAGAACAGCTGGATAGATTGCCCAATGCTGAAAAAAGTGCAGCCGTTGTCATCGCTCGATTTAACTACCAGCAAGAGGGCGGACGATCAAAACGTTCATCGCGTGCCACAGATTTAGAGACCCTTTTTTGACAGAAAAATTGGCAATGCAAATTAAAAAAATGATCAAATTTAAGGTAGGGAAAAGACTAAGAAAATCGCTCTCAGCAGTGTTCAAAAAGTTGCACTTTTGCTTTGTCTCATTCACTAATGAGACAACGCACGAAATTTCAGCTTTTCATCAAAAAGCGTCTTAGAAATATCTATCAGTAAGGATATTCAAGGATTATATTTGAATTTAAATGCATGCTGCTAGAATTTTACATGATTTTGCATGTTCACTGCGCAGTCCAAAAATACATTTTCTTTCGCAATTTCTGTACGTTGCCTGAAACGCGATCATCCAACATGATTTTTTTTCTCCTTCGAAAACCATTGAAAACTGGTTTAAGTTAATATATATTTATCTTCATATCCCTGACACTTTTTATGATGTAATTCTGAAATTTTTATCATCACCTCATAAGTGTATGGGGGTACATTTTATTGATTGGAAAATTTTTGTACATATACAAATTTAAAATATCACTTTTTGAAAATTATTGAGAGCATTTGTTTCTTTAAGCCTTTGAGACGCAACCCTTTCCCAATGCTGAAAAAAGGGCAGTCGTTGCCATCGCTCGACTTAACTACCAGCAAGATGGCGGACGATCAAAACGTTCATCGCGTGCAACAGATCTAGAGACACTTTTTTGACGCAGCTGGCTGTGCCGGCACAGCCAGCTGGTAGTTAAGTTAGCCTTGCTGGTAGTTAAGTCGAGCGATGGCAACGGCTGTCCTTTTTTCAGCATTGGGCAATCTATCCAGCTGTTCTCACATTCTTCCATTTTTTAGCATATGCATGCGCTGTTAAAAATAATCGTGACAATTTTTTTGACGGGAAATGACGTGCTAAAAAGTAAAGGATTCTCGTGGAGCTATGTCACCCGCAACTATTTTTATAGAAATCAAATATATTCTTCGTGGCTGGCAACAGTCAAAACATCAGAATTTGGTGTTCCCAGAGCAGGAACACTGCGCGTTAAAGGGTTAACTTAGTTTTTCTCCCTACCCTATTTTGATTTTTTTTTCCCGATTTTGCATTGCTCACTTATCTCTAATCGATAAAGAATGAAAGCGTGTTACTACCTTTTTGGGGACACCCTGTATATATAAAGCTATCCTTATTAATGTCTATAAAAATCTCAAAATCTCTTTACCGACCGAAAAAATTATACATTCATTAAAATATTCAAGATTCATTCTCTTTTATAAGTTGTGGTGTTGAATAATTAACTTTATCTACAAAAAATTAGCAAATTTCCGATTGAATTAAATTTTCTCCCAGAATACTTCGGAAGATCAATCTTAAGATATTCATAACGCTACATTAGTAGGCTAATGTAACGTCAAGATCTTTTAGCGATAATGTTTTTACCGTTTCCTAATTGCTATATCAACCGAAAAAATATATACATTCATTCAAATATTCAACATTCATTCTCTTTTATAAGTTGTAGTGCTGAATAGTTAGTTAACTTTATCTTCAAAAAATTAGCAAATTTCCGATTGAATTAAATTTTCTCCCAGAATACTTCGGAAGATCAATCTTAAGATATTCATAACGCTACATTAGTAGGCTAATGTAGCGTCAAGATCTTTTAGCGATAATGTTTTTACCGTTTCCTAATTGCTATATCAACCAAATGGCAACCCATAATCGGAAAATCAGCTTTGATTTGTAATCTCGTTTGCTGTCAGCAATCATGAACAATGAAATAAAAGCCCGACTGCAAACTGATAGCCCTTGGAACTGGTTTCTGAGAGCTTGTTAGTGTTCAGATTCCCGATAACCTTTTTAAGAAACATCTGCTTAACCTCTCTTGAGGTAAGTATTGGGACATTAATACATATATATATATATATATATATATAAACATTCCTGTTAAAATCTATTACATCTCCTTTGCAATGAAAAGTACTTAGCGACTTAGAAACTTACTGCGATGGTGCTAACTAAATCCTAAATGGCTTAATATGTTTGTTTTTAGATTGGTTCTTTTGAAAATTTAAGTTACATTAAGCAAAATTCAGAAGTTATAAGGGAAAATTGCTGCTGAAAAAATAAAACAATCAAAGTGTTAATAGCTGATGCACGCCCGACCAACAGCATCTTATGCAAACTATGGGAATTTTTATCGAGTGGAAACCTAGCGAAAATATTATCAAGCCTTGGTACGATTGCTTGGTTCACATGGGTTAGTTCGATTATAATTGATTCTTTAGGTTTCACTCCCTTTAGATAGTGTTTAAGATAGGTTTAACTGAAGTAATCATAAAACATTAAAATAATTTTTTAATTTACTTATAAATTTGTTGCAATTATTAATGTCTACTGATAAAGGATTATTTATTTTTATATAAAAATATTTATATTAATATGTTTTTAAATAAGATTTGTAAAAGTAACTCTAGCATAGATATATGAAGTGGGATTTTCAGAAATGTCCCATCCGCAATAAAAATCTAAGTAAATACTAATTTTATAAATTTATATATAAATTTTAAAGCGGTATTTTACAGTTGAAGGCATGGAAAGTTTATATAACCTAAGTATTCTTTAACAAATTAAACCTGAAAAATATATTTTTCAACTAAAAAGAAGTTTTAACACCTTACTGGTACACATGTAAATATAATAATACACGGCACAATTTTTTTCTGAGCACACACATACATCAGAATTGCAGAAGATGAATTACAACAATCTTGGTTAAATTAATGATAATATCGTTGTTACAACTAAATAAGAAATTTACTTGTGGTTAGAATTAAATACCTGTATAACTTTGCTGCATTTGAATGTAAATACAGAAAGAAAGGAAAAGAAAAATATATAGCTGTTATAAATGTTTCAAACGCTAATAATATAGCACATTTAGATAAAGAATATTTTAAATATTTGCTTAAAATATTTTTGAACGAAAGATATACCAATAATAATATGTTTTAAAATCCTGCTATATTATGAAGACAAAGTATGTTGTAATTATTCAAAATTTGTAACTTCATTTATAAGTCATGGCTGTTTGGGACTCCTATTGCTAACACTAAAGAATACAAGATTTGAAAAGACCCCTCCTGCCCCCACCCAACCCCCCAGTCCCCGAAAAAAATTCTCATAAATATCATAAAAGTCGCTTTACGGTACTTTATCTGTGTAAGTTTTCAACATTTTAAAAGAAAAATACAGGGTGTTTAAAAAAAAATTCTGGCTGCAAAACTTTTAGATGTGCTAGCACATATACACCCAAACAACTTTCATCGGAGTATGTGTGATCGAAACTGAAATGCAAAAGCGCTAGAGGGCGCTGTAGGCGGTGCTGTTATACGAGAGATGGATAACACACAGAGATGGTTACACACAGAGATGGATAAGATGCAAAAGAAAATTTAATGACGCGTGATTACAAAATGTTCCCAAATCAGTGACCGGTAGCAACTCATACTCGGGCATATCTCACACTTTCCCTGCAATGTGCAAAAATTTTAGCTAAGTTTTCTTATGCAGATACAGGCTACAGGATCAGCTTTTCTTATCCATTGGTTCGGGAAAGTTATGTCAAGATAGTTTCGAACGTCTCCTATACAAAGGGCTGTTACTCCTTCTATCTGTAACCCCATCACCAGATGGAAGTATAAGAGGCATTCGAGTTAAAAAAAAAAGACATTCCAACACTCAGCACATAGCATTCGAATAGCACACGGCATTCGAAATCTCGAATAGTAAAACGATTAATCGCGAATTCAATTCGAATTGTGAAACGATTCATCACGAAAAACATTCGAATTGGGAAATGATTAATCGCGACATTCGAATTGTGAAACGATTCATAGCGAAAAATATTCGAATTGTTAAACGATTAATCGCGAATACCGTTCGAATTGGGAAACGATTAATCACGACACTCGAATTGTGAAACGATTAATCGCGAAATACTATTCAAATTGTGAAATGATTAATCACGAACACTATTCGTATAATAAAATCGCGAATATTCACTATTCCATTAATCGATTTTTCATACTATTCGAAATCGGTTAATCGATTTTGAAAATAATTTGAGTGGTACATCACTAATAGGAGGACGTCATTCTCATTCAATATATTTGGCGGCAACTGTTGCAGGAATGTGAGGTACTTTTCGCAGTTAAGTAGTTATGGCGGAAGGCCTAGTAAAGTGGACGCCTATTATTCCTGCCTAAACATTGGTAGAAAAGTGTTTCTTATGCGGCTTTACTTCTGCCTGTACGTACTGAATTGTGGGCGTTAGATGCACCTTTATGTATGAAGGTACGTTTATCCGTAAAATGCATTTTCGGCGCCCTGTAATTGTTATTTTTTTATGAAAGTCCGTTTGTATGGATATGCACCATCATCTACTAAAATTTTGTCTATATAAAACACCCTCTAGAAGCACATGCAGAAGAGCCTGAATTGACTATTTTCTGGAGGGGGGAAGCTGATGTATTGTTTGATAAGTTTATAAAGAGCCCTGTTCTTCAACGGTCACAGTTACTGTTCTGACCTCAAAGCGTTGACGGGACTCCCCAGTCTCCAGTCACCCCGTACCCTTTATTGAAATACTGTTGCAATCGCAAAAATGGGATAGATCAGGTTTGATCTTCCTGATCTTCAAATATACTACAGTCTTCGCTCAATCCTTACGTTGGAGCAAATGGAGAATGAAGTGTTACGAGATTTATGTGCACCTTCTTTCCTTCAACGATTATCATTACCATTCCAATTATCCAATCCTGCTGTTGATTACGGCAGAAGGTGCCCATGGATCCTGGAGACACATCCTTCAAAACACGCTATTATCATTGCGATCAATATGTTTTAATAAATGGGGTTTAAATCGCTTCCATCTTTCAACACACTCTTTATCGTATCTACAATATCCCATTCTATGCTATTGTTGCTAAGGGCAGGGGGTGCTTGAAGATTCTGGGGCCACTTGAAGTGTACATACCCACTCTATAGGCTTGGCTATTTTGTGGTTTTGTCCGTATTTATGAACTTCCCTGTTCTTAAAAAAATTGCACGATATATTGCTAAAAAATTGCTCGATGGTGCATCAACAGATTTTTCGATAAATTCTGGGTTTCGAAAAGTGGGAGGAAAAAGTATACTTTGACCCCTCACTACAAAATCTGGGGGTCAAGTGCCTCCTCTGCTCCCCAGGTCCCGGCGCCAATGATTCCATGATGTATTTTTAGGACTAAAAAGGACGAAGTATGCTGTTAAACTTGTCTCAGGCAGAATTGAGAAACGTACATGAAACTTTGTCGTGTAATTAAAAATTAAGTTAAGTAAATATCGTTTGAAAACACGAAAGTACTATCCCAAGAACGTAGTATTCCCAAGTATACATTAAATCACTTAACTGTCTAGTTTTCTCCCGCACGCCACCACTTTCCTCATGTGTGTTTCATATCCCCGGGGAAACAGTTGATTGAAGATCTGTAAATGCAAGTTTACTTTACAGGTAATTGCTAAGGAGACGTCTAACAAGATCTGAAACATCGAATACACAATATTTGATAAACATGGAGACCAGAAAAAAATCGTTTACGGTCAGGCTCTGGAAATAAAGAACTTGACCATTTCTCCTTAAACAATCTAATTTGAAGGTTCTGAATAATATTCTTCTTCCACAAAAATAATGATTACACTTAAATGATTTTTTTTCACACATTAATGACTTTATTTTATACTCCCTTAACAAATCTGACTTAGAACATTTTTTCTGTGAATAATTAACCTTCATTGTATTAATAATTAATTCTTGATATCGTTTTCTGTTATAAAACTTTTGGAGCTATTAAAAAACTAAGAAGATTAAACAAAGAAACCTTTTAACGTGCAAAAACAAAACAGCAAATATTTAAACTGATAATCTATAAAATCTATTTCTTGAAATATGTAAATCTTTTTTTTCTAAACCTTCAAGTAAAGGAAAAAATAAAATAATAAAAAAGCACCAATTTAATCTAAAAAAGGGGGCACTATATTTACTAGAACGTCTAACAAGATCTAAAACGTCGAATAGACAGTAATTTGATAAACATGAAGACGAGAGAAGGAGGTCGTTTACTGCCAGGCTCTGAAAACTAAATATATATGAAAAATTGTCACCAGCCAGTATGAAACAATATGAAAAATTGTTTTTAAAACAGTATGTAGAATTGTAAAAGTATGGTTTTTGTAAGTTCGTATAATTTTTCGTATAAAATACAGGTAAATAAAATGATGTTCCAAATTTATACAAACTATTAGGTTGTAACGAAAGTTTTCCGCCACTGCAAGTATTGCCTGCACAAGCAGTTCGCGCTGGTGTCTTTGCCAATATTTTGCCAAACGATTTTTGTTATTTGAAAGAAAAAGACTTGTTTTAGAGCACCGTGTTGTGAAATCTGTAAAAACAATGTCGTTATGATTAAGTATAAGGTGTCTGAAATGGAACTATCACGCTACCAGATTGAACCATCATTTACTCTCAGTTCTGTTGCAAAAAGTCAGCTACAGAATGACACCGAATCATGGGTACAGCTTAAGGTACTACTGTTGTATCATATGACACTGTGAAGATTTGGTACAGAAAGTTCAAAAACGAGGACTAGGACATTAAAGAAGCAGAGCGTTCTATCTGTGCCTACGACAATCTGTGGAAGAAGATAAAATATTCATCCACTCGAGAGCTAGCTAAAAGAGTTAGACTTTAGTGCCATGTCCATTAGTCGCGCTAAGCATCGCATAAACTTGACATATAAGGTCAATAGCTGGGTACCACGTGAGCTGACTCAAGCAAATCTGGCGGAAAACTTTCGTTACAACCTGATACAAAGTTGAAGAGATTACAATATTTTTGGGCGAACTAAATAAAAAAAAAAACATTCTAAAGTTTACAAAATTATTTATGTTTATAACTATTACCACCTATCACTCCTATTAAATACAGTCCAAGGCCGCAAACTAAGTGGAGAATGAGTTGGATTTAACCCTCATCCCTCCAGAAATTTCCAAGTGTATGCATAGTATTTACAAAAGAATACCCAGATTATTGTGTGTTGACTTGTTTGGTTGAGGAAACATAGATTTTTGAATTTAGAAAATTCTTTTCCTAAATTACTGTCTATTTTTAAGAAATTTACTGTCTATTTGTAAGAAATATACAAATTACATGTCTGAAAAATTCAGGAAGGTTGGAGGTTGTTTGTAGCTCAAACGTACTTCGTCGCTTGTATATGCTTGTCTCAGCAAGCATGGATAATTTTGTAATCTTTAAAAGGTTTCAGACGCATTAAAACAAGTGAATTTCATTTAATTTATCCAAAAATATCCAGCAACTTCTTTAGTTTTGTAAATGTGGCCCTTCAAATTCGGGATAATTATAATGTACACCTTAGTATAATTAAAAGCATCCATTTTGCAGGACCTGGCTGGAATTTGGGGTACACAATTTCTTTCAATGTAGCTTTTACGATAGATTTTCCCCAGCGCTTGATGATTGATTTTTTTCCTTGGAGTGCTTGCTTTCAAAGATGCATACCCTCTTTAAAATCATATTTATTTTAATGTTACCTTTCGAATGATGAAATGCAAAAATCCCGACTCATTTTTTTTTCTATGAAAGCAAAGGAACAAATTATTACAATGTCATAATGATTGCTATTTATGTATTTTTTTACACTTTATAACGTGCATTGTGCATTTTTTATGAAGACTACGTGCTTGTTTTTAGGGACAATTTTAAACTTCCCAATTGAAACCTGAAGACATATGCTATTAAATGCCAGTACATAAATGATTTTAGATCTATTTAACCACGTAAGCTAAACAAGATCGTATTAATGGTTATTGTGTTTTAATTAATGCTTTACCCCTAAAAAGATTATATTTTATTTTTTAATTTTATTTTTAAAAAATTGTTGTAGAGATAAATTTCTTTAGAAAATCAGACTTTTAATAGACTAAATTGATAATATAAGTTTCTCTAATGGAAAAAATTAAATGTCATGTAGTTTTACTGTTAATTATTTAATTAAGGACATTTATTAGTATTATAAAATGCAGTAATCATTTTAACAGCTACTAATTATTAGTGAGAACACAGCTGATAATTTACTACCCTCAGTGGGAAAATAATTATTTTCATTCGTTTCACTGTAATCTTGCTTCAAGCAATGTTTATCTAAACGTACAATGAGTTTTGATGATGCCATTTCTTTAATAAATAATTCTGAAGCTTAATTTGTATTTCTCGTGAGAATTAATTTATTTTTCGAGAATTATGTCTCTAAGGAAAACTCACCAAGCAAAAATGAGGCACACGTGCATCCATTAATTATTGATTATATGATTATTAAAGAAAATTAATGACAAAAATATTTATTTTGCATATATTCGTTATCTCTTGATAATGGAATAAAAATCAATCTAGAAATCTGCCTTCAGAACGGCATATTTTTCAAAATTAGCATCATTTTTTTGAGGGGATTAAATTAAAAAAATATAATCAACCTTAAATTATTAAATACAATAGCATTGTAAAATGTTAAATTTTTGTATAAAATCTTCAAATTTTGCAATACAAAATTTTATTTACGATTGTCTACGAAAAGAAAACTCGGAACAAAGTGAAATGCGTTGGTGCACAGAGCAATCAGAAATGTTTGACAGTACATACTTTAAACATAGAATAACCCTTTAAAACTCAATAACTTTACTTTAAAAAACTAGTAAAGTAAAATGAAAATATTTGTACGTTTTTAGAGAT
>JAWZYV010000194.1:0-19479 GCA_038373885.1 Cheiracanthium punctorium
AAAAATTACTAGCGGAAACTAGAATAAAATGAGTAACTTAATAAGTATTAAGGTCTTCTAATAAAGATGGCTTATTAGCTGTACATTACATCAATATCTAAGTACTATATTATTTTTATATTTAAAAACGTCGCTGTGTGGTTACCAAGAGTGGAAATAACTCGTAAGATTGCCAATAGAGGGCAGCACATTATAATAAAAGCATCGCAAGCAAAGTAAAGTAGTTAGCAACTGTACAAATTGTAGATAATTGTAACTAATTAAGTAATCCAAATATACAGAAAAAAGATGTTTTTTACACTGATTAAATAAAAACAGCAGCAGCAGCAACACCATAGCACTAGGCAGAAGTAGTTTGAACATTATTGTTGAAAATGTTGGGAAATTAAAATAAAAATAGAAAGGAGATAGTCTAAATAGATAGCTGTATTTTACAAAGTATTCAAAATGAATATAGATAAATCATAGATGCTGATTGAAAAGGAGTAACTGAAGGTAGTAACTAGGAAAATTACATAACTATAAATGCGCACTTGCAGCAAAATATAGCTTGTAAGAAGATTTATAAAATTATTAGCAATGCAAAAATGGTTATAAAGTCAAATCAAACATCCATAATTAATTATTTAGAAGATATCCTATTTGTAACGCGCAATTGCAGCTATGAAAAACAGAATAGAATATAACTAACAAGTAAAACACAAAACATACTACAAATAAGACATATCTCGCATAAAAGTAACAGCTATTATCAAGAATTAGAAACCAGATTTTTAATCCAAATAAAGTGCAAGAATTATTGTGATAGTAAAATGGAACGGAAATATATATATATATATATATATATATATATATATATATATATATATTGCAGAGCTTCGTGGAGTTGGAGCTTTCCTTTTTCTAATTTTGGTTGACAGGTATTTTGGTAAATTTGGAAATATTGTAGGAACCGAGCCTGGTTTCAGTAGGAACCTTTCTCTTTCTATTCGATGAATTGTACCATCAGGCAATTGAGTTTCAAAATGTCGCAAGACACACTCATCTTCAAAATGGATCTCGCATATTCTGTCATCAGGAGATAAAACTTTATCTTTTCTAGGGACAGCTCTTTGCCATGCTCCTAAAAGCTCAGCATCCTAAGAAAATAAAAATATAATAGCTATAGTAATAACCTGAGATCAAATAATAATTATTAATCAGGGTTATCCCCAGACCTTTCTCACCAGCTCATCGCCCGACAAGTTTATACTGACTGCCTAGCAGAAAATTCTGAATATCATTTTGAATGCTTTAATTTGATAGAATTGCACATTGCAGCTTTATAATGGCACCTGGCTAACGTTTCTCGGGAGATCAGTATTTATTAATTTAAAATGTGGCTATTAAAGATTAATTTAATTCAGTTTTAATAGAAATCTTTTTTTTTTTCTGAAGCAAAACAAAGTTATTTGTACACGAGTGTTATAACTTAAATTATTCAGTGATTAGATAATAATGTAAGAATTGTTTTGAAAATAGAAGATATATACCTTACATACTGCATACATATATTACATTTCAGAAATACACATATTTTTCAGACACACTTAGAAGTAACATTTAATAAGAAATCAATCACAGATTTTCTACCCCAATATGTGTGTGTTGCATAGCAGTACACTATTTTTTAAACTTCCTAGATCATTGTTAAAAGTGTTTCCTATAAAGGATTAATGGAAGTGTAATCCCTCCCCAAGAAATAACATGCAGAAATTTTGTCAATGGCACAGAGAAATAAATAGTTTGTGCACAAAAAAGAAAATTAAAAATACTTTGAGCTCTTACTGTATAATTACTTGCAACATTATCATCAATTCAAAGCATAATGTAAACGAGCACTACAGGTTTTCAAAGGAAAATGATACTGAACTAGTGCTCAAATTTTAGCATAATGAGCCTAATTAAATAATTAGATATAAAGCTATTGAAAACCAAATCATTTTCAAAATTAGTTATACTATTTATTTATTACACTTCATATCAATTACAAAAACTAGTAGGTCAGAAATAATCTTTGCCAGTGTCCCATTTGTTTTTGCTTACGGTTTCGACACCGGTCTTGGAACAACTAATATAAGGAACTATATTCCAAAAAATGTACCCCAGGAAATTAAACATACAATATATCTGCTGCTGAATCACGAACAATAATGTAAATAAATTTTAAAACACATCTCAGGTCATCAATATTACATAATAATAATTATTAATCGTTAAAATGTTCTGCTTACGTTTGGAGCTATAAATAACGTTGTATTTTTCTTCCCGAGCGAAACATTTCTTTTCCTGGCTTCGGGATATCCACTGTCACATCCAGGTGCAAAGCAGTGACTCGCTCGACACATATTCTATCAAAATAATTTATTTTATAAAAAAAATATATAGCTCGTTCACAATCAAAACAACGCTAAATGCCTATTGAAGCGGTGCGCTGCACCCCCTGCCGGTGAAAATGGATCCTGGTCCGTTTTCCCGCCTGATCGCCCATTCCCGATGATTCTCCTTAGAGCTTCATGGTCTAAACCCAGCTCTCGCCCCACGCTCTCCCTTCAGCATTGTTCTTCAATGAATCAATTTATAACTGAATTTGTAACTTATTTTGATAGCCGACACTCTAATTTGCTAATGTAATCATAAAATGTGCACATTTATTTTTAAATTTAAATTTATGAGCCATTATATGTTTTTGATTTATTTTTAATTCATGTTTCCTTTTAAAAGTTGCAATTTATTTCAAACAGTACCATAGCAGTAAGCATACTAATTAAAAATAAAATTTCTCCCATTAATCAGACATTGAAAAACATATTAATGTCAATCTAAAAATATTTAATTTGTAAAGAATTTCTAGTTTTACTTAGTGCAGGTAAAAACGCAAAGAATGCATCCCCGTTCATTTTTTAGCATTGTTCATCTACCAGTTATTTTATAACTGATTTTGTTACTCATTTTGACAGCTGACACTCTAACTAAGCTAATGTACTCATAAAATGAACAAATTTATTTTTAAATTTAAATTTAAGAGCCCTTAGATAAATTTTATAAATTAAATCACCTTTCTATCCAAAACATGACGTTTATTTGAAATAATACGATAGCAATAAGCATACAAATGAAAAATCTAATTTCTCACATTAATCACAACCGTGATAGAATGCACCCCTGTTCATTCTTTAGCATGATTGGTCCACCAAGGAATTTATAACAATTTTTTTTTGTTATTATTTTCATTGCAGACAATTTATCTAAGCTACCATAATCATATAAGGTACAAAATTACTTTAAAATTTAAATTTATGAGCCATTATATGTTTTTATTGATTTTTAATTCATGTTTTCTTTCAAAATATGGTATTTATTTTAAACAATGCAATAGCAGTAAGCATACAAATTAAACGTCAAATTTCTCACATTAATAAGAAATTCAAAAATGTACTAATGTCCATCTAAAAACACTTGATTCCTAAATGTCTAGTTTAATTCGTGCAGGTAGAAACGCTAAAGAATAATCTCGTTCATTCTTTAGCATTGTTTGGCAACAAATCAATTTATAACTGTTATTTTAATTTATTAATATAGCTGACATTATATCTAAACTAATGTAATCATAAAATGTACAAATTTGTTTTAAAATTTCAATTTATGAGCTATTACATTTATTTTTTAAATTTCTAATTCATGTTTCCTTTCAAAAGATGCGATTTATTTGCAACAATGTGATAGCTGTAAGCATACTAATTAAAAATCAAAGTTTACACACTAATCAGACATAAAAAACATATTAATGTCCATCTAAACACATTTAATTGTAAAGAAGGGCTGGTTTTACTTAGGTAAAAATGCAAAAGAATGCACCCCCGTTAATTCTTTAGCATAGTTCGTGAATCAATCAATTTATTACACTTTAGTTAACTTATTTTCATAGCTGACACTCTAACTAAGATAGTGTAATCATAAAATGTGCAAATTTATTTTTAAATTTAAATTTGAGCCATAACATGTTCTTCATAGATTTTTAATCCACCCCCGTTTCCTTTCAAAATATGCAATTTATTTCAAACAGTAGTAAAGCAGTAAGCGTACAAATTAACAATCAAATTTCTCCCATTAATCAGATATAAAAAACATTAATTTCCAACTGAACACAATTAATTTGTAAAGAAGGACTAGGCTTACTTAGTGCGCAGGTAAAAATGCCATAGAATGCATCCCCATACATTCTTTACCATTGGTCATCAACCAATTAATTTATCACAGATTTTGTAACTTATTTTGATAGCTGAAACTCTAACTAAGCTAATGTAATCATGAAATGTGCAAATTTATTTTTAAATTTAAATTTATGAGGCATTACATGTTCTGTATTGATTTTTAATTTTCGTCTCCTTTCAAGATATGCAATTTATTTCAAACTGTACCCTAGGAGTGAAGGTTCAAATTAAAAATCAAGTTTCTCCCATTAATCAGGCATCCAAAAACATATTAATTTCCACCTAAGGACATTTAATCTTTAAAGAATTGCTAGTTTTACGTAGTGGAGGTAGAACCGCCAAAGAATGCACCCCCATCCATTCTTTAGCATGATTGGTCCACCAAGGAATTTATAACTTTTTTTTGTTGTTATTTTTATTGCAGATACTTAAATAAGCTAGCATAATCATAAAAGGTACTAAACTATTTTAAAATTTAAATTTATTAGCCATTACATGTATTTTTTTTACATTTTAAATTCACGTTTCCTTTTAACAAATATTTTTTATATACAAAATACTGTTGTGGTACGCATGCGAAATAAAAATAATATTTGTCTAATTAATCAGCTATCCAAAAAGGTATTAATTTTCATCTAAATACATAGAATTTGTAGAGAAGGGTAGTTTTTACTTAGCACATTTAAAAACTCCAAAGAATGCATCCTGTTCATTTGTTAGCATTATTGATGAACCAATTTATTTAACACAGTTTTTTTAAACTTATTTTCATAGCAGGATCTCCAGCTAAGCTAACAGAATCATAAAATGTGCAAATTTATTTTAAAATTTAAATTTATGAGCCATTACATGTATTTTATTCATTTTAAAATCTCGTTTCCTTTCAAAAGATGGTATTTATTTCAAACAATACGATAGCAGTAAGCGTACTAATTAAAAATCAAATTCCTCCTATTAATCAGACATCAAAAAACATATTAATGTCCATTTAAAGACGTTTAATTTGTAGTGCAGGTAAAAACGCAAAGAATGCATCCCCGTTCATTCTTTAGCATTGTTCATCTACCAGTTATTTTATAACTGACTGTTACTCATTTTGATAGCTGACACTCTTAACTAAGCTAATGTAATAATAAAATGTACTAATGTGTTTTAAAATTTAAATTTAAGAGCCGTTACATGTATTTTATAAATTAAATCACGTTTCTATCCAAAACATGATGTTTATTTGAAATAATACGATAGCAGTAAGCATACAAATAAAAAATATAATTTCTCACGTTAACCACACGTCGAAAAACATTTTAATTTCTATCTAAAAATATTTAATTTGAAAGAAGGGCTAGATTTACTTAGCGCAAGTAGAAACGCTAAAGAATGCATCTCGTTCATAGCATTGTTTGGCAAAAAATCAGTTTAAAACTGTTTTTTTTAAACTTATTTTCGTAGCTGATATTGTAACTAAGCTAATCTATATAAATAAAATTAGACTTTTGTCTGTACATTTGTTGGAATTCAAAAGTTTTACGAATTCTATCCGTTTCAAGCACCCGGGAATCCGATGCGACCCTCAAAAAAAGTTTGTCTGTCTGTCATTCTGTCCGTGACGCTTTTTTTGTTTAAGCATCACGTAAAAACGACTGAAGCGAATGATATGAAATTGGGTGTCATGATAGGTGGTCACTCAACCTAAAATATAGGTGCCGAATTTTAAAAAAATCTTAATTGGATTTTGCGATTTTGCGAAAATCCTTTCAAACTGCTCAAATTTGTGTTCAAGCATCACGTAAAAACGACTGAAGCGATTGAAATGAAATTGGGTATCATGATTGGTGGTCACTCAACTTAAAACATAGACACCAATTTAAAAAAAATCTTGATTAGATTTTAAGATTTTGCGAAAATCGTTTCAAACTGCGTAAATTTGTGTTCGCACATTACGCAATAACTGCAAAGGTGAAAAAATGATATTTCGTGAAATGATAGGGCGTCACTCACCTTAAACTATAAGTATGTAATTAAAAAAATTGATCAGATTTCGAGATTTTGCGAAAATCGTTTAAAACTGAGTGAATCTTTGTTCACGCATTACGTAATAACGACTAAAGCGAATGATATAAAATTTGGTCACATGATAGATGGTTACTGAACATAAACTATAGGTGTTTTAAACATTTTTATTACATTTTGAGATTTTGTGAAAATTCTCCCAAAATACGTTTATATTTCTTCAAGCATCACGTAATAACGACTAATACGAATGATACGAAATTTGGTGATATGATAGGTAGTTGCTAATCTTAATTTATAGGCGTTGAATTTTTAAAATATTTTGATTACATTTTGAGATTTTGTGAAAATCGTTTTAAAATGCTGAAATTTTGTTCCAGCATCACGAAATAAAAACTGCAGGGAATGAAACGAAATTGGGTGACATGATAGATTGTCACTCAACTTAAATTCTAGGCTTCCAATTTTTCAAAAATATTGATTAGATTTTGAGATTTTGCGAAAATTTTTTCAATATGCGTAAATATTCGTTCGCGCATCACATAATTACGACTAAAGCGAAAGAAATGATACTACTTAGTTACTCTCTAACCTGTGATATTTTAACAATACATAAAAATTATAACTTCGCTTTCTTTACTTTGGCAACATACTACATCCATTCTGTGTACTCCTATAATGCTGACGAAAGTTCTAACTTTTTGGAAATTTGCATTGAGTACTAACCCGTCAACGACGGGTACTTCAGCTAGTGTAATCATAAAATGTTTAAATTTATTTTAAAATTTAAATTTAGTAGCCATTACATATTCTTTATTTATTTTTAATGACATTTTCTTTCAAAAAATGATATTTATTTATAACAACATGATAACAGTGAGTATACTAATTAAAAATTAAATTTCTCTCATTGATTGGATATGGAAACCATATTAATATCCATCTAACGACATTTAATTTGTAAAGAAGACCTAATAATACTTATCGCAAATAGAAACGCTGAAGAATGCATCTCGTTCATTTTTTAGCATTGTTTGTCAACCAATCAATTTATAACCGCTTCTGTAAGTTATTTTGATAGCTAACACTCTAACTGAGCAAATGCAATCATAAAACGTACAAATTTATTTTAAAATATAAATTTATGAGTCGTTGCATGTATTTTTTAAATTTTTAATTTACGTTTCCTTTCAAGAAATGCAATTTATTTCAACCCTAGGCAGTAGCGCAGCCAGAATTTTTTTTTAGGGGGGGGGGTCGAAATTAATCGGACTCGGGGGGGAGATCAGACCCCCCCTAAAATGATCATGTTGCTGTTCACTGCGCCCCCGTAAATGACACCCCCATATAAGTTTTTGTAGGGGGGTGGGGGTTCTGGTCGTCTCTGACAGGCACTCAACACTCACCCCTTCCCCGGAAGAAATGTTTCACGAATTTTACATTTACAGAAAACATTTGAAAATTTACCCTCAAGCCCCCAGAAAGCACAGAATCAGTGGCAATACCTATATTCTCCTCCCTCCCCCTCTTGGCAAGCCAGTGTATAGCCAGGGGGATATAGGGATTGATATCCCCCCCCGACACTTTTGCATAAATTTAACGTTAGCTGTTAGACTGTTGTCTTGCAGAAATTTCAATTGTTCGGTGTAATGCAAATCAATCAAATAATATTTGCCATTATAAAAATGTATTATTGTAATAAAATTGCTAGTTATAAACTTTTATACATTCTTATAATAAAAAGCGAAAAAAACTAACGGAAAACTGTAAGCGTCTAATCGTTAACGACCGCTTTTCGAGATGGTGGAGTTCTTTGTTTCTTAACACTAAATAAAATACATTCAGGTGTTCTAATTCTAGTCTTATGTTCATATTTATTCTATTCATTAAAAAATATCTCCCCTCTTTTAAAAACCTTTTTAATAAAGCATAGCTCTAATAAATACACACAAACTCCGCATATCGTTTACTCTTATACAAAATATATCCAAAGAATAATACTGAAAAGAAAAATTAATAAATCCCGTTCAATTTTTAATTAAATAGAAATTGTAAAATATTATTTATATACAATTATCATACAAACATGAAACATGTCAAGTGAAAAAATTCATTATTGAAGAAATTAATTCGCAAAATTATACATCAGCTCACATACATAGATTGTAGGTCTATTCAGGGACGTAGAAAGTAGGGGAGCTGGGGGAGCTGTGGCTGAAATATTTCCCTGAAATATTTTAAACGGGCTCAGTACACCTGTGAGAAATTCTTCCATGTTTATGGTACATTGTTTACCTCAAACCTGATTTCAAAAATGTAGTCTACCTTTTCTAGGAAATTCACACAATATGCCGCAAAGAGCCAAAAGAGCAGCTCTCCATATGTATTCGATACTTGGCGAAATATTTGTTTTACGCATAGTTGGTAAAAAATAAAAAATTACTCAGCCTGGACACTCCGACTTGCCTAACTATACAATCATATTTTGAAAGATTTACTACACCGAACGTTTAAATTCATGTACTAACTAAAGCTCTTTTTTGGGGGGAGGGGGGGGGAGGAGAGATAAAGGCGATTTAAAACGGGGACTGTTTTGAAGAGAACTTTTCCCCAGTGGTCTTTAAAAAGGAAGATAATAAACGAGTAGTCTTATGCTTTTCAAGTAGTTTATTCTAGCTATCGCACTTTAAAATAGAATTAATAAAAGAATAACTGTAAATTTAAAAATTATTCTCCATGATAACAATTAAAGACATTATTTAAATAATGGTATCTCTTGTAAAAGTAATATTTTATCACATTATTCATGCAATTTTAATTTTCCTATTAAAATTCTTTAAAACTTTAATGTTTAAAATTCTTTTACTCAAAAAAAAAAACTGAAATTAATTTAACCCCTTTCTTCTCGCTCACGTCAAAATCACGGGCTGAGCTTTTCCCCCCCCTATTTCTCGTGCCCGTGATATTTCCGGGGTAGAATGTTCAAAAGATATTCGCCTGAAAGATCAGAACATTTCAATTCTTTTGCACAGTAATTTTTTATATCTCATTTTACACAACAGATCACAGTACTAGACTATTTTTAAGTTAATTGGAGTTAGTTTATTTTAAAATAGATGGTAGCAGTACGGTTACTTCTGCCATGCATTTTACACATTTAGCTCACTCTCTCACCTATGTCCAAAGTACACGTTACAAATATTTATGTATATTATGAAGTAAGTTTAATAAAAATCTCTTTTAGTGTTTAAAAAATATGTTTTTAATTTCCACTGAAAAGCACACATTCAGTCACAATAACCCTAAATGTTGGCTATTCCTAGAAATTTAATTTTTTATTTAATGCTAAAAAATGTCTCAAACCTTAAAACGAATACATATATTGTACGTACATTTATTTTTATAAATTTTCTTGAATAAAAAAAAATAGGCACATTTATGACCATCTTCTTGAAAATAATACGACCTTTAAGGGGTTAAAAAACTTTTATTTATTAATATATCTGCTGCAGTTACAAAACATGCGTTCACTATTTCAAGTTTTGTAAAAAATTAAATGCAATAGTTGATTCTTCAATTGACAGGAAGAAAATTTTCGATAGGCTAATTATGAACTTTATGATTCATCATGTATGATTTATTTAAAAAACAATGAAAGAAAAGGAAATAAAAAATTGTGTGAATCTCGTCTTGTGAGTCGATTGTGTAAAGTCTCAAAAACCTTATTTATTATATTATCGCGACACTCCATTACCTAAGAAATTAATAAAATAAATAAACAGCTCTTCATATATTTTAGCATAATATGTGTTTAAAAAGTAACAATATTTGACACAAACTGGAATTCAAAAAAAGGTAATTTAATGTATTGCATTAACATATATCCCCCTTCTTCCTCCCATATTTGTACTTTTTTTTTTTGCAGAAGCTTAATGCTGAGATAGATAAATGATAATGATTAGATAATGCTGAATGATTTCTGCAAAAGTGTTATTTTTTATTAATAAATATCGTAAAATATTACTTTTCTGAATACTAAATCGTTTGAATTTGAATTTATTTTTTGCTAAACTCGTAAACTTCAGTTCATGTTATCTTCTAAATCCATTTTAGCAATACACCTACAAAATTAACTATAAGATTTTTACTGTAAAAAAGGTAATAAGCAAAAAAATGCAGTTAAGATATATATTTTTTAAATAATACCATCCATTAAAAAAACGCCCTCAAAAACGCTGATGTTAAGATATATTTAAAAAACACTTTGTAAGAAACACACATATGTAAACAAAAGGACAGTATGTTTCTTTGTGCCACTCAAAACCAATTAACCAAAACGGTAGTACTACTATTTTATTTATATGCAGTTTTTTGTGATAATACCATTTAGTTTACCACAAGATTATGGAAAAGTTATTTTTGATTGTCAGTGTAAACACTTGTCATTAAAAAATTATTTTTATTCAAATTTTATAAACCTTTATTAAATTAAGAACGCAAACACATGCAACCAGAGTTTTTTAGTTTTATTACAAAACTTCCTTTAAAACACTAATATATAATATAGCTGAAATTTATGCTCTTAAGATTAACATTTATTTTTTAAGTTCAAATGTAGTAAATGCGATGAATGTATGAGAATGATTAATTCAAATTTCAGTGATAGCAATAAAAGTGTTTTCCTTGCGATCTATTGAGAAATCACTCTCATATTTACTGTTATTTATTTAAAATTATTAAAGTTATAAAAGTTATAATCATTCCTCTTTTTATAAATATCGGTGAAGAGTATATTATTTCCTATATAAATATTAAGGTCTAAGAAAATAACATTTAAATTTTTTACTGTTATATTAGTAAGCTCTGCTGGATAGAAGTATTCTATGTATGTGCGTATGTATGTATGTATATATATATGCGAAATGAAATGCACGATTGGATATTTAATGCAATTGATTGTCCATCATAATATTATTATTATCGATCGAACTATTTCATCTCATTTTGCATCCTAATTAAATAATCAGTTTTATGTTGTTATAACTGTGAGGTACTGGAAGTAATCACTGAAGAAGCACAAATCCATGTTTGGAGAACATACATTTAATAAAGATACGCCTCGAAACAATTAACATACATAACAATAATAAAAACATTCAGTAAGCTTTGAGCAAAGATACTCTCACATCGCGCATCCGCCGGGAGAAACAGAAGAAGTGGGAAGAAAAATACATACACAACCCTTCGCCTCCTACGCTCGGAGAGAAGGGGGAGGAAGTGACGTCACATCCTCCAAAGGGACCAGGGGTCAGAGTTTGCACTCTGCCGGTGCAGTGCTTCGCAGGAGAGAATAGGATTGTAGATATGGAAAAAATATTTTATACTCTAACACCCCTCACAATGTCAACCTATTCTATCTTGAAAAAATTTTCACATCACCCACACCAATTATATTAATACAATTAGTGTGCTTAGCAGTTGATAGTGGGTTTGTAAGCACATCCGCACCCATATTTTTGGTGGAAACATGCGCTATTTCGATTTTTCCACTATTTATTCTTTCCCTTATGAAATGATGCCTCACATCTATATGTTTGGTTCTCTTATGAAACACGGGATTCTCTGATAATTTAATGGCACCTATATTATCAGTTAGTATTCTTACTTTTCCAATTTTTGAAATACCAGTCTCATTTAGAATTTTACTTAGGTAAAGTACTTCTTTAGTACTTTCAGAAAGAGCCATATACTCAGCCTCAGTAGAAGTGCACTGCTTCCGACTTTCCCAACTTATCGTACTACCACTCATTATAAAACAATAACCTGTATATGATTTCCGATCATCGGTACAATTACCCCAGTCAGCATCTGCATAACCATATAAGGGATCGTTAGTATTTCTAAATTTCAGCCCATAATTAATAGTTCCCTTAAGATATCGCAGGACACGCTTTGCAGCAGTCCAATGAGTCTTATCGTAGCAATTTAAGAACTGGCTAAGTTGGCTAACGGCATGAGAAATGTCAGGTCGGGTGGATGTTGCCAAATACATTAACCCCCCTACTAATTCTCGGTAGGGATATTCATCGTCGCATTTTTCTCCCTTTTTCAATTTAATGCTTACGTCCATAGGGCAACTTACCGTCTTCGCTTCGACCATACCAAACCGATCCAATAGCTCTTTGATATAACTTTCTTGGCTCAGGGTAATTGTTCCATCCTTCTGGTGAAAATTTATTCCTAAACAATATTTAACCAAGCCCTCATATTTTATTTCCAATTCCCTTTCTAGGTGGTTTTTAAACTTTCCTATCATGCTTGGGTCTTGCGACATGAATAAAATGTCATCAACATAAATTGCAATTACAGTTAGTCCTTTATCACTTTTAATATAATACATGCAAGGGTCGGCATCAGATCTTTTTCCTCCAAAATTGTTTAAAATATCATTTACTTTGACATTCCAACACCTGCCCGCTTGCTTTAGCCCGTATAGTGATTTTTTCAAATAAAGAACCTTGTCCCCTTCGTCAAGAATTTCTAGCATTTTCTTACTTTTTCTATAGTATTCGCTATTAGGTTTTTCCTGAAAAATTAATTGCTCTAATGTTTCTCTAAAATATTTAGGGCATTCCATAAAAATTTCTTCCTCCAAGTTCCCATTTAAATAAGCTGTGGTTACGTCGATTTGGTGATTTTGTATTCCCAAATTTACTGATAAGGCAGCCATAAGGCGAATAGACCCTTGTCTTGCTACAGGCGCAAAAGTTTCATTAAAATCTATCCCAGGTTTCTGATTGAAACCCTTCGCAATTAGTCGCGCCTTGCATTTTAAATGCGTTCCATCCGCGTTATATTTGTTATTAAGAATAAATCGTAATCGACTACCAATACATTTTCCAGATTTGGGTCGATCTACCAATTCAAACGTCTCATTTTTTTATTATGCTCTTTATCTCCCTTACTAAGGCTTCGTACCATAACTTTGCCTCCGAACCCTTTAGCGCATGGCTTATAGGAATTTCGGAACTACAGTTGTAAACAACACCTGCAATTTCCCCCTCATTCGCGCGCACAACATCTCGGTTTCGGAGCAATAAGACATTTTCTTTTGCCTCTCGTTTTTCTTCGCTAGGGATAGGGGATTCGGACATTGACTCATCACTAACCGGGGATTGGGTTTCGGTTTCAAATGTCCCCCCTCGTTCATGTTTACCCGTAGGGTCTTGGCTCGAGAACTCATTTTCAAAAATTATGGGGATGTTTTCCTCAGCTATGATTTCATCTATTAGAGAAGGACAAACACTACTATCAAACGTTTCAAAAAATTTAACGCTTCGCGAAATAATTACTTTTCTTTCATCAGGTAAATAAATGCGGAACGCTTTAGAATTATCCGAATAACCTACAAATATCCCTTTCCTTGATCTAGCTGAAAATTTGTGTTTTGGTTTATCATTTAAACAGAATGCTGCACAACCAAATATTTTAAAGTAACTGACATTGGGGGTTACCTCATTCCATAACTCATACGGAGTTTTTCCATTAATTGCTTTGTAGGACATCTATTTCTAACATAATTAGCAGTATTTATGGCTTCTGCCCATAAATAAAGCGGTGAATTAGCTTGCAATAACATGCATCTGGCTGTTTCAACCAACGATCTATTTTTTCGCTCCGCTATCCCAGATTGTTCCGGGCAATACGGAACAGACAACCTATGTTGAATTCCCTGCAATTTTAAGAAATTTTCAAATTCCCTGTTTATAAATTCTCCCCCATTATCACTCATAAAAACTTTAATTTTCCTAGACTTTTGATTTTCCCAAAGACATTTAATTTCCTTGAATGCTGATAGAGCTTCGCTTTTATTTTCCAAAAATTTAACTGCACAATAGCGCGAATACTCATCAATGAAAGTCATAAAATAAAGAGACTTACCTAATGAAGGAATCAGAAATGGGCCACAAAGATCTGAATGTATAATTTCTAACAAATTACTAACTCTCTCTGACTTTTTAGGGAAAGGCGCTCTCGATAATTTGTTTAATGCACACACTTCGCAATTAAATTCATCCGATGGTTTCGCAATATTTAAACCCCTAATATTACCTTTACTTGCTGAATTTATCAGATCTTTCAAATTAAGGTGTCCCATTCTACAATGCCACCTTGTTATATCACAAACCTTGCTTTTCGTATCAATGGATTCACTTACATGATTGACATTCTCATTACATACTTTTAGATAATAAAGATTGTCTTTCCGATCAGCAATAAATTTAGAGTCAGAATTTTCAATCGTTGCACCAGAGTTCGTGAAAGTCACAGGAAATCCTTTATCGCATAGCTTTGCAACGGATAGCAAGTTCGTTCTCAAGTCAGGTATCAGCAAGCTGTCGTGAACGATTGATGAAGTGGATGAAAAGTGGATGATATCTTCCACTTTTCCGTCGATCTTGGTTTTCACTGCAACATTTCCTGTTCCAGTCACTTTAATTGTCTGATTATTAGCTAGTTTTAGCTCTGCAACTTCAGATTTTTCGATGGAAACAAATTTTGATTCATCATTGCACAAGTGAGCTGTGCACCCGCTGTCGAGACACCACATTTCTTTTGCCTCACCGTTAGGGAAAGTTCTGCTATCTGCAGTGTTTGATATTACATCTGTCATAAAACCTGTTGCTTGTTTCTTTGCATAACACTGAGATGACCGATGTCCCATTTTTCCGCAAGTGAAACATCTTATTTTGGATAAATCATTTTTCTTTATATCATTTTTCACACCTTTAGCGATTTTCCATGATGGTTTTTGCTTTAGATGCTTCGCCGCGAACGCTCCAACTTCCGATCGGTTAGTATCCGGTCGTCTGGCGTCGCCCTCTTCCACGATCTTTATCCGAAGTATTTCTGGCGCAGGCAACTCATCTCGGGACTCAATGGCACACCGGAAAATTTCAAACGTCGATGGTAGACTGTATAGCATCATCACGGATAACAAGTCTTCATCGATCCTTATTTCCATCTCGGAAAGCTTATCAACAATGTCGAAGAATTTTTCCAAGTGTCCTCGAACATCTTTCGATCCATCTGGCATCTTAAGCTGAATGAGAGATTTTAACAGTGACGCTTTTCTAGCTGGACCTTTCAACATATATATCTCCTCTAATTTTCTCCATGTTTCGTTCGAACTTTCACAGTTCTCGATTTGCTTTAATTCGGACGAGGCGATACATAATATAATGTCCGATTTCGCCCTTTCATCATTTTCAATCCATAATTCATACGCTTCTTCTGTTTTTGGATCTGCGGCATCAACTACTGGTTTCTTGAGTGTTCCATTTACGTATTTCCAATTTCCATTTTTGATCAGTACCGCTTTCATCAAAATTCTCCACGTTTCGTAATTGTCTTTACTTAAAAGCTCAATTCGCGACGCTCCGAACGAAGCCATTTCCAAGCGTGTTCTCCACACAGACAAAGAAAATCAGTTTTCTCTATTCAGCGCTGTGGTCTGCGGGCTGTGTCACATAACCTGTGAGGTACTGGAAGTAATCACTGAAGAAACACAAATCCATGTTTGGAGAACATACATTTAATAAAGATACGCCACGAAACATTTAACATACATAACAATAATAAAAACATTCAGTAAGCTTTGAGCAAAGCTACTCTCACATCGCGCATCCGGGGGGAGAAACAGAAGAAGAAGAAGTGGGAAGAAAAATACATACACAACCCTTCGCCTCCTACGCTCGGAGAGAAGGGGGGGGGGAGTGACGTCACATCCTCCAAAGGGACCAGGGTGGTGCAGTGCTTCGCAGGAGAGAATAGGTGGCATTGTAGATATGGAAAAAATATTTTATACTCTAACAATAACATCCTTCTTTGTATGGTGTAATACGAAAATTTCTATGCACGTATATATAAAAAAAAAAGTTTTCGGAAAAAAAGGGGGGGGCATGAAGCTTTTCTCCTGGGCCCCCAACTCTGCTAATCGACCCCTGATCATAACGATTTTTTTCTGATAAAATTACAGTTATTACTTTGTACAGTTATTACTCTATTAAAATAGTATTACTTCATAATATATATTATGAAGTGATATAATTTTATAAAATTTTTAGCAAGGTTATTGATGCTATTACAACCTATAGAATAAATAAAGTTCTAAACTAATTGGAGTTTATGGAATTTAGGTATTAAGATAAATTATATGTATATGTAGAAATTTTTAATTATTTTAAGTTAATTCAATATTCTGGTATAAAATTTAATTTTATTATAAAAAATTGATAATAATTTTTAGTAAATTAGTAAGATGTTTCAATATCTATATCATTTTGCATGTAAATGCATAATTATTGACTATTTTATATGCATAAGTTATAGCAAAATTATCGTGTAAATGATTAATGGAAGTTTTAATAATACTCGTCAATGTTTTATTATTAATAATAAACTTATTACAATGTAAATTAATATATACTTCTTCCGTAACAAAAATATTCCAATAATTAAATGCTTCAATTGGAAAATATAATCAATAATTAAATTATAAATAATTTCATCTAAATCCCTTTAAAAATATTATATATATTACTAAATTTATCACCAACGATAGAACTGATTTGATTCACATTTAAGTACAGTAAATTCAGAAATATGATTTCATTATCTCCAAGTCATTAACTTTGTTCATGATCAATTTGCACACTTTAAATCAATTCAGATACCACACAGCAGCTTTGATATTGTTCCTCTACAGAATGAAGAGGCCAGTCAATCAGTGGCATGGGGCAATCCATTTATAAGTTTTTGGGTTGTTGGCAGTGCGTACCTGAGCGGTGAGCGTCTTCGGAAAAGAAAAAATGTCAATTTGATTTTATTCTATTGTTCTCGAGTTAAGCCCTCCCATAGTACCCAGATTTAACTTGTTCCCCCCATCGTTGCAAAGACACAACGGGTAAGATACCCTTCTGTACCTAGTAACATGAATGTATGAATGCTCCGCTGGCGTCCTGTGTTGCGAAAGCGCAACAGTGGTTGCATCAGACACTGAAAAACATAGACCAATCTGGGTAACAATGCTGGGAACAGAAGAAAATCTTCGGTGTTGAATCTTTGAAACGGTGGGAGCTAACAGGTTAAATCTGGATTTAAGAATTAAAATCACAGATGAGAAAGGGTTGGACCGCATTGTACTGACGTGAGTTCAAGTAATTTTAGTAATACATAAGTAAATGTATTTAAAATTAATGTTTACTTTATGCATTAGTGTTGTGAAAATAAGCTTCATTCCCGTAAACAGGACTAGCTGATTAGCCGACTAGAGCAGCAGATAATTTTTAAGTCAGGTTGCGTCGTAACGCCTAATGCAACCAGGCAACGCCGGGCTAAGCAGATAGTATGCAATAAGTAATGTATATTTATATTTAGTACCGTAAGATATTAGATTTCCTATCATTGACCACATTGTAGTTGTCAGTAATAATAAGCTTATGATATAGTTTTAAATAATCTTTATAAGTTGGATCATTACATCTTGTATACATGCAAGTACGATTGTCTTATGTTTAGAAAATTCTCGGCTAATTATAAATAAAAACACTTCAACCATCTGCTAGATTATACTTGAAAGACCGTTTTTATCAAGATTTTTACTGATAATAAATTATGAACCACGTCTGTGTGATTCCACCTCCTCTGTTGTGTAAACTTATTTTGAAATTTAATCAAGTAAAGTTTACCTCTTTGTTAATGTAGAGCCCAATATCAAGACGATGAGCTCGAGATTCAGCACCCTCAAAGATTTCTTTTGGTGTAAAAGATTTTTCACCGGGTCCGGGCCCGTCCATACTATCAGCAGTCTTTGATGCTGCACGATCACCATCATCGGCTTTAATTTTTCTTCTCGAAGAAAGATAAAAACATTTCACTTTGAGTTTTCTTTCTTTTTAAACTGGACGAATTCATGATCGTAAGAAACAAAGGACCCAAAACTTAAACTTCTGCTTACAAATTAAAGGCATCCAACTTAAGTGAATTCACTGAACCATTCGAAATTTCGTTATACCACATCTAAGCTCCCAGCAGACCCTCTTTTTTATTGTTTGTTGTGTGTGTGTGTATATTCACTATTTGAATACTGTGGCTTGTTTATCTCCAGAAAAGAAGAGTGGTGTGCTTGAAGACTACAATATAGGCAATATATTTTCCTCTTTCCTTCATGACGATTTTGTTATCAGCTAATTGTAGCATGAATAGATTCTTTCTGAGGATATTCCGTTCCTTTGCGCTATAAGGGTGCGAATTACTCCCCTTTACATTGTCCGATTCGTACATCCTAGCCCACAAATTCCTTATCAGAGACACGACTGGAGATTTATTGCCTAAGGAGTCTCTATGACGGTGCTTGCTGGAAGCCTTTGATGATTTTATCTCGCGTCCTCCTTTTCAAGCCAACTACCGATACAAAGTTTAAAAAGATTTTTTTTTAAAGAAAAGACACTTTTTAGAGAATAAATTTGGAAAAGAAAGAAGAGAAAGTGAAAAAATGGGCCCTTTTTAGAGAAAAAAAAAATGGGCCCCTTAAATTGGTGGCCCATAGGCCCCACTCGCCCTGTAGATAAACGGACCCTGCTCATAGCGGCCCCTTAGCTCATAGGGGTGGTCCGGACCCCCTGGACCCCCCCCCTTGGCTGCGCCACTGACCCTTGGAATGAACGTTCAAATTAAAAATCAAATTTCTCCCATTAATCAGACATCCAGAAACATATTAATTTCCATCTAAAGACATTTACTTTTTAAAGAATTGCTAGTTTTACGTAGTGGAGGTAGAACCGCGAAAGAATGCACCCCCATTCATTCTTTAGCATGATTGGTCCACCGAGAAATTTAGATTCATTATACAACTGGTCGAAAAAAATGGGGGAGTTAAAAGCAATTAGGGTGGACTAGCCGTCTCTCAATTTCCGGCGTACCCTAACTGGCAAGTACGATAGTGCCGCCATCATTGACCACTGCAAAAACGACGGCAGTTTTAAACGATGGGGTGCTTCCCCAATGAGAGGGCATTGAGGTCCCTTTTCGGACGTCACCACATGATGAAATTGTCCCTTTTCTTCGTTTGCCGTGAAGGCGCGAAGGGTGTCGTTTTCCCTAAAATCCTACCAGGCACAGCTCCATGACTAGGCATTTTTGTGTTCTTTTCTTT